>JASFAT010000564.1:0-368925 GCA_031353405.1 Baronia brevicornis | reverse complement strand
AACCTAACCTAACCTAACCCTTGGCAATTAATAAATAATGTCATATTTGATAATGACTCAAACGCAACCTTATCGCGACGCAGTTCAGTGTTGTGCCATCTTTATTAATTTTTATGAACTATTTAATATAAAGTATTCTTACGGCTCTATTTGGAAAGAATTTAGAATCTTTAAAAAAAAAAAAAAAAACGAAAATCATTTAACAATATAAATCAAACTGGTTTATAAAATAGATATAGAAAATCATTTGTTTATTATAGAATAATTTTACGGAATTATATATAATATTTTAATGTAATATTTGTTTTTGTGCCATCTGTTTGCTTATGACGTAATTATAATTTAAGTCTATATTAATTTTATTGTTATAAATATTCTATTTTGTCAAAAAGTTTTTAATTTTTTGTTATAAAAATTCATATTCTTATTAGTTATAATAAATTTAAAAAAAAATGAAAAAAAAAATAGTTTTTTAATACTTAACTGTATTAATGATTGTTTTGTAGTAATTTCATTTGTTTGTTAGTTTAACTAGCTAGCCTAAATTTAGTCGAGTTGAAATGTAATTGCAATCTTTGTTCCGTGTTGTTAAACAGTTTATAATCTCTTGTACTACTTCGCTTCTTAGATGGAGTTTTCAAATTATTCATTCTGACGATCAAATTAATTAAGTGTTGTATTTTGTTTTTTTAATTTTAATTTTTTTTCTTTATATTCTGAACACATGGAGTTACTGCGCCGCACATGTGACCGGTTCGGTTTAAATTCGGGTGCGTATGAGTGTTGGTGTCGTGAGTGGATCCGAATGACGTCGTTTCATCGTTCGGATCGTGTAACACGTTTCGCAGGCGTCGTCTTTTCGGGCGCGCGTTTAAATCGGGTGAATAATTCACCTATTGTACCACCAGTGGATTCGGATCTCTCAAAATGTTTCTTGGAGAATGTTCTGAAGTATTGTTTGACGCTTGGGCAAGTTAAGGTCGCATTGGAGGTCGATATTGCGCTGGAACCACTGAGCACTGGTGGCTCGACAAATGAAGCGATTTTGTATCACTTGAAGTTTATTTATTTTTCTTTTATGCACGTGCGCGGAGGCGACACTTGCGTAGGAAATAATTGACCGGACGCATGTTTTGTAAAAAAGCAACTTGTGTCTGAGGGTTGAGTCACTGGTGGTTTATCTATTTGTTAGCCCTATTTATTATCTTTTATGTTAAGAATAGTCATTATTCATTTATTTGAATTACAATCAACTTCCATCAAAGAACCGCACACGACGCAGCGAGTGTTTTTGGTGTCAGTGAATTAGAATTGAAAGGCCGATTATGATTTATAACGGTTGCTGCTTGCGGCGTGGCTTTTTGTTTATCTATATCGTTTATGTCATTGTTGCGTTTAAATCAAGATCGTTTCTTAGTTTAAGTATCGGTATAGAGAAACAGAAAATGTTCATATATCTTATTAATTTTCTTAGATAATAAGAATTAAATAATAATAATTTGAGAAACCACGAGTTTATGAAAAAGGTTGAGCTAGACTTTCTTGGGTTCGATGTATAAAAAAAAAGATGAAGTTCTCTTAAAGATTCAGTGAAAACCATTTTGGAGTGACCGACGCCCGAGACAGTGGAGGAACGAGGACATTTTTTGGAGATGTTGAACCTCGACAAAGCAACAGTCTTAAAAAATTAAATCTCTTTCTACGCAATTAAATTCTAAGAAATATAAGAATGACACCTATTCCTTGTAGCAGTGTAAATCTTTTTTATATACAGTGCGACCTGGTCGCTTTTTTCCAAACCTTTTGATAGAACGCCACTAGATGTCGATGTGTCGCGAGACAATCTACGGTGGCGGGTCTAACGTGAATTTTGGCAGGCGGGTCTAACATGCATTTTGGCAGGCGGCTCTAGGTAATCTAAATTTCTAGAAATCCCTTAAAATCTGCAATAATATTGTTTATGGTCTCTATTCAAACCATGTCTAAAATGTTGAGTTGACATTAAATATACTCATTAATGGAACGTTTATGCGCGCACATGTTTGATTTTGATTTGTCTTGTTATTACTCCACACCCCGGCCCCACTCCGCAACACACGCATCTTTGCCCACCATTACACTTGTGCGCAATAAAACAATAATTACAATATTAATTTGTTCCTTGGATATTTCTGTTGCATTAAGCAACGCAGATTGCGGCTGGACTGAGAGTGCAGGGTGAAGGGTGAAAGGTGGAGGGTCTAGGACGAATAGTCGTACATTAATGTTTAAGAGAAAATAAGAGTCACGTATGTTCCAACGATGTCATTTTAATTTATTTCCTTTACAGTAATATATTTACAAGTGAGGCAGTAACAACAGTATTAACGAATCGAACATGATTCAACTTGGGACCCCCGCCCCCGCCCCCGCTCGCCGCTCGCCGTCCGACCGGCGGGGCGGGGCGGGGTGTGGGGTCCGAGTGCGCGCGGCGACGAGCGCGTGACGGGCGGCGCGCCCGCCGTACGGACGCAGTTGCGCGGCTGCCGAGCGGCGCCGCCCGCGCTTCTTGTTTCGCTCGTGAGTTATATTCACGTTATAGTCGATCCGATTTTATTACGATTACGCTTTAATAATATATACAAATTTACAAAAGTGCCGCGCGACTCTTGTTGGATATTGGTTCGGAATTGCTTTTACACCCACCGTATAGCCTTGATCTCACGCCATCGAATTACCACTTATTTCGATCTCTGAACGAACCGAACGAACTTATGTGACAATCCAATATAATTACTCTCACTCCACATCACAAGAACATATCGAGATTATAAAACAACGTCATTTGATTAGGCTCGAACCTAAACTCATAGGTTTTCAGTAAACATTCACAGGTGAATAGGAAAGGCAGCTGTGTGAGCGTATTATCGATTTGGGTTATCGTCGCACACTTGTAACGTAAGAGATTTTTTCAGTACGTTCAACAAAAGAAATTAATATTTATAACTGACGTATAAGCCACGTATGTCCAGCAGTGGACTTTGGTCGGTTGTTGTTCAGATGATGAAGAACTCCATGTAAACATAGTTTCTAGATGTCGCTATTAGCAAACCAAAACCTTTGTATATGTAGTAAAAATTGATACACAGCTGTGTCTCCTTAATACAAGTAGCTCAGGAACCAGAACATTAACGTTGTAATAACTGTGAGGGACTAAAATGAAACTCGCCAGTGTTGTCCAACTGTTTATTACTCGGCGTCGGGTGCCAGCGAGCCGCGACCCCCACGCCCCGCGCCCCACGGACACGCGTGGGAGCGAGACAGACAGACGCATCGTGTGACAGACACGCATTACAACAAGATAGAAAAACGTATACAGTGCACCATTCACATGTCACATCACAATCACACCGTGACAGCGAGCGGGTGTTGGTTTATTTATTTTTTAATTGTCTGGTGACTACATTTTTGGCAATATTACTAACCGTTAGATTGACGATGGGCGCTGTCGCGCTCGTCGTCACACGTAATGTGGCACACACGCCCTCTTTGCTACTTTAATTTGAAAATATATGTCAACCTCAAAGAGCAGAAACGATACGGATACATCTCCAAACAAAATGATGTATAATCAGATCGTGCGATACTAATTTTCGGCTGTAAATGCAAGTTTTATTTATTTAAAAATGAAATCCATTTACAGAAAGCTGTGATATTTTATGACATATTCCTTGTAATGTGATCACAGGGAGACAACCAGTCGAACACACCGGGTGATGGTCGCCTCCGTCCAAGTGCACGACACTTGTACTCAACACTCCCCCCCCCACGAACACGTTAGCTGGCTTTTACTTCTCCTAACCCCACGCTCCCGCAGCCACAGAGTTCCTTGCAGTAGCATAACGCGTATGTTCATTCTGTTTAACTTTAAAGTGAAACAATTTTATCCTTCAATTTAACTCCAACAGTAGTGCGTGTACTCCGATTCATTGGGAGCCGTGTGTCCGATCGATCGTTCGCACAGAACGGCGGCCCGTCACTCGGTCACTCGGTCACCCCGCGTCCAGCACCAACATACTTGCATCCCATGGATGCCTTACACGACTCTTAAAAAAAACTCGAGTAACGTGCGTCCAAATTTTAATAAAATATATCTAACAGTGTGAACCTCGCACGCACGCACGCATGAACACATGTTGTTTGGCGTCGCGTTGATGTGGCTATGCGTGACCTACACGTGTTGATTTGTGATTGCCTTCACGGCTTGTAACCCACCCCCTCCCCCAGGCCGCGCCCCGCACCCCGCTACTAGCTCACGCTGCATTAGACGTCGACTCCACTGACGGTCTGTCAATGAACAATTAAAATATTCGTGGTGGTGACCGCCGCAGCCCGCCCTCCGGCGTCGATCGCAGCGGGCTCCGTCAGAGCGACTTCAATCAGTTGATTGGAGGCGGTCGAAACTTTCCACCTCCGTTGTTGTTGGCTGTTTTTTAAAATGAAAACTTTATCAAATAAAAAACCTATTATGGCATTGAATATATATTTAAATTTACAGAAATCTCAACCGACGTTAACAACCAACTCTAACTCTCACATCGACCGCACTCGGCTCGCACTCGCAGTCGGCCGAGCGTCGCGGCGACACGCGCGCGCGCTCCTACATACAGTTTGCATTCATCAGAAGTCTGCCAGTTTCACGTACACGATGTATGTTTATCGACGCATTTGTTTTTTATACAAATACATAACAGAATACAATTTTGTCGCACACTGCGTCCGCGGCGCCGGCCCGGCGATGCGGACGCAGCATTCCTGACATATAAATAATAAACGAAACATTATCACAATATAAAATTATACCAAATAACTCTTACAACATACACCTATATTTATTAATAAAAGAAAATAACTCGTTCTATATAAAACGACAACAATACATGCGCGTCGTGTCGCCCCTCTCTTTACCCTCCCTCTTCCCCCCCACTCACTCGGTGTCGCGTTTGCCCGCCGCACACCCGGTCACACGCCACTCCCGGGCGAGCGAATTTAATTCATTCGGTGAGGGAGTGCGGGCGACCGGACGACGGGCGACGGGCGCGCCGGACGGACCGGAGCGACCGACTACTGTACGGCTACCGTATCGAACCGCCACGCGGTGACACACGACGTGTAACTTTTTAATTATTCATTACTATTAAAGCAAGTTAATTAACAATAACGTACTGTACACGTTAGGAAACATAATTCGGTACATGGCTGGTCACAACAACACCCGGGTACCAGCCGCACTGCGCGCCTCACTGCACCGTCACCGGCTGATAGTCGATTACATCACACATTTGGTGGCGCCGAGTGAAAGCTGAAGCTGCCTTCTAACAATCAGCGCACTGTCAGTGCTCTTGTATGTGGTCGCCTGCCCACCGGTGAGGAACAGTCGATTATCAATTACATATGTACATGTGCTGACTGATTATTATCTTCATGTTGCGGATATAACGTATCCGGTTGCTAATATGCTACGACTGTGCGGTGCCGCTCGCACGAGAGCTGCGTGTCTGCATACAGCGCTCACTACACGGCGGTCACGACACTGCGTGCCCACGCCCACACCCACGCACACTACCTCGCGGCGTCCACTGTTTACGTGAACCCGATCGAGGCTTAATTTACGTACGATAAACTTTTATACAAAATAGTTTTAAATTTCTCTCGAAGCGTTACAGAGCTGCGTCCGACGCGTCGCCTCCGATGCGCGCGCGCCGACGCGACGCGACGCGACGCGGACACGCCCCCGGCGGCGGGGGGCGGCGCGGGGGGCGGCGGGGGGTCGCGTCGCGCCGGCGCGGCGTCGCTAAACTCTACAATAATTAAACGAACATCACAGATATCGAATCCAAAACATAACTTGTAAAGGAGAGCCCCCTCCCGGGCGGCGGCACACACTAAAATTTACAAAATTAAACATAAACTTTGTATGTAGTGTAAACTGTTCAACAAGGAATCGTCCGCGGGCGCGCGCTGCGGGCGGCGGGCGGCGGGCGGCGGGCGGGGCGCCTACGACGCGGCCGGCGGCACGTCGGCGGCGGCCAGCCGCAGCGCCGCGCACGCCAGCGGTGGGCTCACGCCGCCCACGCCGCCCACGCCACTCACACCGCGCTCCACACTCGCCCCACCACCGCGCTCCTCACCGCTGTCGTCCGTCTGTAACAAAACAATCAAATGTAAATTAATAATCAGTTCATGTGAGTGGGTGATACCCGCTGTCCGCCATCACTCTATGAACATTAGATATACAGAACAAAACTCATTTTTTGTTTTACGTTTTTCTTTCTTATTACCGTAAACATATTAATGTAACGGCGTCGCCTTATTTCAGGACGGCGAGGAACGTAACAGACAGTCGGCGTTCCCCGCGCGCGGCCTCGACTGCCGGCGCTGCGCCCCCGTGCGACGAGCGGCCGCCATTACCGCGTAGGGAAACAAATGAAGTCCGTTCGCGTCGCGCATGCGCTGTTCGCTGTTCGCATTACACGCCCAACGAAGTGCCGCCGCGTCTGAGTTCATCGGATCACACCACACCGGACGTTATGGAACCAACGAGCGCGGTGCGTGTGCGTGTGCGTGTCGTGTGGTGCGCGTCGCTGTCCCCGCCGCACGCACGCTCCACGCGCACACGCCGAGCGCATTACAATAACGATTGTGATTCTGATAGCGAGGTGAGTTTTATAATTTATTTTATATTATGCAGTGCAGTCAGACCTGCCCATTTATATCGAGGAAATAATGTTTATGTAATATACGCAAAATTTTGAAACACATGTAATATAAGTGGCATAGCGCATTTGAAATTTGGTTAGTGTCGTTGTTTTAAGCATTTGTTTTGGAGTACACGACGTCCGTTGGTGCCGGCTCGCGGTGCAGTGGGTGGCGCTGGCGTTGGTAACGATTTTAAGATAAATGCTCCAACATGATCAATGGTAGTTTCCCGCAGTTGTCTACACAGTTGTTAAAACAATTCAATGCAAAATTGTAAGGTCGGTGTGTGTGTGCGCGCGGGCGTGTCACCTTGTTGAGCACGTGTTTGAAGGTCTCGTACGTGAGCCAGCATATGGCAGCGGCGGGCATCTGGTAGAGCACGCGCGCCTGCACGCCACGGAAGAAGCCGGCGGGGCCGAGCGCGCGGAACACGAGCGCGGCGGCCTGCAGCAAGCCGTCGGCGCGCGCCGCCTCTTGCGTGTTGAGGGCAGTCTTGCAGACGTCGAGCGGCGTGGTGGCCGCGGCGGCCAGCCCGCCCGCCAGCGCGCCCGCCACCGCGTGCGCCGCGGGGTCGTACGCGCGCGCCGGGTTCAGCCGCGTCTGCCACCACTCGTACGTCACGAAGTGCACCGCCTGCGGCACGCAACACGCGACACGCGCGCGGTCAGACCACGTGTACAAAATTGAAACAAATAAACATTTTGCATCTTTACGAATTATAAATAACAACCACGACAAATCACTTTCAAGGAATTGTTTTTAACTTAATATCTATCCAAACACATTTAAGTAGTACAGCAATAGATGGCGTTGTATGTACGTTAGGTGTCCCTTGCATCACGCTATGGTTTGGCTCACCTGATGTGACTTACTGCTTTCTTGTGTTGAGATAATTCAACAAATAAAGTATATTACATTAAAGTGTAGTAGTGTGTATTAAAGGGATGCAAGGGGGCGAAAATTACACCATGTCGCCCCAACTGTCAACCTCACCTGCACGCGGTGCATCCTGCTGAGTAACGAACGAGGCACTGACGACCGATTGATGGCGGTATAACTATCACAAATTATGGCCGGACTCAAATGACACAGGCCGGCAAGGGGCAGCGGCGTTGCCGGTGCGAAATGTTTGGCATCGCGGTCGCCAACCCACTTGCCCAGTGTGGCGACTACGGGCACACCACCCATGAAGCGCACCATTAAAACACGGCCCCCAGTTCCCGGTCGCCCCATTATTCCTGGCCACGGTAGCGGCCATGGTTCTGCGCAAGGCGCCTGGCAGAGACTGGATGGATGCGTGTAGCCGAAGATCGGGCTAGGTGGCGCGCCTTGGGTGAGGCCTATGTCCAGCAGTGGACTGCCGCGGGCTGATATCAATATATTGATTGATATTGACATTAAAGTGTATAGTTTTTTTTATTCTACAGTTTATAAGTTAATTTAAAACCAGTTTGGAAAAGTAACTGCGAAAATGCTTAATTTCCTTCGACCACGTGGTACTGGCAAGAAGCGTAGTGTCCCGGCTCACCTGGAAGGGCACGTTCATGGCGACCTGCGTGCCGTACGAGCGGTAGAAGGCGCGCAGGCCCTCGGCGCGGTACACGCGGCGCGCGCACTCCCACACGCTGCGGTACGGCGAGTTCAGCATCTGCAGCCGCTGTTTCACCACTGCAACCCACCCACCCACCGACCCACCGTGAATACACTGCTGGCACGGCCCTAAGGCTCTCAACCACCGGCGTACAGTAATATATAGTATAGTTTGTGCTACAAATTGGACATCTGTGAGTGGTGTGTGTGCAAACAGAACAACCAAGCGCTGCGATGATGCACATACCTTCTTGCATCTTGCTTCCCTAATTTTTTTATTTCTTTTTTTTCTTCTCTGTCTTTATAACGATAATGTATCACCAACCTACACCAAATTATTTCCATCCTACGGTTGTGTGGAAGAGATCGCTATTAGCGATAAGATTTTCGCCATTTGCATATAAATATTACAATCAATAATTGTATATCTCTGTTTTTGGTGTACAATAAAGAATATATCTATCTATTTAGATAGATATATGTTTGTGGAGTAGTGTAGTTTTATAACATGGCAGTACGAATTAATTCGAATATTTTAACAGCGATGAGCCAGAAGCTACAATATGTATGGTCCTACATTTCGCTCTATTAGATATAAATTATTAAGTGGGGCAAGAAATAAACAAGTTTGGTTTTCATAACAGTGTGGTAATGATAAGTCCCAACACGTTGTGCGGTGAGGACCCACGGGGGCTGAGCGGGGAGGGGCCGGGAGGGGAGGAGAGAGCAGCGATAGCACACACACACACACACCAGTACATCCCACGTGAAATGAAAGTTACAACAGTAAACCCTAATACTCACGCACCGCGATGCACACAGCGTAACATAAATATAAAGAAAACAGCAGCACACAAGTGGCGGCTCACCTTCGGCGGGGTTGGAGACGGCGTCGTGCACCAGCGAGGCCAGGCACCCCGACAGACCTGCAACACACCGCAGTACACTCGCCGTGTGTACACAGCGTCACACGCGACGGGACCCGGCCCTTGTCTCACGGTAAACTAATTCACGGATTGCACTTTAGAAGCCCGCGGCGTTGCCGACGGCCTCTATACCACTTGGTCGCAGTGACGCCTCCATCCAGGTGCATTCTAACGGGGGGGAGGGGGTGCAGCCACGCTGACCGCGAGCGTCAACCCTGTGCTCACCTACCCGACTGCTGCGCGAATGCTGATGGCAAGCCACCCCCAGCTTGGGAGACAATAATATATAATGCGTTTTGACACTGGATTTACGGATGTGGGTTATACATCTGTTTGTACTGAAGTGAGCCAATTTGACTACAACATACAAGAATATTGACGTTTTTACAAAGAAAATAATTCCAAATCAATTTAAATGAAAAATTTATTATTCAAAAACTCATTGAAAACATTTGTAACACGTACATTTTGTTTTTGAAATACATTTCCCACAAACATTTGTATTACACTTCGTGTTGAAATTAATTATAAATACAATAATTATTTGTACACGATGTGCTTTCATTTGCATTTCATTTGTGCTTGTTTTTTTTTATGGGATACGAGACCAAGCCGGCAAGTGTGTCGGCTGACGGAGAGCAATCAACTCCGCTCATAGACATGCGCGACACCGCAGGAGTCACGGAAGCGTTGCCGGCCTTTAAAGTGTAGGCTTGTTTTTTGAAGCTGCCAATGTCGCATCGGTTCGGAAAGACCGCTGATATAGATATAACTAAAAAATAGTGTATTGGTACGTGGGAAGAAGTTTCGGGAGAAGCACACCGTACTGGATCGCCACTCATCCTGATAGAGTAGATGAAGTTTTTCCTTTCGACGAATTGTGCGGAGGTGATGTGTGTGTGTGTGTGTGTAGACGTACGCACCGTGCGCGATGTGGTCATGGCGGTGGCGCGTGAGGTGCGACAGCGTGTGCTTGCTCTGCTCGTAGGTGGCGAAGAAGCACGCGTGCGCCGGCCCCGCGCCCAGCACGACCGCCGACATGCCACGCACCGGCCTGTTGGACACACACGCGCGCGCGCGCATTACTACACATCGTGCTCACATGTAATGTGTAACACTTATTATTCATATAATATATATTATTGAATTAACCTACAAATAATTAACCTAAACAACAACTATAACATTAATAAATATTTTAATTAATAATTAAACCACTTGCTTTGTATTTTGGGTTTTATTTCATATTCCTACTTTGATATAGGTGGTCTCAAACTTTTGGTCGGGAGTGTAAGTGAAAACAAACGACGACGTCCACCCGTCCACATACCGCTGCGAAGTCGACACATACACACACATACACACATTCGCTCTTTTGTTACTCATCCGAGTTACTTTTTTACGCAGTTCTTATACATTTACGTCCGTATGGTGATCTGTGTATTGTTATACTTTGTTTTATACGCTGTGTGCCTGTCTGCGGGTCTGTATGGATCGGGGATAAAAACGCTATTTGACTTTGAACACACACTTCACTGTGTTTTATTTGTATTGTACTATATGTAAGGGCATGACATCACAAAATGGTGTCGTGACGCTGCAGAAACAAACGCCATATCCGTAAAACTAGATTGAACTATCTTTAACAGTGTGTGTATTTTTGCCAACATGTATCGCAATTATTTGTTAAACTTTAGTTTACTGAGAAAATACAGTAAACCCTCCTATAACGCAGTAGATCGGTTATGCGGTATACGGGGGATCACTGTGTATATTCATTGTTGCTAAAATGTATAATCATTGTTGCTAAAACTAAAACCGAAAAGCTGGGAACAAAAACTAAGTTAATTGTCGAATCATTGTAAACTTTTTATAGTACAAATATGCATATGACTTTGGAAATCCACGCGTTTTACGACGGAAAATACGTGTTATACGAGGAACATGAAATCGCGTTATAGAACGGTTTACTGTAATTGTTACTGTATAAAGTTGAGCCGACGTTTCGCTTCTCGAGCGCCGGCCGTGCTGCGCGCGCGGTGTTCCCGGCGGTGACGTCACCCGCGCGCCCGCGCTCGCGGTCAAGGCCGTCGCCTGAATGGCCTTGATACTATTTGTTTGCACGCCCTTCGCGTCGCGCCGGTCGCCGCTCACCCGCTCCCCCACCCCACCGCTCGCGGCCCTGCGCATACATGGCAACGGCACGCCAGGGCCCGTACACTGCACACCCCCATCGCAAAGCGTTACACATGTAGTGTTATACACCCGATGTAGTGTTATACAGGGCATACGTACCGCGTGTGGCACTCGAACAAGTCTCATTAACTAGCAAAATAACTTTACAAAGTTTGTTGCAGGCAATACAAGCCTTTGTATAAAATATTGGTTCGACACTAAACAGCTAATGAATCATCGGCCGACGCCATTCTCACGCGCAACACGGCGTCGCCGCACGTGCTGTGTGTGTGTACGATGGACAAATGGACTCGTTACGGGGAATCACCGCGGCGCCTCGAATGCAGGTCACGCAGTCCAATGAAGCTGCCCGCGAGAACTAACCGTTATTGCGTTTTTATTACTGAACAGGAAAACAAAGTTTCTAATGTGATATCCGTTCGGAAATACCCTAAAGGTTATACGAACTGGTGGTGCGTGGAGAGAGGTCTGGGAAGAAACTCAACGCACTGCATGTTATCTCATAAAGATGGTATGAAACATTTACAAGTGATGCATCGTGCGGGGATGCGAGTCAAGGCGGCGGAACTGGCCCCCGGCCCCCGCGGTGACCACACGATCAACAGACGCATCGGACTTTTCCCGCCAACTTACATCGGCGACGTTGTTTTTATTTCATTTTCATAATCTTGTGTTATTATGAGTTATATTGTTTAATTGTGCTGGCGTATTATACAATATATGTAGTTCGTATAAGGCGTATAAGTGAAGTGATTTGAAATAAACGCGCGTATCGTGACTTTTAAGTTGAGTGTTAAAAGGCCATACAAGGTTTTGGTACAATAGCCACCATTTTATCACGACGTAGTATGACAAGCTGATTTGTTACATTTCAAGAGGTTTGATATTGTTGTATTATACTGGACACCTGCATTATAGTTATAACTGATTGCCATCAAAGAAAAAAGGAAAGTTCACGTGTTTCCGCAAAAAGCGTAAACGTAGTAAACCGCAAAATGAAAACTTACTGCCGAAGCCAAAATGTCTTTTAAGATTTCTTAAAAATTCGTAACTGACCAATCAAAAACTGTCAGTTTCAACGCTGTTCAGCCTTCTATCGGTCGTAAAGCTGTGAGACTCGGACCATTCGACGCGGTATTTTTTTGTGAACCGATCATGCAATAGAGATTAAGAAGAAGCTCTATGGCCTCTCTAGCAGTATAAGCCATAGCGCCATCTCGTTGAAACCATGCGCGTGAAGGCGGGATGTTCTCACAATGTTGGCAGAAAACAATCAGTGAGCATGCGTTTACCGATTGTTCAACTTATACAGTTTTAATGTATACACTCGTAAGGATCACTATTATATACCCAGCCAGTGTGTGTGTGTGTGTGTGTGTGTGTGTGTGTGTGTGTGGCGGGGCGGGGCGGTGCTGGGCGGTGAGGGGGGCGGGGCACTATCGCAGTGCAACAAACACTATGTAATTAACGATAAATTAACATCGAGTAGCGTTTCATAGAATACATTACAATGTGTACAAGACGATACCCGCTATACGTAACAACAGCTACAATGTTCCGAGCTCTTATCACCACTTCACACTTCATACAAGCTGTGGCAATTTCTGCGATCCTCATTCAAAATAATTTATTTTGACAAACAAAGCGAAACTTCCAGCACACAGTGCATTCACGAAATACATTCCCCGCTGTAAGTATTTGATGACTGATAACACTCTGCTCTTCTTACACGCAACTGCTTTTGGAAAAAATTTATTAATTTATTTCTTTTGTGTGAAATGACGCTGCGGACCATGACGCATTTAAGATCTCATCGGTAACAGCGAGCGAGCAAGAGGTCCATGATTAGGCAGACTGAGGGGGAAAAGGAGCAACGAATATGTCCCGTGAGGTGGAAAAGCGACGTGCCCCTCGATCCACTCGAAACCCCGCTTCAACGACGAGGATGCGAGGTGTCAGCAGAGGGCGGCGGTACGACGCGTCGGAGGTGAGGCGATGGGAGCCCATTGGTTACATATTGTAGACCGATACCAGAAACAGTGGTCCACAATAATACAATTACAATCAGTGGTTACGGTTAGGTCCTTTTGAACAAAACTGCTGCTCAACCATACGAATTACTTCAAGAAAACGACGGTGAGCACGCTCCATCGCAACACACGTGTGAACGATGGTTTCAGCGTTTCAGAAGCAGTGACTTCGATTTTGCAGACAAGGAACATGGAACATGGTACACCGCTAAAAAATACAAAGATGTGGAATTGCTGGCAATGTTGGACTGAATTGAATTGAATTCGCAAACTATAAAACAACACGCGCAGCAGTTGGGCGTTACTTCTCGCCAACAAACTGGTTCGAATCGGCTGCGACAGACGGGATAGGTTGAGAAGATCAGCAGTTGGATACCGCGTGAGTTGAACGACGGACAAATAGAAAAGTGTTAAAATACGTGACATTTTGCTCGCTCGGCATTTGCTGAGTAACGCTTAAGTCTGTATGAGTGTGTGAAATATTGGTTGACAGTAATGGGTGGGAAAAAAATTATATTACTAAATGGTAAATCGAAGCTGCTAGTTATCTTTCGTACGAGGGTCTTCTAGAGGAATAGACGGCATTGATAAGATTTTATAGCCAACTGTGAACTGAAAATGTGTATTGTGTGTAGTATGTAAGAGACAGTTGGTTCATACATCAGCTTCGTTGGCTGTACAAACATCGTCGTACAATCACTCAACAACTCCTCCGTAAACAATACACACAGCACACAGGCAGTGAGGCCGCGGTGATAAGACAACAGCCGCCGACGGGCGCGCGGAACGAACAAACACAACTCGCTGATAGCGGCGGGGGCGCACACCGCGCGTTTGCCTCGCGGACCGACAGACGAGCGGCCCACACACCACATCCCTCTAAGGCCGACGACGCTCCTGTAACGCTATGCGATATGTCGCAGGTGGCTACGGCCGACGTTGGTTGCTTTTCGTCTGGCGACTCGTTTGCCTAACTTCAATACGAATAAGTAATAAAAGAAACTTAATGATATCGGCGTCCAGGGGAAGACGCTCTTCATTTGGGTGACTGCCGATAAGTTAGCCGCCGCAGTGTGATGCCGCGCCCCGCGCCCCCCGCCCCGCACTGCACCGCTTGCTTTTAACGCGTTCAATTTGAATTAAAGTTTGCCCTTAGCGTTATATAAGACACGACGTATCACTCGACTGCTCGCTCTTACATTGAGACAGTCACGAGTCAAACATTGACGTTAAGTTCTCCATAAAACCATTTTAATTGGTGAGTCACGAGGAGACAACTGTCTGTGATTTTAATCGCGGTGTCGGAGAGCAATCGCCGCTTGCGGACACCAGAGCGCCACACTTTCGCAAACGCTGTCAGCGACCTTCACGGTTGTTAAAGCGAGCGCCTCGCATTTTTTCCACTTGTATTTTGGAAGACATCTCCCTACCTGATGTTCATGTTTCCCTCTTCTTTTTTTTTAGATTATAGTGATGAATAAACTCATATTACTAAAAAAATATTTCTTCACACCAGTAAAATGTTTTATGATGTAGTATTGTATTATATAAGAAGAAGATAAAATAAATCTTCTTTGTAATTATTTTAAGTTTTATTCTATCGGCTACCTAGATAATTGCCGAGTCCCAAAAGAGAACACTGGTTGAAGAATCGATTTGTTTTTCACAGTAGTATATTGTGCTGTATTGATTTGGATTCACCATACCGGGTCGATTGAATGAGTATAAATGCAAACAAGCGCGACAACAACACCGCATTATAACAACGGACCCATCGACACTAATGCCGTCCGGCGGGAGACACGACGACACTGTCTCCGGTGCTCTCCTCCGGTGCCACGGAACGCAACGCCTCGGACAAGAGAACTTCAAGGTCGTCGTAAGACATGCAAGCTGATAGAGTGATAATTATGGGTGATAAGGATACACGTGGCGACGTGGCGTGTAGCATTGACTGCGTTGACAGACACACATGTGGACGGCGTGTGGTACGCTACGAGCGGATAAGGAAACATGATAGCGGTTGCATCTAATCGCGGGCGCGGGCGGCGCGGCGCGGCACTGATAGCAGGGCGCGGCGACAAGTGACGCTGATAACGATTTGGGTCACCGGGGAGCCGGCCCGGCAGCACCGCGCGACGGTGGCCTAAAGTGACGCGGGCAGCGCGCGTCGCGGGCCACTCCTGGAGCACCCTCGCCGCGTGTGCGATCGTCACCGCGCGCCGCACGTAGCGTTCACAGAACGTAACGCGAGGAAATCGCAGCGGACATTGAAATCCATGTAGAAATTTGTTTGCCCTCCCCCTCGCCTTCGTGTGGATGTATGTCAACGAGTTACAGGTCACCGCTGCGTGCCGATTGATACTTTTTTATTAGTTATGTAGGGAGACGAGCAAGCGTGTCACCTGATGGACAACATTCAATGCCGCCCATAGATATCTGCAACACCATAACAAAATGCGTTGCCGACCGACGTTGAGATAAGAGTAGGCTTATTGAGAGTTCCCGAAAAACCGCTAAAGGCAGGTGGTTCTATAGATCAATATCCACAGCATCGCGCGATGCCGCCGTGGACCGATATCGCAGCAAAGCATGTGCAATCAAAACCATTGCTTGCGGCCGTTTGATCCAGCAGTTACGCCAACTGACGGACCGATCATGCTAACGTATCCCGCGGGGGCCTCCCCACCACACCATACGGCAAGTACGACCGGCTGTGGGCCGTGAGAGGCTGCATTTGCCGGTGACTTGGTACATATAAACGAGACACAAATTTATTAACTTTTATAAGGAAGCGCGCGGCCTGCCGATCATTTTTGAAAGTTGTTCAGAGATAACTAAGGACAGGGCACTATTGTTTGCAACATTAATTAATATCTCGTATTAACGTATGCCTGTGACATTAGCCTATACAGACATCTAGACAGGAGGCAAAGCCGGCGGCGTGAGCCGGCCGCCCCGCGACCCGGGACTCAGACCCCCGGTCGGGTTATCGCCGTGTTATTGTCACATACACATCTAAATGGCTTTATTTTTAAATGCATAATGAGAGTCCCCTATCAGGGGCTTGGATTCAGATAACCACTGACACCGTCTACAAACTATACTTGAACCGGAACACACCAAAAAGATGTATATTTCCTGGAGTAACATGTCAGGCTATATTCATATCGATGTCTATTGTAATGAAGTATAACAGCCGCCGGGGCCGCGCTGACCTGACCGACCAGCGACGCGTACTTGCGGGCGGAACTCAAAGGAACCGAAAGAGGAGAAGCGCTAGGATGACACTCGGCCAGTCGACATTCGCCCACGCGACGAATGTAGGCGTACCACGAAAACAACAGTAACAGTCGATCTGGCCGTCGTTGATATGTTTATCACAATGTTCTAAATGAACTGCAGTACCGGTGCAGAGCAGTGCAGCTAACTTATAATATAATACACGGATGTGTATGTATACATGGAGTATATAATACACGCGTTGTAGCAGCCCGAAGGAAAGCCGGTTAAACGTACTTTTGACCTGGCCTTTCCTAAGAAGTTCCAGCACTTTTTGTTTGGAGGTATGTTCTCTTTGACTTTGCCCTACCGATCCTTCCATCCAGTTTTAATATAGCCCCTAAATTGAATAATCCAAAGCCAGAAGCATCAGGATTGCAGAAAGTGATTTCCGATAGTTGTAAGTGGTTATTGATTTTGGGGATGGTCTTCTAAAACATGCGCTGCCTCGAATGAGTAAACGTTCATTATAACTACATCGTTTAAGGCGCACGCGATGCGGCCCGAGACCCGCGGAACACGTGGACACGTTCATCAACAAGACTATTGCCGATGCGCTGTCTACCTTACGATATTAATGAAAGAACGAAAGAATAAAACAGGAAAAAAAAAATAGGGGGGAAAGAGAAAGATAAGACACGTGGCCAATAAATACGACAACCTAACACACACACACACACACACACACAGAGACAAAGTTATCTGCAGTCTAGACGATGATCCGTCAGATATGGATGATGTGAGATGTCACGGAGGGCACGGTGCTGGAAGGCAAACGTGTTTGAGACACTTGGTGCGTCGCCCGTCGCGCGACGTGGTGTCACGTTTTGTCCACAGCGCGATAACACCTCAACCTGCGCTCGGGCAGTGGCCGGCGGCCGGTCTATCTGACGCTCGCCCGCAGCAACCCCGTGTGTGCGCGGTGTGCGGGGTGCGGCCGACACGCGCACGGAAGCGTTATCTGGTGCGAGTGCGAGTGCGCGCCGACTCCGCGCAGCCTCACGTATGCCGATAACGGGCCGGGCGGTGATAACGCCGCCAACTCCACCTCCGCGCGTGCAGCCCGCTGCGTCGGAGAGAGATCACCAGGCGGAACGCAGCGCCAGCACTTCGTACAGTTGTCGCTATGGCTCGGCAGCCGTGTTTTTGAACAAACATGCACATACCGCTCTTTCGTATTTGGGCACCTGCATTTTTATTGATATTACAAACAGTACATCTTTAAAAATAATTTTATTGCGTTGCGTTGTTTGTGTCTCATCGCAAAATACTTAAACTCAGTAGAAGTATTGTGGGATCAGCTGGATAGACAAATGCGACAATGTTGTCCTACATGACAACTGCAACGCGAGTAGCAGAAGATAACCAAGACAACATTGGAAAATTAGTAGGTAGGTTGCCGAAGTTTTGTGAGGCCATCATCAAAAACAAAAGTGACATTAGTTCAAAAAACTATAAAGTAATTAAACTCATTCAAACTTTTACAACATGTATTTTACTGGGTGGCCAGATAATTTTGAACGGTAGTGTACACACATACATCGTTTATTTATTACAATGTAGCGATTGAAAAACAGCGTGCCCCAGTGTTATTCAGTTAACGATACATTTGCAATTAGTTAGTGTCAATTATCTGCGAGAGGAGCGGCCGTGACCGCACCGCACGTCACCTTATCGGGGCTTTCTTAGCTAAAAAGAAATAGTAATGACACACGCTTAACGAACCGATCTAAAATGTGAGCGGCGGACTAGTAAACAGCTCAATAAGAAGCAAGCTGCTCAGATGAGATCTCAATGTAAGGTGGTGCCGGGGTGGGTACTCAATTGGCGCACAATAGCGCACCGCGTCCCGTGCGCCGGCGCACCGCACCACCCCCGCACCGCACCGCACCGCACACACCGCGCTCCGAGCGAGCCGGCCCCGACGCGACGCGAGGTTTCATACGATACGATGTTTGTTTTTCCTCACTTCCAATTGTGTACGGGCGCAGCTTCCTTTAAATGGACAAACTTATGTTTGAATGGAAACAGATGTCGACACCGGCGACGGTCGCGTCCGCGTCCGCGTCGCCGATACAAACGCGCAGCGGATTCGTGTTGACTAACAGTGAACAGTTTCGTAAGCGATTTAACGTTCCGAAACGTAAACATATGTAAATTTCGATGGCAATACACGTACATTGAAATCGACGCATCACGATCGAAAAAATAGACGCACGCCACTGTGTAGCGAACCTACTGCGCACAATACGCGGAAGTATGAGTTCGCCCCGTGACAAGGCAACTTTATTATTGTCACACAGATGTGACACTTATTGAGAGCGCAACAAGTGACAAAGTCGAGCGTCGCCTCCGCGGTACATGCAAACAAACAACTGGTGTAGACTACTTGAATGTGAAGTGAGTGATGAGTGGTGAGCTGACCTGAGCAGCCCCTCGCGCTGCACCATGTAGCGGATGGTCTCGCTGATGCTGCCGTTGTGCGCAGGCCGCAGCGACTGCATCCGCGTCTGCAACACAAACACACGCCCGTGTACAACAAACCGCGCCCCCACAACAACACACAGGATCTAGAACATATAATTCTCAATAGTAACAAGTGTTGATATGTTGTTAGTTGTAATACAAAACGGTTACATTAACTATTCATTAATTCATGAATCAATAAACGAATTGAAAATAAAATTAACCACTAAGCCCGTACCGGTGGTGACACCCCCCCCGCACGCGACCTACCCACGAGTGTATAGTTTTAATAAAACGTACAAATTATAATTATTGTATACAACAAGGTCACAAGGTATCGATCGACGTCCCCCCTCCGGCCCGCCGCGCCGCGCTCTCACTACGTCTAGCGTGCCGCAGGGAGGGTAGGGTTGGTCATCAGTTCTCATCATCACATCATTAGCCTTTACGTCCATTACAGACGAGACACCAAACGCCGTCCGAGTGGCGTGCGTCCCAGTGACGTCACGCACAGGGCGGGCGCTCGCCCGGCGTCAGGGAGCGCACGGTACCAATTGTCACTCAGCGGCAAACAATCGCCGCAAGCCTGCAATTTCGTCAAACGCCAAACCATCGGTTTGCCGGTCGACATCCGGCCGCCGTGTAATTATCCAGCGTGACTCCGCCGGCTCGCGGAAAAAATGACAGAGCGCACTTGTCAATGTGGACATACGAGTTTTAATAACACCAGTAACCCTCCAATTAGTCCTCGACGTGTGTGGGTATGTGATCCGCGATGACATTGACGGCGGCGGTATAAAGGCGGGAGCCGGTGGTCACTGGGGCGCAAGACGAGACGCGGTCGCGATGGAGGCGAGACTGATTTTGGTGGCACTGGTGATGGCGGGCGCGGCCGCCGGGGTGCGGGGCTTGGAAGGCGAGATGGCAGAGTTGGCGCGCATGCTGCGCGACAGTTGCGCCGGCGAGACCGGCGTGGACCTCGGGCTGGTGGACGAGGTGAACAAGGGGGCCAAGTTGATGCCGGACCCGAAACTCAAATGCTACATCAAGTGCATCATGGAGACGGCCGGCATGATGGGCGAGGGCGCGGTGGACGTGGAGGCGGTGGTGGCCATGCTGCCCGACGAGCTGCGCGCCGCCAGCGAGCGGCACGTGCGCGCGTGCGACACGCGGCGCGGCGCCGACGACTGCGACACCGCCTTCCTCACGCACGTGTGTTGGCAGGACGCCAACAAGGAGGCCTACTTCCTCATATAGATGCTGTTCTGTTGTTTCACCATTATATTCTCTTTGGTCTGCACTTGATATAATTGAGCATAATTTGTATACCATTCACACCAGCCGATGTGGATTGCTTATTGGCAATGTTCAAAGGCTAAACAAAGACACACTTAGTCAGGAGCCAACTGTTAGAATATCATTTCTTGAATAACAAATTATTTTATTGCATGTGTCTATAATTTAGGTGTTTTTCTGAAAACATAGTGCTTTTTGGGCTACCTGTCATCTAATATTTTTTTTTTATAAAATGAATTAAAAATCCAATTTAGTCAATAATCAAATAAAAATATCTCAGAAAAAAACAAAAAATGCAGCAAATAACTACACTTGTCCTTCTAAAAAGCACCAACACCATAATAGTTTTAAATAAACAAGCTACTGAAAACTGGTAAACATACATACTAGTAATATATTTTTTTTTCTTATACAATATAAGCTGATAGAGATTCAATAAAACCATTAAAAAATAATATACTAAACTGTTTATTACTTATGCAAATACAGGGGTCCGATGGCAGAATTAGGTTTAAAATTTGAAATTTCTCTGCAACCCAGTAAGCAAAGAGACCCACATTTTTGCAGGTTATATAGTCACAATGACACAATGAATGAGTAAACAACATGCATTCACAATTGGAGCACATTTCAAGTTATTAAACTTTCTTTGTATCATTTAAAGTATTAGTATTATTTTTCATCAGACACCTATATATACACAAATAATGAAGATCTTCACAATTTATACAAATATTTGAGATCTGACATTGGTGATGCTGTGTGGACCAAACTCTACCAAAAGTAACGGTTATGTCATCATGCTCACGGACACTTTGCAGACAGATTGTAACACAACAACTCTAATAATATTGGTCTAAAGATAAAAAATTCATGTTATTAATTTACTTTGGTTTTTATCAAGGTCTTCTTTCTTCTTAACTCACAAACTATACTATCTATATATCTTTGCAGATTTAAAAAAAATTATAGAATAAAATTTTGAAATTAAAAAATGAGAAAGATACAATTTTCATAACAACTGTAATCATCATGGTAACACTCACAAACCACAACCAACATTTACCCAATATTTCAAAATGGTGAATAGATGAATATTTTGTCAGATCTATTGTATTAATCCTAATGTGTAGTGTTAATAATTATGCTAAACTAGACAGTACTCCATGCACTATAGCTCTATGCTGCTCATGGGGCTGTGACTTTGTATTTAGGGCCAGTTGTTTACTTGATCACCTTCAGTTGGTCTCCAAATTTCCATTTTGTGATTGTTGATAAAAAACAAAGTGTTAATCCAATCCCTTACATCTTTATATACATCATAAAATGTCAACAGTGTATCATAGGATTTCTATTTGTAACACAAAAGTAAATGTGAGAGAACCATTGTATACTTTTTACAATAAACTTGAATTTTATTTTCGGAAAAAAGGACTATAAAATGTGAACAGCCTCAAAGTAGCCAAAGCTGTAGATGCTGCCAATATTGTGTAGCCAATTTTATTGAAAATATTTTAACATTAATTAAATAATTAGCACATAGCAACACAAAAAAAATTGTAACACGAAACTTGTATAGATGTCATGTAGAGACTAGCAATAGCAAACACACACAGCAATTTATAAATAATATTCGAGTAGACATGTAACAGATAACATTATCTATAGTTACCTCAGTCTATTCATAGTTAATAAATAGAAAATATTGTTATCATTCTCATTCTATATTCTAAACAAAATAAATAAAAAGTACTCTGGCAAATAAATACTCCCACAGCGGCATGCAGTCACAATGTGAACAAACAGTCTTGACTGGCTAGTTGTTGTGGTTGCCTACTACGAGTTACTTCATTACTCATTTGATTACTAAATTCTTATATGAAATAGACATCGCCTGTTTCGTTTTTATTTATAGAGCTGCAGGTGCTGTCAATAGTTTTATAAGATTGATCAAGAACATGAACAAAATGGTTTATTTAATACAAGTAAAATTTGTAAACAGCAAATTATACAGCATATAGTTAACATATAGTAAACAGCATAGTGAATTATTTGGAATCAACATCATAAATCAAAAGTATCTATTTCAACAGTTGGTAATATGTCAAAATGAAAAAAGTACTTATAAACTCCAGTAATCTTCAAATTTCAATAAGTTTCGGTTTCCACAATGTTCTCTCAGTACAATACACTGTGAATACTAAGATAATCTCTGCAGCTCATTATGAAAAGAACTCTATAAGTTAAATAAGTAAGAGCCAGGAGTTGCTCACCGCTAATACAAGTTCAGAACCACAAACGTGAAAGAAAATATACAGCATTTCATTATCTGTACATTTAGACAAAATAGAAACTAAGCACGGCTCTATGAAACTATTAAATATAAATCACATTTTCCTTGTCACTCATACTGGACATAACAGGCAGGAACACTTAAAATACAAAAACCCAAAACTGAATTATTAATGAGCAGTGACAATTGCAAAAAATCTGCAAATATATATTAAATTATTTGCCAGTTCTATTAAATGATGACTAGAAATAGGTTTCTTTCATTTAGAATATATGTTCGATTGACCTGACAGTTTACATAACCCCAGCACAAAAAAGAATGGCGCAACAAACGCGTGAACAAATGAAACGAGGATGCAATAAGGTTAGATGTGGAGGGCTGCGAGGCTGCCGGCGCGGCCCGCGAGCCCCGAGCGCAGCTCACCTTGACAGAGTCCAGCGGGTACATTATGCAATGCTCCATCACACCCGCGATCGCTCCGGCTGTCATGTGTGTGATAGAGTTTTGGGTTGGAAGAGTTTCATAGTCCTCAAAGTTCATAATACTCTTTTAATACTGACACTTTGCACAAAATAAACACAAATATGGTAAAATTTTTTGCTTTATTACGATTTACCAAACTACTAGTGTCATTTTCACCACACTATTTTTGTCACACAGTCATCTGAAATTTAGAACGAAAACGAACAATCAAAACTGATCCCGTACTGTGATAGGTACGACGATCAGCACGCGCGGCAGACAGTGGCAGAGTTGCCAGTTGTTACCTAGTACCTAGTACCTAGTGATCATGTTCAACTAAATACCTATTAGAGAACTTATCATGCCAATCTGAAATGCCACATTTTTCACGAATTATTATTTACTTGAATGACAGTGACAGTGACATTTCTGACAGATTATATTAAATATATAGACCACAAACTTATAAGTGGACTAAAACAAAAAATACGTAAGTGAGAATAAATGTTACTTTGAGTCGAGCGCTATTATAGAAGATAATTTAAATGTCTATACTTTTCATGACACTATATATTACTACAATTAATTTTCCACATAACAAATATGACTTTGCATTGGACGCTCGTTTTATACTTCATATAGTACGAAGGAAACGTGCAATCCATAAAACGATAGCCAAAATATTTTTTTGATATTTTGATTAATTAAATTTGTTTAATAAACATGTGATGAATATATCATCATAGTTTGTAATATAAATAAAACATTATTGTATTTAGCAATATTATACATATATGACAAAATTCAAAATTCGTAAATTTTTACATTTTGTAAATTTTTTCATCTAAAAAATGCAAAACTAAGAAAAATTGGTAGTTCCTAACCTTAAAAAAAAAAACACCTTCACCCATGTTAATATAATCCCCACGCTTGGTGAGTGGAGTGGGGATGGCAAACTGGTTTTTATTAGGTACTTAGGCAAACGCTGCTTATCCACTGATATTTGCTACCACTTCATTTTATGAAGGATAATTAAAAGATACTCCACATCACGCGAGTGGTTTGGCGATTACAGTTACCAGACATTAAGCAACACCACATATCGTCCGTGCGGGCACTGTCAACTTTGGCAAAATTAGTTGATCCACCATTTCTCGGATGTCACGCATCTTTTTAATATCCTACCGAAGAAATGTGGTGGATGGCTGGTACATAAATACATTTTCGACTTACAGGTTGATAGAGTCGTAGCAACCGCCGGTCGAAGCAGCTCGCAGTCACACCGTAAGTAGATTTTTATTTTCTTTGTACATTATGAGAAGGAATATTTGCTATTAATATGAATATACCCTAGTAGCTAATATTTATTTTACAGTGTAAGCCAGCTGATGGAGATAAACAGCTATTACTGTTAATTATATATAAAACTATTTTGTTAAGACCTTCTGTCAATGTACACGTACTATCTGTGGGTTAGCTATACGCAGAGGGCTTTGAGCGGTCCCAGAGGCCATTATAACAACGCTTTCAGGGTACTGTTGGCGCTCCCGCGATTCTGTAGTGTATCGAGCATGTTTGCGGAGGCGGGTGCTGGCGGTTTTCAGGCCGACATACGCACTCAGATCGCGTCGCCCATGTACAGAGTGCGCGGGAGTACCGCCACACTAATTTCAGTGTATTAGTTTTAAGCCGGACATCATATGCTGAATGCTTGAAATTGGAAAGAGAAATACAAGATTTAGGTTTGTAAATTTATATTAGCATCCATATGCGTATGATGTGTGGCAATACGAGGGAGACACTGACGATGATGGTTCTACAATACGGCAGTTTCCGCCTCCTGTTTGTTGCATGAAATTAATTTGTAAACGGTTTCGTTGAGTTAATGTTGTTAAACGCGACGTCACTGGCAACGTGTAGTACTCTCTGTTATCTTGATTCAAGCTACATTTATTTTACAATTCAAAAGTAACAATCGGGCAGCCGATTATTGGTGTGTATCAATATTTTATTAAATACTGTTTTACAAACACAGACGTTTGTCGTCCGTGAGGAATTATCGATTACTATTAAATTAGGTTTTAATGAAGATGAAGAAGAAAAAAAACGGCAATTAGTCAGAAATGCAATTTTTATTACTTTAAAAGCAGCATCAAGTCTTTACATAAAATCACCAATAAAATTGCTTTCATTCAATCACACGAGCAGAGCTGGCGGGCACGTCGCAGGGGACGCCGTACTAATTTGTACGTAACCCACACCCAAGTACATTACACATATAAAAATAATTATATATATGTACTAAGTTACAGTCCAATATAAATGAAACAAACGGCGACAGGTGGGTAGCTGTAGCCGTAGCTGTAGCTGTAGCTTGTAGCTGTAGCTGTAGCCGTAGCTGTAGCTGTAGCTGCCCTTCGAGTAGCGGCACACGGATGTAACGAAGTAAAAACCACATGTTTTCTATTTAGGTTCAACGATATCGTTTCGATAGTGTTTGTCACAAGGAAAATTCAATTTAAATAATTCTGGCCGATCCGGCCGACGCGGCGTCGGGTAAATGGTAACGAATAAGGCATTTAGTAAACTATCTAACTTAACTACTGCTGCGACCAAGCATTCACTACACCACCGCAACCATCCTCCATACACTTCGCTAAAATAATATTAAAAACAAAAACGAACCAAACGCCGCGGAGCGGCCGTCGCGCCCGCGGACGGAGCACGGCGGGGAGGGGGAGGGGGAGGGAGGGGAGCTGCAGCGCGAAACAAGCGAGACAGAGATACATTATGTAACTAATTTGATATAAAGACGGCGACGAATAGTAAATATGTATATATCTAAAATTGTTAAGTTAAATTTAACCATCGATATCAATGTCTGAGTGCGTCGAAACTTGAAGCAAATGGATTAGTTGATTGTATAACGCTATAAATTTTGTATCAAATGGTGCGAGAAGTAGTCTCGCTGATTTATAAAAGGCGATTGTTTTGTCCACTACCACAAGCGCCATCTTAAAATAATCTCGAAGATACTCGCGAATAGAAATGGAGAATAATTCAGTCAATTACCCCAGGGACCCCAACCTTATACATTAGTTTTATTTTAAAAGAGCGGCCTGAGCCTGAGTGCGCGGCCGTCAGCGCGGCGGCCGCAGCGCCGGTGCACAGCAGGGCTTCCTACGTGACACTGCATGCACTGCATACTGTACACGCGCACTGCACTGCACTGCACTGCGCCGGCTGCAGGTGAGACCGTACAACCGCGTCCTACAAGCACGCAGCATTCACATCTCCGCTACCGATCAAAGCTGAACTTACGACCTACAGATGCTCACAAAAATATATTAACACTAAATATCCCATTTTAAATAACACGAAATATATTTCCACTTATTACACATAAAACATATATTTGGTTCTCACTAAAGTAAATCAATGCCAAAGTTATTACAATATACATATGTATACTCTACACAACGACCTGAACAGTTTGATCTGTGAAGCCGACCAGCGCACCATGCGATTCGCTCTCGCGCGACGTCTCACGCGCACACGCACACGCACACGTGGTCCGTTCGTTCATACACCAGCCACGATCCAGCGATACGAATAATCGATATCAATGTCAACGTGTACGTTCGCGGGCACGCCGTGTAGATGTGTGACGTCACACGACGCGATCGCCCGTTGGGTCGGACAAGCAACACGTTCTAAGAGCTGGTGTACACGAGCGCGTGCGTCACGAAGGGTGCGCGGGGCGAGTGTTTGAGATAAACGATATGATGAACGCGGCGCGTGCCGTCGACTCCACGGCGACACATTCACAAGTTCCATGAACCCTTTACTGCCAGCAAGGAAAAAATCACACTGCTCACTTACAAACTAAATATTATGTGAAATTTTATATAATATCATTCAATTTTTGTATAAATAATATAAAAAACATCTATAAAAGAAAAAAAAACAACATAGCTCGTTCGCGGCGCAACCAGCGCGAGAGACGTGCTCCCCTAACTTAACCGATCCGTTACAGTCTAGTTACAACCGCACACAGCTGCACGTAACACGTGGTGTCTGCACTATAAATAAACACGTCTATATTTATATTATTACTTACAAGAACAAAAACAACAAAATATAAAACAAGAAGTAACGGGAGGGGGGGGAGGGCGCGGTGGTGAGTGCCACGAGCGCGCGGCACGGCGTTTATTCAAAACGCCTTTCATCGCCTTTGAGGAACAATCTTTTAGGACAGAGCGACAACAGGTTTTGCACGTTCGATGTACCGCCGTCGGCCCGCCCCGCCCCGCCCCGCCCATCGTGACATACACATGTATAATAAAACACCAGAACCGAACGGTGTATTGCTCGACAGCACTACGACACGCGCCTCAACACAAAATTGTAAAAATGTAGAGCGAGTGTATCTGGTGCGCGGGTGCGCGGGCGCACAATAGATAGATCGTCATCGGAGCGGGCGTCACAACGCACGCCGCCCGCAGCCTCCGCCGCGTCCACGTCGTCGACGCCGTACACGTGCGAGCGGGGCGACGCAAACCAAGGATCACTGCATTACAATGTGTACGATGATGACATGGAATGATTCTGATGGGGAGTGAACGTTTCAGCAAGACATCCCTTCCCGGGGCGGGGGCCGACGGTGTGCTGTGAGGTGGCGCAGGGCGCGTTCAGAAGAGGCGCGCGCGTCGCTTCAGCTCGTTGCGGCGCCACTGCGGCAGGCGGTAGAACTCCTGCCGCGCCACCTGCAGGATGGCCTCGAACTCCGCGTCCGACAGGTGCCGCTGCAACACACCACACCACACGCACCGTCACATAATGAACCACACCGTACTATCGTACTATACTCTAATCTGATTGTCTTCTGTCTGGTGCCCGAGTACAGGTGTTTCTAAGTTGGGAGAAATGTACCTCAAGGTTGAGCCGGTCGACGTCGGGCGGCAGCCGATAGTTGGTGATCAGCAGTAGATGGTAGGGGTACAGCTTGGCGGGCTCATGTAGTAGGTGCGACGTGGCCATGTTGGGTAACGAGCGCCGCACGCCCACGCGTGCCCCCACACCCACGCCCACGCCCACGCCGCCGCCCACCGCACTGCCACCGCGGACCACCACACCGCCCTCCGTACTCTGTAACACGTGTCACCACGTTACACAGGACCACCAACCTCACATCTCAAGAAACTCGGCGCATCGACGCGCCGGTCCTCGTGTAACCAGAATTCGATATATTATTTGTGATGTTAATATAATAATTATAATGCAGTCACTCACCACAGCACTCCTATCGACGTCCGTGATGGAGCCGGCGGATACTGAAACAGAAACGTCACATGCGTGTGAGTCACGCCGCGCACGCACCGCACACGCACCGCCGGCCGGCACGCGTGTGGCAAACAAAAAAAAGCGTAATTACTAAAATAATTCTACAACATATGTATGTTTGTAAATATGGCGACGCACAGAGGAAAAGAAAACCAAGTGGAAATCAAGACCGTCGCACACGACGTTCTACTCCTACAATTACAAATGGAGTCATGGCGCGGGCCGAAGAGTGTCTGTCGGGGAGCAAGCCCAGGTTATTGCTGAACTGCTAAAATGATTAGGAATTTTGGATATTTGAAATATTGGAATGTGCGGGTACAGTTAGTACCCGCACATTCTACGCGGCGAGCGCAAGCAGAGAGGAAAAGGCGGACAGGCGAGGGCGTTACATAATCTATATGTCTGTTGTGGCCGTACAAACATCTTTGCGTGCATTTGTTGTCGAGCGTTGTGATAATGAAGGCGACGTGCAACAGAGACGCGACGAGGAGATCTAGCTCCTCACTCGTGGCACAATATTTGTTAAAACTTCCAATAGCAAATGTTGTTGGGTAAAATGAAAACTGAGTTTATTTATGTGCAGTGTGCACGTGTATGTGTTGAACGACAACGACAACAACTGCACCCACCCGTACACCTACACTCGCTCTACACCTACAATACGTGTAACCTCATAATCCGGTGCACAAATGGAGTCAATCATCACTTTGTGCAAATCCACGACTACATCGTCGTGCGTACTTTGCATTGAAAAAAATTAATTCGGCAACGTGTGTGCGAGATTGCGTTTACACTAAATATTTGGCTGCAGCAGCTTTATATAAAATTTCAATATCACCGAAAGAGACTTTCTTACATTATCATCATCGACGACATGACGACATGTGCATATTTCCACTTGGTTTTTCGATTCCGCGCAACAATTTGCATAGTGTCTAATAATTAAAATATTCTAAACTAAATGGATGACTCAAAAATAATGTCAAGGCACATTGTCGACATGAGCAGCAGGCGAAGAATGCGATGATGGAGCAGGCGGCAAGGGACCGCGCGGGACGCTACAGAAGCCCGCGCCGGCGGTGGTTTGCGAGTGTTTGATTTGTACGAGTGGCTGGTGTGTGGAGCGGACACGCGCGTAGACGTGATGCCGACGCAGATGGAGCTCGTCCTCCGATCTCCAAGTGTAACGGTTCTCTGGCGTCTTCGAACACCGTTGAAACGCGCGAGAAAACAACAGTCATTTACTCAAGTGACGATGTTTCTTTCGATGATGTGTGTTAATATTCTCAATTCTGTTCCTGTGTGTCTTGTGTATACTCTCCGTTTCCAACGATGCGTTTGCCCGTTACGAAACTGTTAGTACTCGCAACATGTAACGTACGCGATGACAGTAAACCGTGAGAGCGGGAGTGAGTGTGTGTGTGTGTTATTGGAAGGAAACATTACGATAATTTGAAACACTAGTAAGATGAAATACCACGCCTACATACTGATGTATGTATTATATTATACATGATACGATATACTGGTTACTATTAGATATGAAAGTAAAAAGAGTAGCATACAATGCAATAAGAAAAGGAACAAAAGTTTTTGGCTTAATTGGTGTCACATTAATGTGGTGTGTGTGTGGGTGTGTGTGTGTGTGCACCGCCCGCACGCACGCACACACACACACAGTGCGGATAAGTGAGTGTCAAAGTGCAGTGTAATAAACAAAGTAGGCAATCGTATGAGATATTGTTTAAAAGCGGAACGGCGAAGCGGTGTGTGTGTGTGTGTACGTAGCCCCGTCCCTGTCGCGCACGCCGGCCACCGAAGCTCGCGGTTTACTTACTGCACAGGTCCGTCCGCACTGCGGTGGGCGCGCAGCAGCAACAACAACAACAACAACAACAACGTGATCAGTACATGGCATGTATGTTAATAGTGGGGACGGTTTCGTTTGGCACCGACACGTCGTCGGCGTACGGGCGTGGAAGGGGAGGAGGGCGGGGGGGGGGGGGGGCTCGTGTGAATTGTGCGCGTGTTTACCAAGAATGTAGTACATAATACTTATAAAGAAATGTGGATGGAAGGGTCGGAAGAGGAAGACCACGAAAAACGTACCTTGACCAAATTGCTGAACTTTTTAAGAAAGGCCAGGTCAAGAGTACCCTCAACCGGTGGGCTTGCATGAGGAGAACAATGAGTGTGGAGGAAGCAAGGGAAGTATGGCGAGATCGTAGCAGATGGAGATCTGTGGTCTCTGCCTATCCCTACGAGAGACAGGCGTGATGATATGTATGTATGTATGTATGTATATATGTATGTATATATTTATCAAGACATTAAATACGTAGCGTGGGTACAGTGTCAGATGTGTAATGTTTATGTGGAGAGAGGTAATGAAAATGGATTGGGCGCCACTTGCCGCGAGCGGGGTGAGGGTGCGGGTGGGGGTGGGGGTGGGGGTTCGCCTTCGCCGCACTCGCAGCGCGCACGCGTCGCAGTGTGGACGCGCCGCGCGGACAGAACACCCGCTGTTGTTCTGATCTATTCTGTTATATTTCAAGTGAACTCATTCCTCGCTCTCACCGTCTTTGTAAACAAACTATGAGAGCAGTAGTTCCAAACAAGTGAAGGCGAACATCGTACTCACTGTCTGACTTGCCGCTGCTGAAGTCGGTGCTGTGCGTCTTGTCCCCCAGCCCGCTGAACGTGAAGTCACCCTGCGGACACCGAGGGAGCGGTCAGTGCGGGCGGCACGCGACACAAACATCGGCTAATGATTCACTCCACACCCTTGGTACGGACATAACTTTTGATGTCAGTCAGCATTTAATATTAAGGGTTAATTATACATTCACAAGGTATTCATGGGCGTGTCACCTGATGGAAGGCAATCAGTGCTATCCACATCATAACGCACACCCACAACACCAATGACAACAAAAACGTTGCCCACCTTTAAGATAGTAGTAGGTTTGTGTTTTAAACGTTCCAATGTTGTATTTTAGAAATACCGCTGTAAGCAATTGAATCTATAGACTGGTGGTGCGTGAAATGAAGTCAAACCTAAATAGCTCAATCAAGAAGCCACCTTAGGTGTCAATGGTCGCGGGTTTGATTCCCTATACATTACATTGGCCTACAGGCCTAGTACTAACATGGTGGAATAACGTACGGAGAGATCCGTGGCGAAAAGTGTAACATATATGACAAAAAATGAGTCGAGAAGACTCACACCACGACGCCGGCTCTCTGATTCATGGACTTTCAATGTGGCTTAAATTTTTTTTGGGGAAGTAATAAGTAGAGACACTTAATAACTAACAAAAGAAGCGAATGAGTAAACTGGTCACCTGATGGTCTTTAATTACCACTCGGCATGGACATCAGTAACACTAGGGGCAGTGCATGCCTTTGTGAAAGGTATTATGGTGGTGGACGGGGGAAGACGGCGATGTGTGAGGGAGGGGTCAATGATGGAAGTGGAGAGCAGAGAGCGGGTTGTAGGATGGTTGAAAGTTGTTTCCTTCAACGCAAATCGAATGAAAAAGACCGACATAAACGTATAATTTAAACTGCAGCTCCCCCCGGCTACGTGTACGACCTCCAAACATAGTGTATCGATACTCACTGCGGTGCTCGAGGAGAAGGTGTGCGACCTGGCGGCGAGCCCGTATCCGGGCCGCGGGGCGGAGCGCAGCGACGACACCACTGCAACACTTGCACTGTACCAACCGTCCTCCTCCACCTCCTCCTCCACTGTCCTACCATCTACCCCATCGAACCTCTGCACCCTACCGTACTACCCCACTTTACCATCAGGAGCACAAACTTTGTTCGCATACGTAACATGTCGCATGGAATGTTGTTAGTTTCGCGTGGACCAACGCGACGACAAACACAACTTGGTGCTGATAACTTGTTGTACGTTACGTAACAAGGGGGCGGTGGACTAGCCGCCCCCCCCCGCCGGCCCCCAGGCACAGGCGCGTGCGTGTCGTCGGAGCGGCCGTGGTCGGTTACCTGCGTGAGGTCGTGGAGGCGCGCGCCGGCCGGCAGCGTGCTGTACCGCGACCCCGCGCCGCTCGCCGCGCGCGCTGCCCGCACACACAGACACACACACACGTACAGATACAATACATAAGCGGAGACGAAACACGTGACCACGTGACCACGTCACCATGCCCTCGGCCACCGGCCACGCATGCACCTTGCAGGCCATCCACAAATTAGTTCACACGTAAAGGGGACTGAGGGGTCAACAGATTGCGGGAGGGGTATTCCAAATTTCAACTCTATTGAAATATTAAGCTTCAAAATATTACCAATTCTCACAACATCGTAATAAGGTTCAAATTTGCTGTATCATTAATAGCGCGCGAGTTCACGGGTTTAATTATGCTGTTTGAATTTGATAATAATTTTATTAAAATTGCAAAACATTTGAAGTCACGGTCGGGGGTCGGGTCGGGCGACAGGGGGGACGAGATCACATTAATGTGTTTTAAAAATTTGTGAATGGCCCTCCGCTATGGACGTTCGAAAGATGCGTTTACATTGCCAAAGTCCACGAGCGGTACCTTTTATGTTTATATAACATTTATGATCACGTGTGAAGCAGATGGATGAAAAAATGAATCATTTGTTACGAAATGATTTCACGTGCGCGTGTACGGCACGCACGTGAAACAAACAACGCTCGCTGTAAACGCACCTCCCCGCCGTCGCACGCGGCACCGCGGCACCGCGGCACCGTGGCATCGCGGCACCGTGGCACCGTGGCACCGCGGCACCGTCACACGATCCAACTCGGCTAATAAATACTCACACGTAATACAGATTATATCGCCTGCCTCTCACAGTTGTATTTATTATTTAACCTAATTGGAACCATGTGACGTCGACCGTGCTCTACAGAACGCAATGCGGCAGCAAATTAAACAAAATTAATCTATGTATCATTATACATACACATACATAGAGATACGCATACAATCGCTTCCATGTTAATCGAATAATCTCAAGTTTGGATGAAGCCGTGACCGGTGAAGGGTGTTCAGCAGAGCGAGAGTAGTCGATCAACTTGAAACGTCCATCACCCACCCACAGAATATAATAATAAAATACACAAAATATCAATACATAAAAATTGTAGCTGATATATAAAAAAGCATGTACGTATGTTAGTAGCTATGTTAAATTCAGTAATGAAATATATATGTATGTATGCAACAAAGAAATACAGAAGAATTGTGCGACTACGGGTTCACCTGAGAGGAGAATAAACTTATTTCTTTTCTTCTTTTCTTTGATGGCAGTTAGTTTACCATTTTACCAAGACGTTACGTCTTGGTAAAATGGTGGCCATTCTACCAAAACCTACTATGGACTCTTTCAGTCAACTTAAAAAGTCACGAGTTGGCGGGAAAGTTGAGAATAAACTTATTGCGATTCCGCGCGCGTTCACCCTATCTACTTAAATAGGATATGCAAACATCGACATCCACTGAAACAGTGGGCAGTGGGCAGTCGGCAGGCACCGCGCTTGTCGTGTGAGACGGTGAGTTGCTGCTGCTCCGCCAGTGGACTGCTGATGAGAACCATATTATTACAACAAAAGCACCACTGCTTCTTTTTATTAAGTTCCATCAAGAACTTGAGGGTTACGCAAGTTTATATATTTTTTATATTTAAAGAATTTAAAGATTTGTAATCCATTAAATTTATATGTAGTCATTTATAGGCAGACACTTATTTGATTTATTCAGTAAAATGTATAACGTTATGTTAATATACTTGATGTGCAATCAGATCTCCTTCCATTACGTTATAATTTTTTCGTGTGGATCTTTTCAATCGCCAAACATTCAAATGAGTAAAATACATAAATTATTAGCAAATCCATATAATAATACAATGCAAGCGAACCAAATATTAACAAATAATTACACTTGTGTGGCACTAGACGACACTCAATGCAAACACTACAACTACTACGTAGTGCAACTACAGGAGTGCGGCGCAGCGCCGAGCCGGAGCCCGCCGCGCCCGCGCCACCCGCGCCCCGCGATGCGCCCGCTGCGGCGCACGCGCACGCCCCGGCGTATCGGTACAAGGACATTCACCTTGTCGCGCAGTGCGGTGGGGGGGGGGGGGTAGCTATGTTCATAATGTTTTATTATCCTCTCGGAGACGTCTACGCATGGTAGTTGTATTACTGAACGTCCGCGTACGAATTCAAATGGAGAATTATTAAGTTAACGGTCAAATCAGCGATGAGATTTCTACTACACGGTAACATGCCATTTGACCATACACAATTTCTCTTTGATTATTTGTAGATGAAACTCTAGAAAGTTCAGAGTAAAATAAAATATATGGGGAGATCATACAACTGTTACAGATGATGAATTAACCACAACGTGCTGTAGCCATGAGATTAAGTCAAAACACTCGCGCCCGCGGGCGGCGTGCCGTCTCGCTGCCGCGTGCAGTGACCAGCTGCCGCGACCGCGACCGCGACCGCGACGCACCGAGCGTGGTGGTGAACCGTTAATTGTCGAGGGGGATGCCGAGGCAGATGCAGATGGTAGAACAGAGAGGACGGAGACGGCGGAGGCCGCGCGGCGTGCGGTTAGTGACGGTTAGTGGTTAGAGAGGCACTAAAACTGACTTGTGACATAAGAAAAATATATTAGTTATTTAGAACGTTAGACCTTCATAAAAATATAGTAAAATATATGTTTATATACACTTATTTCTTAACCTAATTAAAATTTATTATACGATATAAGAAGTGTTTGAATTTGATGTACTTATATATGCACTCTGTGTATTTGGTGTGGGTTTGGACAATTCTGGCCCGGGTGCCATATATTTTAATGTAATGATAATAATGTACACATCGATAAGTGAGATGGAATCCATCCGGACGCTGCACCAACGCTGCACCAACGCTGCAGCAGCCCGCGTGCGTCGCGCTGTGCTTCGTTCCTTCCCCCTTCGGATTGCAGCGGTGCATTATTGGACATTTTTTTTCAGTCGTCTACGTGACTATCCACAACGCGTACAAAGTACTGCGTTATTATGAGAAAAAAGGGGATACTTGGGGAGTTTCTTTTGCCGTTCGTTCTCCGTGTAGGGGAACCTCACAACGAAACCGTGGTAGATGATTCGTTTGGTAAAAGATTTGAGGAGAAGTAAACAATTTGAATGTTTCTCTACTGTACGTTTTAGATAAAATAATAAATAACAATTCAGTTTCATAGAAACGGTGTAGTGTTGTGCGCGTTGCGTGTGGATGTCATCACGTGTCACCCACGTCCATGTTGTGTGTGTGTGTGTGTGTGTGTGCGTGCGTACCGTTGTAGGAGGGTATGTGGGCGTGCGAGGCGGCGGAGGGCGGCGCGTCGTGGTGATGGTGGTGGTGGTGGTCGAGCGAGCGCGACGGCGACGCGCCCACCGGGGACGAGTAGCGCAGCCGCGGCGCCGGCTCGCGCGCCGCCGACGGCGTCCTGCCGCGCACACACAACAACATCTCCATTAACGGTCCATCGGCACTCCACGCGCGCCGTCGGCCGCACAGAGGACAGAGGACAGAGGACATCGTGACGCATGACCTCGGTGTGTGAAGTCGGAAACATTCATTGTAATTCAGCGCTGACATCGAACCGTAAATATGGACTTAGTTGAATGTCTCCTGGTTTATGATAGACAATGCATCCCCTTATTATAACGTATGCTTACATATTTTTTTGTAAGCGACCTGGCTGCCAATTAGCCAGCCCCACTAACGGGAGCTATTGTATCTCCCCATATTACGGACACTGCATCTCTTCTTACATTTGATATTACTCTTAAAGGTTTTCCCCGTCATTGTGTTAAGTTATTCAAAAACTTTCACGTCATCAACGGGGCAGAACGAGTTGAAGCTCTTTTAAAACAACAACCGCGCCGTCACACGCGTCGGCGTCGGTCGCAACGACGACTCGCTCGTGACGGCGCGGCCGCGCACACGCACACGCACACGCACACGCACCTGCTCGCGTTCCTCGGGTCCAGGTTCTGTTTCTTCCACTGCTGCAGCTTCTCGCGCTCCTTCACCTCCTTTAGAAACACCTGGAAATGAACGCGTTGTAATGTGAACATTATCCTTTTTTTAAACATTCTTTAATTCAATCTTCTTAGTTCAATAACAGATGTCGCTGATTATTTAATTCGCTTCATGTGAATGTCATTGCAACACGTACACGAAGCGAAATTTGAGTGTTACAAGAAATTGAGTTCAACCCACCGCTCGTATACCAGCGGCCAGATTTGTAGATAAAATTAAACTATAGTTTAATTTTAAGCAAAAAGAATCGCGTAAACAAACATTTTATTGTAACATTTTGACCATCTATGTCTACCACCAGTTCGTCTACGTTTTCGTAACTTATGTTCTAAAAAGTAAGGCCATCGGAGATCTCCGATATTTCGGCCATTAACTCTTAATTTGACGGCAGAGACGAAGCCTCGCCGCGAGGGCCCAACGCTCCCCCCCGACCGGACGTCTGACGCACAGCGATCGCCGAAACGGCTTATTAATTTGTTAGGGGAGAAATCACGAAGAAGTTCCGTGGCCTGTCTAGCAGTATAAGGCATAGCGCCATCTCGTTGAAACCATGCGCGTGAAGTGAAGTCGGGATGTTCTCACAATGTTGGCAGAAAACAATCAGTGAGCATGCGTCTGCTGACTATTCGAGTTATAAGCTAATTCTGCCTCCGGACACCGGACACCGGATACCGGACACCGGACACGCCCCGTGTGCCCGCATCTCGCGGCAAACACGCACGCGGGGCACAGGGTGGGGGGACGGGCACTCACCTGCGCGATGCCGCTGTCGATCTTGGAGAGCTCGTGCTGCTCGCGGCGCAGCCTGCCGTCCCCGTTGACGGCGCCGTTGACGACGCCTCCGTCCTCCTCGTCGCTGTCCGCCACGCCCTTGTACGTGTCCGACCACCGCCGCCGCCGCTCTGCGACATACACAGCTCAGCTCAGCTATCATCATCACCGTCACGAGGAGCGTATAACACTACGTTACTGTTCAGTAGAGTGAACTGTACAAAAAGTACGTTAAGAAGCCGGAAATGGAACAGCCGGGGTGTCTCTTTATATCACCGAGCATGTTGTCATAATACCCACTTGCAGCTCAAAATAAAAAAAACACAAAGTTTCTGAAACAATGTTTCTAAAGCTGCTCTGTTCGTTGCGCATTATTGAACTGTTGCACAATGCGGTATGCGGTATGCGGTATGCGGTATGGAGATACATGTACAATAACATTGAAGGTTGAACCAGTAAAGTTACCCAGTAATGAAGGCGCACTGACCTGGGTCGGTGTAGGGGTAGGGCGGCGCCGGGAAGTCGTCACGCTCGATCTTGGGCTTGGTGCCGGGCGGCGGCTTGTACGCCGACGGGTAGTGCGACAGCTCGATGGGCTCCTGCCGGTAACGTGCAACGCATAAGGTTACTTCAAGTAGCCCGAGTAGTCACGGGGCGTCCGGTCCGCGGCCCGCGGCCCGCGGCCCTACAGGGGTTTGCTCCGAGCCCAAATGTCCATAACGTTTGCGAGCCGCAATGACAGCCGCGACACGAGAGCTCGTCAGCGCGGGGCCCGATGTGGAACTTACAAACATAACAACAACATTACATTACAACTCGCGTATTTCGTTACAACTACGTTACATCGCGTGAGAGTCCAGCGTGCAGACCGCACGAAACATGCCGCCGGTTGTCCGACAACACCGAAGGCACACAACATGTCGGTATAGACATTTGGGCCAAGTCCTAACGGTCTACTTCACAGGACAAATACAATAAAAATCGATTAGCGCTCTGTCATGCGTTATGAACCACGCATGGCAGGCACGGAACCAGCGCACTGCACGCCGTGGCTACGCAAGATATTGTCATTGCGCGAGTCGCAGTGCGGGCGTGGTGGAGTGCGCGGCGGTGGGGGGGCGTGGGTGAGTGTGGGCGGCGTGGGGCGGCGTCACCGACCTCGTTGTTCATGTGCGGCGACTTGGGGCGCGGCGTCTCGGCGCGCATGTTGTCGACGAGCGCGCGCATGCCGGGCCGCGCGCTCGCCTTGCTGCCGGGCCGCGAGCTGCCGCGCGTGCTCGCCGACGCTGCACAACAACACGTCACGTCACGTCACGTTACATTAACACTCTCCAAACGGACAACCAGACTCGCACTGTTCTCGTACAAATGACAGCTGTTCGTTCGTTTCAGTCGACCTTGCTGAAATGTTCCACTGTGGTTCTGTCTGTGACCAAATAAAACGATGATTGTAAATAGATAAGGAACCTATTTAAGAACCAATTACGCGTTACGTTGTGTGAGGTAACGAAATGCGTCATAGACACTGACTATCGCCTCTCGCTCGCCACTCGTCCTACCGGGAAACATGCCGTGGAGACCGAGAGGCGCGTTTCGTCCGCATAGAGTTTATCCGTCAAATACTGGCTTTGCTACCGCGCCGTCCAGTGTATGCGACAAACATAACAGGACATCTGTTTTTTGTTTCGTTAAAAGTGAAAACTTTACACATTGTAGTTAGTATTGTGACGTGCACGCACGCGCGCGCGTACGTATACGTGCGCGTGTGCGCGTGTGCGCGTGCTCACAGGGTGGGCGGTGGAAGTGCGGCGAGGTGGGCGGGCGGTCGTAGGGCTGCACGCAGCGGCGCAGCGTGGCCGGCTCGCCCGCCAGGTACGAGTAGGTGGTGATGCGCGCGGGGGACACGCCGCCCGCGCTGTACTCGCGCAGCGTCAGCCCCGGCGACACCGCGCGGTACCCGTACTGCGCGCACACACATACACTTGTTAACACATTTTGAATTTGTTTTTTAAAAAATCTTCATTTTTCAAAATTGATACTTTTTAAGGGCCATATTAAAACAGATAAACCACCACCGTTTCTCTAACACAAAAAGGCGCTCTGAGAGAGAAGAAATCGTGCAAGCAACTCTTTCATCCCCTTCATGCGCTCTTTTGTTTAATATATTATAATACAATATTTGGTGTTAATTATGTATCAGTTTTCTGTTTAACCCGGCCCTTCATTACAAATCATCAAATAAACACCAATCAGCCCAAAGGGCTCCCCTGCGGCGTATTGTCTCGCAGCCCTCGGCGACACTACGTACGCACACACATTATACTAGCGCGTGTGACAACCAATCTTCGACGCGCCACATTACTGGCGGACATGTATCCCTCCCACTCGACCGTAATTAAACTGTGTTATTCATTTACACCAGTTTCCATTCCTGGTATAAAACATTGGCTACAGTTTCCCACTCTTGACCAACAAATGTCGCTAGTACATTAGATATATCGCTATCATGTTATGCCTTACTCTATGGATAGCAACAATATGGTCAGCGTATTAAAATCATCACGTTCGTTTCAGTTTAAAATAAGATAACTCCCCCCTCAATCTGAAGGTGTATTAGCAATAATGAGGCAAATAATATATTGTTGTAGTAGCTACGCAACGTACGACAAACCAAGGATGCAACATTCATCAAACAATCTGCGGTAAAGCTTCACGGGCGCGCTGCGAAGGCATACGGGCGTAATGCACTCAGTAACAACAAAACAAACAAAACAAAGCGGCGAACGCCTTTGAACGAGACCGACGTTGAGATGTAACGTCGCCGGTGACCGGGGCGGGGCGGGGCGGGGCGGGGCGGGGCGGGGGCGGCGACCCCGTCGCACGGCCACGCGCTACGTTTTCAAATAAATATTGAACGCAGCCACGACGTGTCATCAAACGATCTTCAATTAGTTACTTACGGAAGAAAGTAAAATGTCTCCGGTACTTCTTATTCTACATTTCTATGTTCGTTATTGTAAATCAAAATTTGTCAATTGATGACGTGTCGAAATTATAATGTCGCAGTCCCTGCACTGGGGGGGGGGGTGGTTTCGTTCAAAGGTATTGCGCCTCAAGGAAAAATAAGTGAAAAAAAAATAACTTGTGCGGACCTTCCTAGTCAGGCTACTGTAGGGGCTGCAATAGGACCCGTTGACGCTGGGCGTGCGCGAGCGCAGCGAGAACTGTCGAACGAAACACGCGTGAGGGAGATGCGACCGAGAGACGCATGCTGTCTCGCTCGCTTGCAACGCAAGCGACACAAGGCACCGCCTCACTCAAAAGAACAGTGGATACACACAATGCTTTAAATAAAATAATATAATACTAATTATGGAAAAACATAAAAACAAAAATCAATCAAAATTTATACTGTATGTGTATTTGCACAAACTGAAAATTATATAAATACTAAATGTAAACCATTTGGAAATATCGTTTTAAGCCATCGTAAAGATATATCTTAATAGGTAATGTTTACTGCAGCTAAAAAGCAATACGAAGTCATTCAAGCAATATTTTATAAAACTTATTTTTTACAGTCAGTCAGTACAAAATTTTTTTAACTTGAAGATGAGAATGTGCCATATGAAGATGAAGTGTACGCAAGTGTTTCACATGGGGAAGATAAATTTAAAACAAAACATATAACATTCCGTAGTTGCAAGTTCTACTATAGATTCAGATTACGCAGATTTCCAATTATATTTTAACTGCCCGCGGGCCTTGAATTCAATAAAGCTGTTAAAGCCAATAGGCTGTGCTGGTACATTAACATCTTCGAATCCAATACAAGTTCTACTATTATATTTAATCGGTGCAACGGCATCTGGCATACGAGCGCGGTGCAGTCATGTGGGGGGAGGGGGGGCGGCATAAGAGTCAAAACAAAAATATGAAAGTAAATACTTGCCAAGGAGGGGTGATCATAGCGCCAGAGTTGTATCTTTATCGGTGTACCAACAGAGGTCGCTCGCTTTACACTTTACTCATAGATGTCGCTAGAAGGCGTTGTATTTCGATATGGTTTAATTGTTTTAACAGTTATTTTAGATAAATGTGCGTATGTCGATAAATGAATGTCGCTAAAACAAAAGTAGATTCACTTATGAGCAATGCGCAGTAACGTTTGATACAATTAATACGAATCAAACATATAAATAGTTATATTGTGTATTATAGTATGTGAGTGTGAGTGTGAGTGTGTGGATGTGTGTGTATATGTGTGTGCGTGGTGTCCGCACCTGCAGCTCGGAGGCGGCGCGGTCGAGCGCCAGCGGGTCGTGGGGCGCGGGCCCGCAGCGCGGGTGCCAGATGGCGGCGCCCTGCAGGAACATCTCCTCGCCGTCGCCGAAGGGGTCGCCGCACTTGCTGCACCGCGCGCACGTCGGGTGAAAGTGGTGGTTCTCGCCGGCCTGCGCCGTGTGGGGCATAGCGAGTGCGTTAGTGTCGGTGGCGGGTGTGAGTGGACACACTACAGTGGGCGAGGCACTCACCTGGAGCACCTTGCCCGAGATGTACCGCTGGCAGTAGGCGCAGCGCACGCCGTACAGCCGCTGGTAGTCGCGCTCGCAGTACGGCACGCCCTCGCGGCCCATGTACTCGCCCTGCAGCACCGCGCCGCACTCGCCGCACGCGAAGCACCACGTGTGCCATTGCCTGCACGCACGCACGCACGCACACACATTACTAACTAAATTACTTTTGTGAGTGAAACGGCATTATTGGCGCTGAGGCCTTTACACGTTCGTCAGTGAGATTAGCGAGCGAGGGTGACTGATGGTCAATCTTAGTATCGTAAGGAGTACCATGACAGCGGAGGAGCAGCTAGTGACGACCAAAAGTCGACACTTCGCTGCTGTGGTCACTGTCAGCGATTGAGACAGCAATACACCCTGTGGGGTCACTTTATGCGAAACTGCACCAATAAATATGGTAGACACAGGACAAGACTTGTTCAAAATGAAGTAGTTAAATCAGACCTCACTAGACGGCGCTTAAGTCACCTTACATGTCAGTACGGTTTCGTAATCGAAAAATTATAGCAAAGTGTGTGCAGTATAAGTCTCACCTGTCTAATGCAACTAAAGCCTGCCCCTCGGAGAGTTCCTGGCCGCAGCCCGCGCATTCTGCAATTCACCAAATAAATGATTTAAACTTTATAAATTTGTTAATTTATTAATTTGCTAAAATCTTTAGATGTCTTGTTGATGAGCAAACAAACTGATGGTCGATGGCGAATATTTAATTTCATTTGCCGTTCATTTTTAATGTAAACCTAAACAGTGAGCTCCATTGGATTGCTGGTAAAATTTATTAATTGTATTTATTTCACATTGTACGCCGCACACCAATCATTTTAATCGCACGTCATAATACTCTACACCGTTAAGTAGTATGCTTACAGTTTTTTATTTAATTATTTATTGAATCTCAGAACTAGTAAGCGGCAACTCACATCGCGGCGTGAATCACCGTGAGTCGAGCCCTCCACCGCGTGTCCCAGGTGTCCTAAACTTTTCAACAGCGCCATCTAGTATGATTTTGTTGTACTCGTTTAAAATAAAAATCGTGTTTGGAGACAAGAGAGTGAAGGCGCCACGCAGCCCCCGCGACGCCGACACAAAGCCGCGCCGCGAACACGCGCCTCGTTCGCTACACAATGGGCTCCCGGTGCGAACCAATTGAACGCGACGACCGCCGCGCCGCTCAATGGAGACGCGACGTGAGTGCACGCACGCTCTTCATTTAAATCTCAACGAGTCACAGCTCGACCAAACAATAAAACTATGAGACGCGACCTCAAACATGTTGATGCTGGTGCAAATGTCCACGGGCGGTGGTGATCGTCTACCGTCAGGTGATCCGCTCGCTCATTCACCGGCACCCAAATACAGACCACCGAGGAAACAAACGTCATGATTGGAGGCGCACTCGACGTGGGGGTGTGTGTGTGCCGACCCGGTTGGACTCAAAACAGGGAAAGTTACAACGAAGCTGGTGTTGGTCTGTGTTTGCCGACTAGCGGCGATCAGAAACGTTCTGTAGTTAATGTCTTACGTGACCAAAAAGCTCCACAAGCTCAAAGACTCCCATTGATTTATAGAGGAGGGCTATACATTTGGTTGGTGGTGGAGCACTGACCGTTGGGGTCGGGCTGCCGGCGGTCGACGTCCCTCTCCGGCGAGGCGGGCGATGCGGGCGAGCCGGGTGAGCGGGAGGCGGGTGAGGCTGGTGAGGCTGGTGAGGCGGCGGCGCGCGCCGTGTGCCGCTGCGGCAGGGCGGCGCAGTTGCCGCAGATCACCTCGGTGCCGGTGTACGTCACCTTCTCGCCCGACGGGAACGCACGTCTGCGCACACACAAACACACACACACACACAATTAACTCGCACGTACACGAGATGTTACAGAGCTCGTCGAAGCTCCCATTGAAAGAAAAATCGTACATTATTTATTTTAAGTGGCGTTGGTTGGTTTCCATCAGAAGACACGTTTGCTCATTTACCCTCATCTACCCCAAAAACAACACAGGATGACACTACACATGTAGTGTAACACAGCGTGCAGTGTACCGGTGATCCAGTTACACATTCTTGTCATGTTGGACCGCTCACTTGGTTGCTTAGATATCAGCAAACGGATTACGGACGACAGTTTTATTTACAATCGTTCGTTTCTCCATTGCACTACAAGGTATTTACAATGTGAACAGATAAAAACGGCAATAGGTGCCCTGTGTTTTCCCTTTCACACGTTACATCATTCGCGTTAGTGCGGTGACACCACAAGTGATCAACTATAGCAATAAGTTACGTGACGTAACAGTTCGGACACAGGCCTCGGAGCGGACCGGCTGCGACCCACCAGGGTTACGTAACATCGCACTTTCAATATTGTACCGCGGTTATGTCTAAAGCACATTAACCAAGTACCAAACGTAGGCATATATATCACTGTATTGTAGTTTTTCAGATGAATACAGAGGATGGATGAAAGACGACTGATTAAATAAATTAGCGTTTCGGATGGAGATAGAGGACTCGGTAAGAAACGACAGAAGAGAACATATCTTGACCAAATTGCCAAGGTCCTTGGAAAGGCCAGGTCAAGAGTACCTTTAACGGGCGGCGAGCTTGTATGAAGAGTGTGATGAGTGTGGACGAAGCAAAGAAAGTGTGCCAAGACCGTAGCAGATAGAGATCTTTGGTCTCTGTCTAGCCCTACGGAATACAGGCGTAATGATATGTATGTGTTTGTCGTATCAAAGATATTTCGAGCTGTTCCACGGTGTCATTTCGTGGGTGTGTGGTAATGAGTCAGTGAACAATTGGACAGTCGGCAATGACAGAGGCCGGCCGGACAGTGTGAGGGGTGTGAGGGGTGTGAGGAGTGGTGTGGCACTGACTTGCACCGCGCGCAGGTGAAGCACTTCTGGTGGTAGGTGTTGCCGAGCGCGGAGACCACCTCGCCCTCCACGTACTGCTCGCAGGCGGCGCAGCGCGTGCCGAACGCGCGCTGGTAGTCCTGCAGCACACACACACACACACGCGCGCGTTACAAATAGCTTTCGTACAACAAACCGCTGCACTCACCGTGCGATCCACGCGAGGTGGAGCGTCGAAACGTATCGGTGACGCCTCCTCACCGATACAGTTTACCTTACACATGGAGAACAGTTCAGAACAAAACTCCGCAATGCGCCTCGCGTCACACTTCCCTCGCTCGTTGTTCAGCGATGCAAGGAGACCCAACTTCATTTTGGTGGCTCAATTGTCAACCTCACTTGGTCTTCTCACAGGATGTGTCCTGCTGATTTTCGAACGAAGCTCAGCCGACATAAAGAGTCACATTTCAGTGAAGGGCGACATTGTTATCCCCCGTTGCCGATTGCAAGAGGAGGGCCTCTATGTAAGGGTACTCTTACATAGAAAAAAGAAAACTCTCTCTAACAACGATCACCATGACTTGAAGTATTTAATGTTTTTTACAAGAAAAAAACGCATTGCGAAGAATTAAAGTATAGTTTCTTTTCAACTTTACAAGTGCAGCTTTTTCAATTCAATACGCTCAAGAGAGTTCATGTTGAACCTTTTGACAGTGTCTTTATACGAGAATCTATTAGAATTTATTAGAATTTATACGAGTACAAGACAAGTACTACTATCTAGACGTTCGGCAAGTTTGCGGCCAACCGCTTAATGGCGGGCGGACAAACGTGTGAATTTGAAAAACAGACACCGCTCCGAAGTGAAACAAGAGCTTGCAAGCAACTGCGAGTAGTGATGAGCTACGTCAAACAAGTCCTATACACGCTTACGTTTGCCTTCACTCGGCCAAATAGGCAATCCAACACCGAGTGATGGCAGGGCAAGGTAAATATGCTGTCATGTATTGCCGGCTTTACACGAGCCTCGAGAAAGCTACTGGGCCCGGATGATGATGAAGGTAGAGTCGGTTGGGTGAGCGTGAGTGACCTGCGGGCAATAGTAGTGCTGGTCCTTGCAGAAGAAGCCGCCGCGCGCGAGCGAGGCGGCGCAGGTGCGACAGGTGAAGCACGCCGTGTGGAAGTACTTGTCGCTGACGCGCAGCACCTCGCCGCTGCACTTGCCGCCGCACGCGCCGCACACCACCCTGCCTGCGGACATACACTCTCATCATCATCATCATCATCATCAACTACACTTAAATCAATAGGTCTCACTGACAATCAGTGAGATATCCGCATAGATCGTCACGGCCTGCGCTCAGTGAGTCTTTCTTTGACGTCATATTACACACGTTTGCTTTCATCTTTTCTTTCCCCCCCCCCCTTCCATAAGGACACTTCCCTTAAAGGCCGGCAATGCTTCTGCACTACGAATGTCTATGGGCGGCGTTGAATGCTTTCCATCAGGTGACACGCCTGCTCGTTTGCCTACCTATCCCATAAAAAGAAGGCAAACGAGCATGCGAGTCACCTGGTAGTAATTGATCACCGCGGTCCATAGACATTGGCAACGCCGGAAAAGTTTCAAATGCTTGTCACACGTTCGTTTCTTATGTATATGTATGTGTTGTGTATATTTCCAATATGAGAGATGTTTGTCCACGCAGGCCCCGACATGCTCCCTACATGTCACTAGTGCAGGTGTTGTTAGCGGTGACATGAAGTCGTAAACAACAAACGAAAATGAAGGAAAGCGTGGGCGCCAGCTGACGCGCTCGCGTCGGACGCCGCACGCCACCACAATCAGCCCGCCGTTCCGTGACGATCGCCGCGTTCACTTTTCATCGGTGCCGTGGACGCGTGGAGCTGACCGAGTGTTGTCGCAGTTGTGTAACAAACACTGTGGCAGTGGTGAGTGCACATGGACATCGGGGTCGGTCCACAAGGGAGCGCCTGCACCCTCGCAAGTCTGTACGTGTGCAGGGCTAGAACTTGGGTTTCACTATTGAATCCACTCGCTTCTTTTTTCAAAAATTGGTTTATTGAAATCTATGTTTTCGTTACATACGTATTGAAACAATCAAACCATATCGCGATACAGAGAACTACACCACATACAGTAGCGAAATCTCTTGTTACAGTAGTGAAGTATTGTAATATAGGATGTTAAAGTAAAAAACACCATTACAAATTAATTGAACAAATCAACAATTGTATCACAATGCTACGAGCCGCCAGCGCCGCCAGCGCCGCCAGCGCCGTCAGAGACTGACCGTGAGAGTGTGACCTGCCTGCAAGTGACGGCCGGACGTAAATGTTTAGGTGCGGACAGCGACGTCACCGCACTGGGTTCACGATCAATAACCCGCTTGTCCAACAGTACGGCTATTTTTAAATTCCTTCTTTTTACAAAATACCCACACACCCGACAGTGGGATCGCGCGGGCCGTTGGGCGACGATAGGACATTATTAATTTCACTTTGATGGAAGTAGGTGATCGCGGTACAGTTCATGCGGCCATTAAACATTATCGGAAATAATTGCAATTCAAGCACCCAGTTTTAGTCGGTAGAGGCGCACATGCCGGAGTCCGACATACCCCCCCCCCAGGGCGGCAGGGTATCCGTAACGGATTTCCCCAAGTTAAAAAAAAATGTATCAGGCATCTGGGCGGTACTGTAAATTAATTATTTTTAGGCCGATCAGGCGGATGGACACATGGATACTACCCATATCCATGTGTACATTCGCCCGATAATAACGCCAGCGCTGGAGACACGGTGCACGCCTGCGTATTGTACGTGTAAAGAGACCAAGCCGCCCGATTTGCCTTCTCGCATCACTCACTACGTTATGTAAATTAATACGACCGTACACAGCACCGTTCCAGCGCGCTAGTTCACGTTAACGTCTCGTCAACGTCAAGGCCGCGCACGTGACAACGACGTCACCGCGTTGTCAGTGTTCGTTTGTTTATTTATTTATTTGTGGACCATCAACACGGTGCGTGAATTGTACTACAATGCCGTAGAGAATATCTAAAGCGTTGTTTCTTTTCATGTATTAGTGGTACAGTTCAAATAAGCGGGGCTTTGGTTCCAAAAAAAATATTATACATAGTCAATTTTGCTGTACCCAGAGTAGCCGTACGCAACGCAGATCATTTGCAAAACACTCCACTGCGGTGAGTCACCGCGGCGCCGCCGGGAGCGGGCGGCGTCTTTACTTTATAATTGAACCACGTGATTCTGTTGAGATAGGAACCACTGAGACATACAAACTGGTTCGTTTATTTTTAGGTCCGCCCGCCTACCGTACAATCGAGGTAATCAATATGCAAGGACGTATCACATAACAATAACACAACTAACTAACTTAGTACAAACACTGCGCGCACTTAGACTTGAAGTAAGTACAGTTTGTAAGGCGCGTTCGATAGATAGATGCATCGAAACACAATTATTCAGAACGCCAAGTTGCTAAATTTCATTGCAGAAATTGTTTATCGTATGTCTTTTATCAGTTATTTGAAGGTCGTCGCGGACTGTGTGTGTGTGTGTGCGCGCGTTCGATACGTATTCGAGCTCCAAATGGTATTTAATGTTCTGTTTTTAAACAGGCACACTTGTATCAACATTGTACAATTGCGTTATACTATTATTGCGTACTAGCCTCTCACCCACACCTCGCTCGGGTTGATTCTATAACTTCGAAAATCCTTTTGAAATTGTTACTAGATTTTCTGAACAAAAAATTTTGACGATTGTATCAGACTCTCGAAGTAACGAGATCCCACTAAAAGTTTCGTACGATTCGGTAGTTTGTGTCAGTCTTAATTATTTTACTTTTCACGTTATTTAATGCTTACTTCGAAGACGTTAGACATATTATCATCACTATGTGGACAGTCAGAACTTCAACTTAGCTAAGATCTGCGACAAGCAAACAAAAACAGAAAAACAATGTGTGTTTTTTACTAGAAGAAGTGGATTTACGGGGAACTCACCATTCACACATTACTATCTTCCCGATATAATTATTTATATCGGTAAGATTGTAATGTGTGAATAATATGTTTATTACATACCGATAAGATTTAGTTTAAGTTGCTTGTCGCGGATCTTAGCCAAGTAAAAGTTCTGACTGTCCACATAGCAATGGATTTCCGCAAAGTAACGCCTGACTCCATTAAACCTTATCATCATTGTTTATCTTATTGCTTTTCTGTTTCAGTTTTAGTGTAGACGTGACTTCAGTTCATTCTTTGAGATCTAGTATGTCTATAAATTACATAAGTATTTGTTCATTTTGTAAAGTTTCTTAAAACTATGGATATTATATATATATATATATATATATATATATATATTAGGTGTACAAATAAGTTTCCGCGGTTTGTCAAAAGATGGCCCCACCAGAAGGTTATGGAGAAATTGTCAGATGTAAAACGTAATATCCCAAGTTTAGTCATCTGGCAACACCATAACCGTAAAGTACTAGTGATTCCGTATCAGCATCACGTAATTTTTTTCGTGCAAAAATGTCAAGTTTTATTCCGAATAAGCATCATTTGCGGGAACTTTTGATTTACTTCTTTAATGTGAAAAAATCTGCAGCTGAGGCGCATCGATTGCTTCTAGAAGCATATGGTGAAGCTGCTTTAAGTGAGAGAAGTTGTCAGGAATGGTTTCAAAAGTTTAAGAACGGTGAGTTTGACGTTAAAGACAAAGAACGCAGTGGAAGGCCGAAAGTGTACGAAGACATGGAATTAGAAGTACTATTGGAGGAAGATTCGTCCCAAACGCAAAAAGAACTTGCACTTACTCTACAAGTGACTCAACAAGCAATTTCACATCGTTTAAAATCGTTAGGAATGATTCAAAAACAAGGAAATTGGGTTCCATATGAACTAAAGCCGAGAGACGTTGAACGCCGATTATGCATGAGTGAAATGCTGCTTGCCAGGAATAAAAAAAAGAGTTTTTTGCATCGTATAGTCACTGGTGACGAAAAATGGATTCACTACGATAATCCAAAGAAGAGAAAGTCATGGGTTAAGCCCGGCGAACCATCAACATCGACAGCTAAGCCGAATATTCATGGAAAAAAACTCATGCTGTGTATTTGGTGGGATCAGCTTGGTGTCGTGTATTATGAATTGCTGAAACCAAGCGAAACCATTACTGGAGCTCTCTACCGAACACAATTGATGAGATTGAGTCGGGCACTTAAGGAAAAACGCGCCCATTACTACTCCAGACACGACAAAATTATTCTTTTACACGATAATGCTCGTCCACATGTTGCGGCGCCGGTAAAAACATACTTGGAAACACTCAACTGGGAAGTTTTACCCCACCCGCCGTATTCACCAGACTTAGCCCCTTCTGATTATCACCTGTTCCGGTCGATGGCACATGGTCTGTCTGAGCAGCGCTTCACATCATATGAAGACACCAAAAATTGGGTAGATTTGTGGATAGCGTCAAAAGATGAAGAGTTTTTTCGACGGGGTATCCGAATGTTGCCAGAAAGATGGGGAAAAGTAGTGGCAAATGATGGAAAATACTTTGAATAAAACGTAATGTACTTTTCCTTTACAATAAATTCCTAATTTTTTATAAAAAACTGCGGAAACTTATTTGTACACCTAATATATATATATATATATATATATATATATATATATATATATATATATATATATATATATATATATAATACAAAAAGTGACAATATTGTAGTGCTTAATTCAGCTATTCACCAATAGATGTCACTAATTGGCTAATTCACTTAATATGGATTTCAATGTAATACATACACGAATGGAATGTTGGTTTTACAATGACTCGAGTTCAACCGACCGCCGCCGGTGTATTTCATCACCGAACAATCGCGTAAACATTGGAATTGTAATAATATTATTACGAGCTGGGATTCGGAAAAATTAAACCGGGCACTACTTTCACTTCGCTTCACTTTACTTCCACTTCTTCTCTTATATTATTTTCCTCCGTATTAAACTTTCTACTCCCTTTTCGACAGTACCGTCACCTCTTTTTATAGGTAAAATTATTAAAAATTCTAGCATTCCCAAAATTCGAAAAAGTTCCAGCAATGTGTAGTCTTTTACTAGACATCGTCCTGTCTCTTTTCCGCGCGCAGCTATTTTCTATTAACAGTTCTTATCACGCATTGACCGGACGTCTTGACAATTTATTATTAAAAAGTTATAATGGATTGCTTGGCCAGGATTTTGAGACTTGTGGTTGAGGTTTTAACCAGTTTCTTAAAAAGAATTATTTTTCATGTGTGTTACGCAACAGTATAATATGTCTAAATACTCGCAGACATTTGTAAGCTAGAAGCAAACTGATAAAGTGAGTGCGCCGGGGTGGGCCGACAGCAAGCGGAGCGCTAATGAAACAAAACGGAAGGCAACCGGCGCTATCGTTGGCGAGATATCTCGACGAAACTAACTGTGCACCCGACCGCCTTCAAGCTGCAGGCTTCAGTTTAACACAATCATCGAGGCCATAGAAACGGGAACCGCGAGATGTACGCGGCGATTTGGAGCCTGCACTCGAAGAAAACCTCGTTGGAGCAGTTAAAGGAGTCAGAGAGCGAATGGAACAATAAAACTAAGCACTCCATTATGAAACAAATGTCCACTCTTTTTAAGAAAAGGGAACGAGCTCGAATTGAAGAATTATTTAACGTACAAGATAATACGGGAAAACTAAAAGAAAATCTATGGAAACGAAATGGAGACCTCTCAAGGTCTTTACACAACCGTATTAACGGTTCAACCGGCTGTTATGACTAAAGTTTTGAGTCTATAATGCTGAGAAAGCGGCCTTCAGCTCTACAGCCTACAGTGAAGGGGTATAACAGCTCGCATCGAGTGTTTACAGTATTTGATTTGCATTATGCTATGAACGACAATAACTGCGACAAGGCAGCCCGCGGACAACTGTTTGAGATGGCGGCTGGTGACGGTGTGTGCTCGTGTCGCGCGGCCGCACGTTCAAGTGATTACAACGGCCTCGTCACATTCCTTTTGGTGCCACGTCGGACAGTCTTGTTAGGTATTCAGTATTTTGTCAAACTACTCATTTGTAAGAAATGTAGAGGCCGGTGATGACCACAATTATTATCAATTACTCGAATTGTGGTAATAATTCACAACACCTTCGTCTTCATTCTTTTCATTTATTGTTAGGTAATTTTATTTTCCAGCTGTTCTCTATCTATCTGTCGAGCTCGCATACTTTCCTCCGGGGACGAAAGTGCTAAAATACTTCTCACATTGTATCTCTATCGACTAGTGAAATTCCGCTCAACGTAAATTTAGTCATTTCCTAGAACGGACAGAGAGACATGACGTGAGTTTTATATTCTCCAAACATCGTACAACCGACAGCGAGGCGTTGCGCGGATCAACTTGGAAGCGGTATCTGAGTGGGTGGCACCTTCGACCTTGCAGTGAAACTTTGTTAATACCGCCACAAGTGGAGCGCGCGCTAGTTTCACACCTTTTGTTCGTCCGAGAGCCGCGTCACGCCGGTGCGCCAGTGCACATTTCTTCGTTGCCGCGTCGTGAGTAAGGCCAGTTATTAGCGTCCAAGAGGCGGTCGAGGCAAATTACAACGTCAATCAAACTGCTTTCTAAGTGAGACGTGAGGCGCGGTGGAGCGACGGCGGCGAGGTTGAGAGATTGAAGCGCGGCCCCGTCGGTGTCGTTCGGTCCCGCGAACAAGTCTACATCGATTCCGTTCTATTGAGAGCCGCTATTGATTGCCCGCAGTTAAATTGCATGAATACGACACAGGGGCATTCAAGAAAACAGCATACGTATTCACAAAAGGCCGGCAAGGTATCTGAGACGCCCTCCGGCGTTGCAGTCCTGCGGGGTCACCAGGTTGTCCGCATGCTCATTTGCATGCTCTGCTATAAAAAAAAAACGACAAATCACAAAGTGTACTGCCTGTTATTTTGAAGTATATTAAGCAATAAAGCTTAGAACGAGTTAATTTTTTTGTAGTGGTAGAGTCACGGCGGTGGGGGCGGGCCGGGTGCGCTGGGGCACCACATCCTCACCCTCACAGAATATGAGAATGTCATGTGGAGCCATTCCATTATAGTGCGTTACAAACGTTTCATAAAGCGATTGCATAGATCCGAAGGCCAAATTACATTCCCTTTATTTCTTTCTTCTCCTCACATTGTTTACATCCTTACCTTAAGGTAGGAAACGCGCCTCTTAGTATTGCAGATGTTTATGGACTGCACTATATAATAATCTCACGTTAGTTTTACGACGCGGCTTATTATCTTATCTTTTAAAAATATCAACAAAAAAATAGTAGATCAATCGATTTTCTAAATTCCTAATACGTGAAGATTTGTTAACGCCACGCCCACCGTTGGACATTTTAACGGATGGGCCCACCGTCCGAGCCGCAGTGATTCAATAAAAGCTAGTTTAAGCTAATAAGCGATAGAGGGCCACGCGCGGCGCGCGGCGTGTGAACGGGGCGGAGGCTAATTGCGGAGGTGCGAAAGCGGCGACGGGTCAATTATCTATTAGTGCAATTGCATCGAATTGAGGGGTGTGTGGGCCGTGTGTGCATGTGTGCCCGTGTGCGTGTCTGACGCCGCATCTGTACCGGTGCGTTCGTTTAATGGTCTACTATGGTACAAACGCCGCGCTTATGTTTTGGCATTTCAGCTTCGTTTAATTAGCTAAAATACTATGGGCCGTCCATTGGTATTGGTCCACTCTCCAAAAACCAAACACCGCCTTCCACAAAGAGTTTTTATTAATAACTAAATCCTCCCCGTGTCATTTTAACAAATTATATAAAATAACAAGATTATCCATATTGGGTGTAAAAATAATACAGGGCCATCTAGCGAGCAGAGGATGCAATATAAATGCAAATGTCATATATAGCACCACCTGTGTCCAACACGCATAGTGGTTATGTTACAGTAAACAACAGATTGACAAATTCTAAACTTTTTAAGGTCCCCATCCGGATATTGTTGTGACTACTGGGTGGGCAACAATTAAGGTAAAGTGTACCCAAACTCTAGAGTTTGAGTTTGGGTACCACCACAGTCAACAATCATAATTTGTCGGATTTTCGACACCCGCTAAAGTAGAAAAGTGATGGAGTAAAGACCGCAAACTTGGCAAACGTAGTGTGGGGCGATGTTAGATGACGCGACGACCTGAGCATGGCGGCTGCCAGAAATTGGATGCGTTAAGGCGGAGTTTGGGCTATGTGGCACTTCATAGAGGAAGCCTATGTACTGCAGTGGATTGCCACGGACTGTTGATTGATTGATTGTACCACTCGAGTCCGCGTTATAGATATGTGCAATAAAAGATATAAGGCTGGCAACACATTGGGTGCGGTGCGTGTGAATGTGCCAGTGGAGTCATGTCGGTGATTTTATGCAAAATTCCACACGCGTCTGCTGCGCAGTAAATGCGCGGGGCGCGGGTGGGTGCACGAGATTGCGGGCTCGTTTGATTTGTGCGTAAACATGCAAGTATCTCAGGAGCAGAAGAAAGTACGTATGTATACTGCATTGTGTTAAAGTCTGAGGAGTCAGAAAGGGATTTTTTTTTGTAATTTGCATTTCCGTTGGGCACAATGTCTGAATTACGCTCAATGCTCAAGTATCGAATATGTTCCAATTAATTTATTTTTAAAAGAACAATACGTATCATTGGGAAACTGAGAGCTTATAAATACAATCGAAAACTGTGGTTTGACAACTAGCACATTCGAATTCAAAGTGTTCCATTAAAGAAATTAAATAAATAAAGAAAGATAGGTCACAAGTAACGTTTCTGTCGGCTGGAGAAACTGCCACCCCCGACGTATTTGAAGAGCTGTCGAGATGACTCGGGCCCATCTACGAGTACTCTCGCTTACCCGCCGTAACGTGACCCGCAGGTTCGTTTGTCTGCTATGCTATAAAACAAATACTCTTCACGCACTGGGTGACACGCACGGGTGGGACACGGACGCGACACTCTCGCACACCGGAAGTGACGCCATCGCCCAAATATGTCCGGTGCGGGCAATAGCCTCGCTTCCCGCCCCGCGCCCTGCGTCCTGTCCGGCGCGGCGGCCGGCATCGCCATCGGCCTCCGTTGTGTTACACTATACACGCCCTACACGCTACACACGCACGCAACATCATTTTCCAAATCAAACTGAGCATCGCTCTCGTCGCTCGCGAGATCACTTGCCTTTGGAAATATTCCCTGGGGTGCAGGCGTCGGGGGGGCATTACACTATACGTTGGAACACTAGGATTAAACCGCGACAGTTACGACTGCCAATGGAGAGCACGCGACAGATGCCGCCTTCAGCCGACGCACCGTGGCCACATAGAAAATTTTCCCACGTCGTGGCTTGCATTGGAGTCCCACCCGTGGCGAAAGTAAACTTACACAGTTGCTAGAAGATAACTGGAATTTTTATATACTAATAGCTGACCCGGTAAACTTCGTACCGCTTCAGAACCAATAAATAAAAAAACTGAACGATAATTGCAGAATGTTTTAACTGAATTAGTGAAAAATAGGGTCAAAACTTAACAGGAACAAAAAGAAATCGTAATCAATACAAAAATGAAAAAAAAACGTCACTTTGGAATTTAATTTGATTTCTGAACGACGGGACGAACATCATAACAGGTAGGAACAGTTTCTAAGGAAAAACGAAATTGTTGCTTTTACTATATTTACATTTTTATCATATTTACTCACATTTTAAACCTTCCCTGGACTACCAAAAATAATTCAAAACCAAAATCAGCCAAATCGGTTCAGCCGTTCTCGATTTTTAGCGGGACTAACGAACAGCAATTGATTTTTATATGTGTAGATATTCAACTGGGCTTAGAGAGCACGTATATGGTGACGGTTCATGTCAACAGTCGGACAGTGGAACCAAACAGGCGATGTAAAGCACAGTCCGTCACCAACGGGGCTAGCATGGCGCCGCTCGACGGTGATGGATGTCTGGACCGCCGCCCATTCATCACACAACGCAGCACCGCGGCGGTATTGTACACGAGAGCCGTGTTCGTGTCATTATCGGCCTTCAATAATATGAAACTGTCACGAGGTCGCGTTGTCCTACTGTATGCAAAGCGCCAGTACGTCACTCGGCTTGTGACGTGAGGCCGTTGATTCGATTCCACCGTTGTGGTATTCATATGAACTATATTTTTCCAGAGTGATTTACGAAAATTCTGATTATATTAAAGTAATACAAGTCTTCTTTCAAAAATTATATAAAAATACTAGATAAAGTATAAACTGACAATATTGTCCAAATACAGTCATGATATTGCGTGCAAAATTTTATTTCTCAAGAACACATATGTCATGTTGCGTGGTTTGTGTCGCGATGGGGTTTGCAGCATTAGGAATGTTACGGGAAGCTGAGTCTCTCATACTTTACGTAATAATTCCCCACGTAAAGTTTAAACTTGACTGACTGATCATATTCCAAGGCACGCCTTGTATTGGAACCCACAAGGCCACGAGTTGAGACGGACAATAGGTAGTAAACCTGGTGACATTTAAAGTGAAAGTTTCTGGATTCGCTTGACTGAAGTGTAATAAAGCGAAAGACTCTATATAAAGACAAGTTCTTCTGCTGCGTATCAGCTGTGTAGCTGTAATACACACATATCACAAACAGCGTCAACCGGCTACCGCGAGGTCCCGCTGTCAGAGTGGGGCCCCGCAGTAAATCACCGCCGGCCGGTGAGACAGACGGGCGAGGTCTTGCAGATTTCTTGTCATATTTACTATGTTTAATGCATTGCACACCGTTCTGTTTCGACGCACTACGACAAAATTGTTACCTTTTAAAAATAATTACCAGCTTTTGTGCTGACCGGATACATTACACTAATCAGAAGGCATTTTATGGGATAAGAGAGCAAACGAAAAAGGGTGTCGCCTGATACAAAGCAATTAACGCCGCACAAAGACAACCGCGACACCGCAGGAGTCACGGAAGCGTTGTCGGCCTTTTATGTATGTGTAGGCTTGTTTCTTGAAGGTTCCAATATCGTATCGATTCGGTAAAAAACCTCAGAAGGTTCGGGACACGCGCACCGTAATGGATCGCCACGCATACACATTAGTTTAATAATGGAAATAATTGCAAATGGCACACGTGAAGCAATGATAGTGATGCTGTGAGACCATACGTCGCGGTGTGCGAGCAGGCGGCCTGGGGGTGGGGGAGGGGCTTCCGTAACGTGCCTCAACTCTGGGAGACACTAACGGCTGTGCCAACTGATCGAACGATGAACAGCTTAAACCTGATAGATATCACGCAACAAAGACAAAGTGTGCGCGTGTCATTTTTATACATTCGCTATTTCCTGAACTTATATATACGACACAAGAAGACTTAACCCTAAACAATTCTTATTTTTAACCCCCTGTCCACCGCTAATGTTAACCAAAAAGCTAGAGGGGAGGTAGCAACAGAAAAAAACGGATAAACTATTGCAATGAACGTAAGTCGCTGTAGATGACTGAAACTACCAGCTGTCACAAAGTCAAAGCTCGCGCGACCCGCGGCCCGCAGCGCCAGGGCCTGCGCCTTGAATGTAGGGTGACAAACATTTAACGGATCATCTGACGTGTGGGGGCGCGACCCTACTCGCACGCGTCGGCCCCGAGTGTGCGGGCGCATTTGCGGCTTCTCCACCGACAAGGGATGTTTTTTATAGCGGAGTAGGCAAACGCGCATGCGGGCCACCTGGTGGTCAGTGATTACCGCCGCCGACAGACATCCGCAACGACAGACGCGTCACAAGCGTTACCGGCCTTTTGTGAACATATATATATATATATATATATATATATATATATATATATATATATATATATATATGCTCTTTTTTTGTTTCTATGTGGTATTCATGTGGAAAAACCGCAGGAATACAATCCACTCACCTCAATTATCGTCTACATTATATAATAACATACGAGAGGCGTTGTGCGGACGACGGCACATCGAATATCTTACCTGAAAATAAAATAAAAAAACAAAATTAGTACCGATAGACAATTGTATCGCCATACAAAACATGAATAATAAATAATTAATAATTAAATAAAGTTGGAAACATGTCTGTAAAGTCACGGGCTTTAATATTAGGGTACATGTAATGTTTTCACCGTATAATACATCAAAGCGTTCTACTTACTGACCGATAATGCCGAATTACGACTGACTGACTGACTGACTGACGGTACACACGGGGTCACTGACAGTGCCGAGCCAAAAACGTGTGCACCAATTATATAAATAAGACATAGGTTTGTTGTTAACTAGGTTTGTTTTTATGTATTCGTTGATTACTTACGGTTAACCTATATTTATGTGTATATATATATACATACATACATATGTATATATATATATATATATATATATATATATATATATATATATATATATATATGTATATGTATATATGTGTATGTATATATATGCTTATAGCTATTATCTTTGTTTATTAATATTTTTCCTTTCTTTTCTATCATAATAACGAAAATGTATCACCAACCCACATCGAATTATCTTTTTAACATTGTGTCCATCCTACGGTTGTCTGGAAGAAATCGCTATTAGCGATAAGACCGCCATTTGTATATAAATATTACAATCAGTAATTGTATAACATTGTTTTTGATATACAATAAATAATGTACCTATCTATGTATCTATACATCTAACTAGGAAATGGATAAACTATGAGCAACAGGTGGAGTGCCAACGGACGGTACGCCGCCTCATCACTCCCGCCACGCGCTCAGGGTTGTCGCCAGCATGTAATGTCTACTATACTTTGGTGCGCTAACACTGGGGTTATTATTATTTATCTATTTATAGCCTAAGTTAACCCACTGCAGGGCAATGGCCTCCCTCCCTTGTTTCCACTGATCTATATTTCGTGCTATCTGTCTCCAATCCCTGCAGTGGAAGGTCAGGCCAGCCGCAGGGTCGCTTCGTGTTGGGGTCCCAGTCTTCCCGCGCGACATTGGAACGTTCAATAAATAAACCTAAACTTTTCTCAAAGCTCGGTAACGCTTCTGCAACACCTAAAGTATTGCAGATGTCAGTGGGCAGCGTTGATTGGTTTCCATCATGTGACACGCCTGCTCGTTTGCCTGCGTATCACATGAAAAAAATAACAAAACAGAAGTGTGTGGTAACATCGTTATGATCACATAACGCACCGGTGACATCACGTCGGATAGCGGCCCGCTAAATTATGCCAAGGGCGCTCGCGTCATCCGCACACACACACATACATATATACATTCACAACGGTACACGACGACGTGCGGTACACACACACACACACACATGCGTAGTAGATGACGTAATATTCTAAATCCAAACTGATGGATAGACCAACAACCGTTCGGTGCGAACCAAGTCAGGGCGCGCGTCGTGAGGTTACGTTCAATTTCACGGACGTGTGTACCTCAAAAGTAAAGTCGCTGAAACAAAACATCGTCCGCGAGGCTACGCCTAGTGGCCCGACGTCACTGGTTCAGCGAGTAGAAGAGTACTGTGGCTATATTCCAAGAGTGTGCCCTTTTTATATATATTTGTAAAAACTAAAACCTGCACTTCTCCGTAATAGTTATTGAATTTTATTTATATCCTTTGTAGTTTTTTATTATTTATGTTTAAAAACCTAATTCTACAACCGGGACCTATAGCTCTGTGGTGGTGTGGCCGGTATTCAATTCAATGCTTGCGGGACATTTACTAAAATTCGTCCGGCGGGCTTGCATGAGGCGAGTAATGAGTGTGGACGAAGCAAGGGTAGTGTGCCGAGACCGTAGCAGATGGAGATCTGTGGTCTCTGCCTACCGCTACGGGAGACAGGCGTGACGATGTGTATGTATGTGCTTGCGGGACATTCCGAGCGACGTACGCGCATACAAACATCGGAGCATCTCCGTTCTTGTAAAGTGTGTATTGTATTGCGGTACCTACGCTACGCCGGTAATCTTATCATACACTTGACGCGTTTTATCACGAGACACCTGCATGCGGACGGACGGACTGTGTGTGTGTGCGCGTGTGTGTGACACAACACCTCACCGCTGCACGCTGCAGCCGGGGCGGAGACCGCTGCTCGTGCCTAGTGGTACAAAGTTCCAGGCTTCACAACCGTTGTTGAAAGTGAAATCGAGGTTTTAAAAGTCGACCGACCAACTAACAGTTTCAATTCGTCCAGTATTTCAAAGTTTTATCTGCACAATCAGGAGGAATAGTGCTCCAGTAAGATGCGTTTTTCCCGAAACTTCTTTCCACATACCACCAATCTATAGAACCGGCTGCCTTCGGCGGTATTTCCGACCGATACGGCATTGGAACATTCAAAACACAAATCTCCTGTTATGTCAAAAGCCTAAAAGACCGCATTTGCGATGCCTATGGTGCTACAAAAGACTATGAGCCGTGTTGATTGCCTTCCACCAAGTGACACGCCAGCTCGTTTGCCTTCGACATTGCTTTCGACACATTTGTTTTCGTTCGCTCACGTACTGTTTTTGCTCATATCCATCATTTTTGCTGACGGTTCGGACAGTTTTTGAACCGTATCAGCTGGTATATTTAATTCCAGACTGGGTAATATGATTATCATTATCTTGATTCACAATTACATCAGTCCAAAGGGTTCGCCAGCTGTCAGGCCGGGCGGACTGACACATTACGTTCCCCATTAACAATGTGTGCCTGTCTCTTTCTGGCGATGTATCCATCGCGTGTGAGCGCATAGAATGCACTGCACGTACATAGCTTTGGAAATAATAAATTTCCAAAAAATAATTTTAGACAGAATAGGTAACCGGCAAAAGAGCAAATCGTTTCAAAACACTTCAATGTAAATCAAAGTGTTATTATAAAAAAAAACCCATTTGGTACATAATTACTGTTGATAGCCGTCCATCATCGGCGACGTGCATACATTATTTCCTCGTTAACCATCGGCTGGGTGCCACGTGATTCGGATGACTAATAGCAAACACAAAACCAGTTCTTCCGGCACACTCGCTTGTACAGTGGCAGCGCGGACAAAAAATATCAAATTATTCTAATAACGGGTTCGAGTGCGAAACACCGAGTCACAGTACAAGTGGAACGTGACGAATGTGTTATGTAAGGCGCGAGTCGAATTTCATGTCGCGAGGTGGCCCTCCCACCAGCGCGGGGCGCGGGCGCGGGGTTTTACACCGCTGGCTTCCGCAGCGCGGACGTATTGCACGAAAGACAATTCCACGTATACAAATCATCCAAGTTCCTGCTGTGCAGTGAATTAATTGTCGCATTGCATACGACGAAAGTTTTCAACCAATGCTTCTTTCCTGTAGTCTCTTACTGCATCTAAACGTGGACACTAACGGTCTGACGGCTATGCTCCGAGTTTCTCTGATAGATAGAAATTCGCCGGAGAACCAGGGTCACTGCTCTTCAAGTTGGCAGACTGAAGTGGCAATGGGCTGGACACGTTTGTCGGAGAAGTGACAACCGTAGGAGTAGACGAGTGCTGGAGTGGAGACCGCGACTCAGCAAACGTAGATGGTGCAACGATCTATGCAAGGCGGCTGGCTGGTAGTGACTGGATATAAGTGTACTAGAAAATCGTACGAGATGGCGCGCCTTGGGTGAGGCCTATGTCGAGCAATGGACTGCCGTGGGCTGATATTGATTGCATACGACTCTAAATCAACATTTTGTTTCCAATGGTCAAGAAGGGCAGCAAACGCCACCGCTCGGGAGTCGGTCTCAGTCTAGTACAGTAGCAGCTTCCTTCGTCGCCGGCGGAACTCGAGTGCGCGACAAGGACGCCCTCACTGATATCGGTTCACGTATAATTACAGATAAATCGAACAAGTCACAGCTGATTAAGCGAGTCGAAATTTGTAGGTATAACACTCGCTTAAGTTCATTAAAGGCTCATTTTTCCGTTCATTAAATTAAACTAAATTAATAATTCAAAGAAGCAAACATTTCTTAAAGTACGGTGACATAACTGCATTGAAAAGAACTACCCAAAACATCACCAATGCACCACGCCGTGTGAGCGAGAAGGAACACACGAATAACGGCGACATGAAAGCGACCCTTCGGCCCTTCGCCCCCCCGCCCCCCCCTCACGTAGCGGCGCCGCAAGGTACTTACTGCACACGTGCTAATATTAAAATATAGGTCACATACACACACACACACACATTTATTGTGTCGTACCGTAGTTTGTAGCATAAAAAAGAACGAATTTAAAAGAAAAAAGTAGATAGACCGTATTAGTAGGATGCACATCATCCATCACCATTCTCACAACCTCCGCCAATTATGGACAGTCTACCGTATGCACTGGCCTGTGTACCAGGCTCTAGGTCACAATAATTACGCTGGTGGTGGGGGGGGTAGACATCCCGGCGCGTGACAACGCCGGACAAGGTCGCGATCGGCCGCCCCCGCTCCCACCGGGAAGTGGTTACGCGACTCGGCTCTACAAGGCACGCGCGTCCGGGACAATTTTCTCATTACGTATGATTGAATGTCATATCATCATTAGCGAGGCATTCGGCGAGACGAAGCTCATCAAAAACAGGCGAACATAAACGACACAAAGGCCGGCAACACTTCCGCAACGCCTATGACGCCGCGGATGCCTATGGACGGTGCTGATTACTTTCTATCAGGTGACACCCCAGCTCGTTTGCCCTCCTTTCCCATAAAAAAAATATCTTTCATATTAAGAAGATGACGTCATAATACCAGCCAATGTCATTTCAAACATGATCAAAGGTAGATAGATATATAATTGCAGTTGATAATATAATATTTATATACAAATGACGGTCTTATCACTAACAGCGATTTCTTTCATACAATCGTGGAATCGACACGGTGTTAAATTAGATAAATTTGGTGTGGAGTGGTGATATACTATTGATATGAATGATAGGAATTGATCAATTTTGTATGTAACACTCACACACGCATATATATGTGACACACATACACATATACAGCGTGACTTTTTAATTATCCGAGAAAACTAAAATTCGCGTTTGTAAAGATATGTATGTCAGTAAGTAACATTCAAATATTATAGCGTTCATACGAAAATATTGTTTTATGGGACTTCAAAGAAATCCTGTAAATGCATCAAATACTTGTACGCCATTTTCGTAGTATTTGTTTACTACTATGCTTGAGACGCATGTATTCATAAGTGTGGCTTGCGAAACAACGCGTGTGAAAGAGAAAAAACGTCTCTTGTCGGCAGGTTGCGGAAATTGTTTTCATTCATAGTTATCCCTTCCGTACGTAAATATTACGCGACCAAATTAGGTTGGTTTGGGTGCAGTTCATATTGGAATGATAATGATGTCTATTTGAATTAGCAAGATTTTTTGTTGTATCATTTTTGGTGTATATTAAGGACATTTTTAATAAATATTACATAAAAATATTTTTTTTTTCTTCTGAATATATTACTTAATTTTCTCGGATAATTAAAAACTCACGGTATAAGTATAATGTTTGATAATTTGTGTCATATTCAAAACAATTACATTCACTCGTACTGTGTCACGTCGAATGTTCACCCAATAAATAAGACGCAAAATAAATATAATAAGAAATACAATTTCAATGGAACGGCCGTCGTGGACGGCTCACGTTAACCGTTGATTGAAGCGAGAGCAATGCTCGTGGATAATTAAATGATGTTTAGCGTTCACTGATAGAGTTAGAGACGATTGGCAAAAGAAACTTACATCGCTAATGTGGATGGAAGGGTGGCTAGGGGAGACCGCGGAAAACATACCTTCACCTAATTGCCGAAGTTTTTAAGAAAGGCAAAGTAAAGAGTACCTTTAACCGGCGGGCTTGCATGAGGAGAGTGATGAGTGTGGAGGAAGCAAGGAAAGTGTTCCGAGATTGTAGCAGATGGATATCTGTGTACTTCGCCTACCCCTACGGGAGACAGGCATGACGATAAGTATGTATGATAGAGTTCGATCAGCGTAAATAAGCACGGCGAGCGTTAGCCCCAATAAAAAACGAAAAAATTATCAATTTACTCTGGCAGTGCGAGCGGGCGAGGCGGGGCGGGGCGGGGCGGGGCGGGTCGCAGCCGCAAGGTGACTCCGGTGCCCACCACCTTCACTTCGCTGCACACACACCCTGCAGCGGGGTGATGTCACCGCCGCCGCCGACGGCCGCGCGCGCCATTATGTGCGGTACACAAATAATAAATAGCCTTCACCGTCGCACCGTTAACGTATCACGCAACAAATCGAGGCACTGCGATATCTACGTGACTGTGAGAGAACATACACACGCATTAGCGGAGATGTGCAAACATCCCACTCTCTCACCGACGTACAACGATGTTGCATTTGTGATAGATAATACGTAGCAAACAAACGTGTAACGAAAAATTACCATGTAGTGTGAGCGAGGCATGTGGTCATCGATGCGACTGTGGATACGTCCTATTGATATATAAGTGGTCTGCGTCTAAGAGTTGATTGCTACACTGGTACGAAGGCAGCCGTCGCTGTTCAGTGGGGGGTCCACCATCTATAAATCGTTGCCGATACAGTTCGCGAGCACGATTTAAATTGCTATCTTCATGGCCTACACATATCATCATATCGTAATATTCCGAGTTAGAAAGCATTGCAAAAAATGTTGGAACAAAATCTCGAAACAGTTGTAGGATATCGATTAAAAAATTTGAAATTGACAATATATTTTTTTCTACCTTTTTGAAACCAGTACTTGAGTGTAATGACATCCTTGTATTGAGTAGACAATTATTAGGTAAAATGGGTACGAAGGCCTTTCTGTTAAATAATGTTTCCCTGACATGACAGCTCACTAGGGGTGACAAAATTTTTGGCTTTGATAATTAATTATATTTTTATGGGGTATTTTGTAAACCTTATCAGTCGTAAGTCACCTATCACGTGACAACAGTACTTTGTCGCTGCGGTCGTAAGTCACGTGGGAGGTGACAAGACGGGACATGTTGAAACTCGCTCCGTGTGAAATGCAGACACTATTGCCTTATTAGTTGAATATCCGTAAGAAAACAATTGACATGTCCAGTTATATATCATTGCCTTTTCCAATTATATTTTAATATATTGGGCCCAAAAATAATTAAAGTCAATGAAAACTGTATCTGTAGTGAGAATCACGTATAAAAAGGCGACTGATAAGGGTTGATAATAGATAATCGCATCCGAACCGTAGACAGTCAAGCTTCGCTACCGACAAATGTTTAACTACCGTACATCGGACAGACATGTGTTATTATTATAAACAAGTAAAAGCAACACACAACGTCGCGGTTTGCGCAGACGCCGCTGCGCTGCGCTGCGTGTCCGAGCGAGCGACGTCACGCCACTCGCTCACCTTGACCCCCCGGCGGCTGAGCGACCGGCGACCGGTCGCGGGGGGCGTCGCGAGGGCGGCCCGCCGCGGGCTGCCGACCGACGCCGACGCGACGCTTCGAAACCGAGACATCCGTGGACAAAACCTCGAACCGAAAGCGAAAATCATGCAGCGACTATTTATCTTAACACGTTGAAAACGGTACGCGCTGAAAGTGTCTAGCCTCAGTTCCCGCACTTTTTTTATTATAATCACTACAACTATCATTTTTTGTCATGTCTTTATGTTGTCTTTACTTGCAATTACACAGTATTGCATCAGATTCAAAAAAATGCGAATTTCTGTCATCCATCGCCAACAGTTGAAAATGAACAATCAAATACGTATAAAATGGTGAAATAAAAAGTACGTGTACGCTACATTTTGGACTTCGACAAAAGTAAGTCATGGTAAACACAAATCATCGTCACGGTAGTAATGGGAGCAAACATCTGTCTCAGTGGTATGTAAGTACCACCTTGTAGGAGGATAATATGTATCTTGTTGGCCATAGATGTTCAAAGATAATTTTTCGTTAAATAATTATATTATATTGACAATTCTCGAAAGTGACTAAAGCACATTCATCTGAAGAGGGGTTTTGTGTAGATCCTATAGGTACATCATGTCACTATCCTCGTTAACATAGGAAATAACATAAATTGTATTGTATAGTGGTAGAGCCACGCTGCAGACGAATACTTGCTCAAGAATGGCATATTATTTGTCTGTAGCATGAATGGGCCGGCTCGCCCGGGGAAGTACCACACTCCGGCGGGAAACGAGCGTCTGAATACTGAATACTAAACTTAGCTACCGCGCTTCGTACGCGGTTAGTGCTTGAGTTCCGGAGGCCCAACCCATAAGGGGGAGGCCCTCCCATAATGACACTTTCCTTAAAGGCCGGCTTTCGCTTCTGCATTGCCTATGGTACTGTACATGTTTATGAGCGACCTTCCCATCGGGTGATACGCCTGCTCGTTTGCTTTCCTGTGCCAAAAAAATCATATATTCATTTGAATGAATGACTTTTATTAGTGCCAGAATAGCACGGATGATTTCCCCAATGTCACACAGAATGGAGACGATACGAACGAGATTAATAATCGGTGCGGTCGACATGAGAATTATTTGTTTTTCAAAACAATACAACTTGAACGTCAATTAGAAGCCGGAACACTCGACGCAGACGTAACCGCGCCAACGCGCTCCGCGGCCTTCAGCGGCTCACTGCACAGTACATATTGAAACATCAAAAATAAACTATGTGGACAGTTAAAACTTTTACTTAGCTAAGATCCGCGACAAGCAAACGACAATAAACAAAAAAACAACAAGACTTTCCAAGGTGGTCTTCCGTACAGTCTACTATACCTGATGATGTCTCGTATTGAGACGAAACACGTGTCGTTTGCAAGTTGATAGGTGGAGAGTTGCTGATGGCCGTTTCTCGGTAAGATTAGGTTTAAAATCTCTGTAAATCCCTCTGTTCATCCAGTAGAAAAACACACATTATTAATTTTCTATTGTTGTTCGCTTGTCGCGGATCTTAGCTAAGTAAAAGTTTTGACTGTCCACATAGCAATGGATTTCCGCAAAGTAACGCCTGACTCTATTAATCATCAAAAACAAACGTCGTTGTGTGGCTCGCGGTAGTTGTATGAACGCGCGCGCAAGTCCCCGCGGCCCCGCTAATGGCGTTTCCTTGTCCGCGTTGAAATCACCGCGCACGCAACCTTAGTGTGGTTTCGTGAAGCTTGTTTTTGTAGTTATATACTGCCTTTAACTTACTTACCGACACTAACAGATATCCACGACGCCACCCACACACAATAACAAACGAACTAACAGACATTTTTTGTAACAAAGCAGGCAAAGGAACACGCGAGTGATATGGTAGTGAGCGATCACCGCCGTCCATGTAAAACCGCAACGCCGGAGGTGTCTGAGATGCGTTACCGGCCTTTTCTTAACACATACGCTCGTCTCTAATCTAAGAGACGAGCGTATGTGATAGATACCACTATGCCGTATCCACGTGGGAACACCACAGGTGTTAAGTCATTCCACATTTGCACAGTTCGTGGTAGAAAACGACCACTATGTCGACTATGCGATGGTGAATTGCCAACGACCAAGGTGATGATGATAGAACCTATTTTGGTGGCGCGTAGTCCGATGGTCGGTCGAACTGCGCGGCTGGGTGGAGATTCAACAACTCGTCAGAACATTTTTTTTTCACAGCCCATATATGTTTAATGACGACCGATTGGCTCAGTGGCGGGGCCCTCCGCCCACGGAGTCAATGGTCGCGGGTTCGATTCCCGCATCGGAATAAATATTTATATGGATTTATAAATGTTTATTCCGAGTCTGGTAACCCCCCCAATCCTTATTTCCTTTCCTGCCCCTTCCTTTCTTCTCGTGGGATTCACTAAGACGAATTTAATATACCTAATTTGTCGAAAATGACGGCGACGTGGTTCGCCACCCGTCACGTCCTGATTCTCACGAGGGCGAAAAGCGACCAATGACGAGCCGTTTCGCTGCGATGAAGGCAGCGGATGGAGCTCTGTGGTCTCTGCCAACCCCTGCGGGGGATAGGCGTGAATATATATATATATATATATATATATATATATATATATATATATATATATATATATATATATATATATATATATATATATATGTCCCACTGCTGAGCACGGGCCTCCCCATATGTGGAGGAACGGACGTTAACCCACCACGCTCTTCCAATGCGGATTGGCGGGGCTTCGAGACCACAGAACATACGCCGCAATAAATTCGATACAGTACGCAGACAGACGACACATTTCTATATAACATATAGATAACAGATCGAACCTATAGAATATCCTGCGGTCGCCAACGATTCGGGACGCTCTCCATTGTATTCAGTTTAATGGAAGACGCATCCAAAATACTATACTTCATTAGTATCGCTAGAAATCGGCTATTTATAACTCATTCATGTGAAAATGAACCTTTGTTAGATGGCAGAGCGTCGGCGTCGCTCTGAGCTGCAGCGCGCACCTGGGGACAAGGGGCGTATCTCGCATGGCGTGTGTGTATGTATGTACGTGGCCCGCCAACCCGCCTGCTAAATATAGTTTAACGTAAACACACGGGATCTACACTGACACATGCGCACATGCACATGCATCCGAAACTGTGTGTGTGTGTGTATAGTACGCACATTAATACATGCGTTCGTGCAAACGCACACATACATAAACACGGGCACGCAAGAATGTATATTTAACAGATTAAAATGTAATCAATTGAGAGTTTCATTGATAAGAACAGCAGGTACATCGCAGCGCGCCGGCCGGCAGGGGGGCTGCTTCCGGGGAGAAGTGTAGTGCGAATTAATAAATTAAAAGGGGATTACATATTGGTATAGGCTTTGATTTGTCATAGCAATATATAGTCCCATATCCCACTTATACTAGAGATTTGTATTGATATGTTTTTTTTTATGCATGTATGGCTTAATTATATTAATTATAAGTATATATGTACGTAAGGGTTAATAACACACACACATATATATATATATATATATATATATATATATATATATATATATATATATATATATATATTATGTATTTTATCAATACTGCTCGATGTGTGTAAGTTTTGACTAAGCCATCGCCGCGTAAATAAACGTATCCGTCTGTCCGCCACTACTTTGTTACGAGTTTATAAAATATAATGTCAGCGGGCTGCAACGTGTGCGGCGGATATATCTGGCATTCCTTGGCAGATAGTTATCACTAGCGGCGTGCGATAGTGCGCCGATAGCGGACGATAGCGGCCAACGTCGCTCCTCGTCGCTAACCTCACGTCGGCCGAGCGGGAGACACCATGCATTTGGACCATGTGTCCAAATAGCACGGATAGCTTGGATTGGTGTTCGCTTTCCGTACCCAAGGCCGCAGACTCGATTTCCTCGTCGCCTTAAATATTAAAAATTCCAAGTGTGTTTGTCTGCGTTATCTCTGTATTCAGTGGCTTTAGCTGTAATATACATTTCATATATCATATTTATTACAGCTAAAGCCCGCAGCGGATGGAGGTCTGCGCTCTCTGCCCACCCCTTCGGGAAACGGGCTTGATCGTATATATGTACCATTTATACGTTTACATTTAGCAACACACAGACTCGGACGCTGTGATTTCGAAACACAATGGTACCCGATTTTATACTAGTTTTTGTATAAAGTCAGGTACTCTTTCAATACAACTAAAGAGGAATTCGATTGCTATAGTTATTCGAAATATACTCGTATACACTGAACAGACAAACACAGATTACATCCAGGATCAGGTAAAAGATTTTTGATGTAAAAAAACATTAAATTTCGACCGCATTTGAAACCCACAAAACTTGACACAGACGTCACCAAAGGTGTTCCGTGACCGCGCGCACCAACGAGCTCTGCGGCCATCAGCGTCAATACAAATTAAAATCATTCGAATATATTTCTTTAAAGCGCTCATTTCTTTTTTCTTCCACCGGTTTGGAAACTGGATCTCGTTGCGAACAACCGGTATAGTACCTGCTCCGAAAAAAGTAACTGTCGCTCTTGTGAGCCGGCGACACTTGATGCGATTGTAGTTTTATGTTTATTGCGGTCTGCAATCAGATAACAACACTTTCACGTTCGCCGAGCGAGTGGAGCGCTCGCGGGGCCGTCGTAATGCGCGACGATCGACTTTGAGACGCGCCGGTTGAAACGAGGCACACACGCGGACGGGACGGGACCTACGACAGCGACCACCGCGGGTGACGTGACGTGACGCTCCCACGGGCCGACCACCGCCGACCGCCGACCACCAGCCGCTGAACGAATCCGCAATGAAACATGAGCCTGCGATAATTTCATTGCTTGCGGGAAACCGCACCCCCACCGACACGACTGTGCTACAGTTATAGTCAATATCAACATCTTTCTCTTGACCGCAGACCGACTTCGGCCAGTCATTTTACCGCATAACTCTCAGTCCCACCACCCAGGTCAGTAACAATCCACTACACGAACTGCTTTTCCCGAAAACTCTTACCGCGCGCTAACAATGTGTGGAGTCAGCTACCTTCAGCGGTGTCTATGAAACGATACGACATTAAAACTTTAAAAAAAATAAGCCTAAAGACCAAAAATGCTTCTACAATGCCTATGGTGCTCCAAATGTACTTTTGTATGCGATAGGAAGGCAAACGGGCAGGCGTGCCACCTGATGGAAAGCAATCAACGCCGCCCATAGACATCCGCAGCGCCATAGGCATTGCGGAAGCGTTGCCAGCCTTTGAGGAACGTGTAAGCCTGCTTTTAGAAGGCTTCAAAGTCACATCGGTTCCAAAACACTAATGAAGGTAGCTGGATATGGTGCGTGGAAAGAAGTTTCTGGGCAAATCACATCGGACTGGATCGCCATTCATCTCGATGATAGTGATGAAACTCTTCTATCTATTGGCGACGATGGCTGCTTTCCGTCAGGCACGACGCTTGATCCTTTGCCCTCCTACCACATAAAATATAAAATGCACTCGCATTACGTATGCATTGCGTAGTTTCGTGTACAGTGATCAGTTAACGGTCCCCGCCGTCCATCCGCCCTTCCCACCCCCTCCCGCCGCCTGCACACACACACACACACACACCCGCCATTATGGGATATCCTAATTGTCTCTATTACAATGATCGTTTCACTGAAACGTAGCGATGGTAAATTAAATGTTTGAACGTACTCTCTGAGAGCCGTTCGAACCGCATATAATATACGAAGGTTTAATGGAAACTTTAAAGCGCTTGTCTACATGTAGGCACATATAAAATGCTAATTTTTTTGACCTTTTGGTGTTTTCCTTGATTCGCGTGGATATATTAAGACGGTGCAATTCGCCGCTTGTAGGTACTATACAGAGGGCTGACGTCAGCCGGCGGGCGCCAGCGGGGCCGCGGGGTGCGGGGCGCGGGGCGCGGCAGTACAAACATCGTGAGCGCGCGAGATGTGGCGATAGAGGAAGAAAACGCTGGGGCCTCCGCTCGCGGCCGTGAAACTATTTATTAAAAAAAACTACCAATTGTGTTTGTTCGGAAAAACGATATAAAGTTCGTTTCGCAGGTACAGCGTCCAACACGACGCCTTTGGCAATTTGAAAGCATTTGTAGCGAATAACACTGTGTCATATTATTCTGACCGTCGTACACATATTTTTCAAAACATGAGCACAGGCTTTACTTCTTTTATGGGATAGAGTAGATGTATGGGATAGAACAAGGAAGCGTGTGTCACCTGATGGAAAGCAATCAACGCCGCCCATAGACATCTGCAACACGACAGGCATCACAAATGCGTTGCCGGCCTTTGAGATTTGCGTAGGCTTGTTTTTTGAAGGTTCCAATGCCGTATCGGGTCGGCAGTTCTGTTGAAGGCAGCTGCCGTTCAACAGAGTGCCGGTGCGTGGAGTGAAGTTAGTATCAACTATTACTATGTGTGTATTAATAGAGAGATGAGAATTTTTGCCTAGCCGCCTCTCCGGTAGTTATGGTAGCATGGTATGGTAAAGCTACTTTACCATACCATGCTACCATAACTACCGGAGAGGCGGCTAGGCAAAAATACTCATCTCTCTATTAATACACACATAGCGTAGCGGCCACAGCATCCCGAAGGCTGGTAAGTGGAATTGCCGCATTCAACATATTCGGTCGGGCCATTTAATGGTTGTGCTGGGTGCGGCGGGTGAGAAATATCCTCGTACTGTAACCTCGTAGGACACCTTTGTACAGTACCTATATAACACAATATGTATCCGTAGTTTGCTAATATATTTTCGTTAATTACTCTTTCGCCTCTGAATAGACAATGGCGTCATGGGACGCACGCAGACGGAGCGAATTATGGTGACATTATTTTCTGGGTCCACGCTTCTATTGCAGACAACGCACGGAACAGTGAGTTCGAGGCGTCGCCTCTAATCGCGGCGCACCCAGCCGCGGGCCCGACCGACACGCCAGCCTCCATGTTAACCTCTCAGCGGCCGCGAGCTATTTCCGTGCGCGGCGCGGCGGTGTAATTACATCGCATCCGGCTATTTAGGCGCCGCGCGATCAGAACAGAGCATCAGAGCCGCCGTGAACAAAGGGAACAGCAGCTCGGCGACTATGGGGTGTGCGCTGTGGCGCGGTGTCTATTGGGGAGCCCTCACAATCGTTAAAAAGACGCAGATGACATACATTCATACATATATATATCAGAGTGGTAGAGCCACGCTGCAGACAATTACTTTGTCAAGAACGGCTACCGGCGCTTCGTCCGGTGAGCGGTTGAGTTCTGGAGGCCCAACCCCCCCTCCCCCTCCCATAATAACCATTCTTTAAACGCCGGCAACGCTTCTGCACTGCCTATGGCACTGCGGATGTTTATGAGCGGGTTGATTGCTATCCATCAAGTGACACGCCTGCTCGGTTGTCTTCCTACCCCATAAAAAAATTGATATATATTACATATCTATTTTATTTATATATCTATTCTATATTTATATAGAAATATATTTATATATAATTTAAATTTATATATAAATACAGTCCTGACACAATCATCAGTATGAATGGCGTGGCTCGTCCGGGAAATCAAGACACCCTCGCAAATATGTATAAAAGTCTCCTCACTTCCTACCGGACAACTAACGAAGCTCTAGCGACCGAATAAGTGGTACTACAACCACTCACCCACCTGAAGTAGACGAGACTGCAGCAGCCTTGAGGTGTACATAACTTTAAAAAGTGCCCGCGCAGAAGGCCACGGGTAATCACTGCTATCATTTTTTCCGTGAGAGTTATGGAAATGACTAACACATTATTAGACGATCCATTACCACGACCACTCCGCCGGGGGTGTACGGCTCACAATAACATTATGATCGTCCCAATATAACGGGCTTATACTGCGCGAGTACAACTTTAACTGTAGTATACTACATGTTAATACTTGTAATCGAGGACGAGCTCCCATCGCCGACGCCGCACCCACCTATGGCAGCCAATTAATGTTGTCCGCTTTGTGTGCCATTGTGTTCTAATTGTGTCTCATTTGTAACAATTGGCGGCTAATGTTTTATGCAATTCACTGGGGTAACAATGCGTTCAAACAAATAAGTGGACGAAAGAAAATAAAATCGGAGGCAGTCATGAGGCCTGCCGACAGAAGTGAAAACTAACTGTATTTTGAAATTTCAAATTAATTGTAACATAAATAACATATTTAGTACTCACTGTTGTACTTCACAATGATCAACAATCAAAAAAAAATCAACAATTTAAATAATCAAATTAAAACACAATATAAAGAACAACGCAAAATATACACACATAGAACTTTCCACGTAAAAAATTAAACTTTTGTTTGTATAAATGTACACAACACTAATATTTATATAACACGTGAGGGTGATAGCTACAGATATGCTGCGATTACTACAGCATGTTGCTGACGCGACTCATAAGAGTTTATTCTTCCATGAAGCGTCCAACGCACACATATACAATCGGAATTATTAAGCATTAGCATGTTGCTGCCGCGAACCCATAGATTTTTTCCTACCCAGAGTCGTATAACGCGGCTACAGAAATTTTCACTTCAAAAATATAATATTACAGTCGAATAGAAACACTCATACACAATAGAAAACCGATATACTGATGTTTCAATTGTTGTTGTGTTCTACACGTTAACAATGTTGATTTGTTTACACAAATGCTCCAATAGATGTCGGTACTTTATGTCGTACAGTTTTGTGTATCGCTATATGGTTTGATTGTGTCAATGCGCATGTAACGAAGAAATAGGTAGCAGTTAATCAATGTTTGAAAAGCAAGAGAGGAGGATTCAATCGTGAACCCTAAGTACTAGCCCGGTAACAGTTGAATGCGAGGTTGGTGCAAGCAAGACGTATCGTTACACATATTTATAAAATAAATGAAAAAACTGTATGAGGTGAATAGCTAATAATACATTAAGAAAAATAACACTTTGGTGAACGACGCCAAGGGCTGCTAAAATTATATCGTGATTCAAAACATATGTGAATCACAGAATCCGTCGTGATGGGATAATGTTGAAAAACGTGAAAAAGCAACGAAAGATAAAACGTACCTCACATAGAGTGCGCATGTGAACACGACTGGATGTTGAGGTCTGACCGATATGCGAATCCAACTCTCCAAACAAACAAAGCGTGTGTTTGTGATTTTGAATAATTTACAACAACTTTTTACTCAAAAGTTGATACATTTCGTCCGCATCATAAATAGATCGACTCCAACGCTCTAGCCGAAGATCGATATCAGAGCTTTGCTACCTCTGCTTCGTTTTGTGGGAGTTCAGAGCAGTCAGACCGACGGTAACGCATCTGAAACGTTGCGGATGTCCATGGGTGGCGGTGATCACTTACCACCAGGTGACCTGCAAGGTCGTTTAACTGCTGTGGTGTAAAAAAACCAACCCTCACAAACATCCTTCTCTTGCCTATCTCATCTATACAACATATGATGCTGTAAACGCTCACGGTCGCTTGCGCGTGTGTCCGGCTGTTCAATCAAATAATCAGAGTTTCATTGCAGTTTTTAAGAAATTGCCGAATTTTTTAAGAATGGCCAGGTTAAGAGTACTCTTAACGTGCGGGCTCGCATGAGAAGAGTGATGAAAGTGGTGGAAGCAAGCAAAGTATGCTGAGATCGTAGCAAATGGATATCTGGTCTCTGCCTGCCCCTACGGAAAACAGGCGTGACGAAATGTGTGTTATTGCAGTTTAATGACTTTAATATTTGAAACAAACGGAATCCGATAAAGACTAATGTAGAACTGGTGCAATGTTTTCTCATAACAAACAATATTACTATTTAGCAACTGTAAACAATTGTATGTGTAACCCAAACAGAGGGCGGAGCGCCGCGCCGTGCGACGACATGTTTAAAAATAAACGTGACGTGACGTGACGCGACGTGCAGCCGGCGGTGCAACAACAACAACCGAGAGAAAGGCCAACAGAGCTCGTCAACGAAACTACGACCATATAGGGAGTATGGATTGGCCAATTGTCAATACCCAAACGTTGGCCGACGGAAAAAAGTTATTTCTGGTTTCGACGATGACTTCATAAACTGGTGCGGCGAGTAGGTGCATAAAGAACGAAGGCGGTGGTTGCCCCCCGCCCCGCAGTGAGAGTTATGTCGCGACGGCTTTCGGTCCAAGTACAAACATATGGGTAAATACAGTAGAACGGATATGAACAAAATACTATAATAATAATGAAAATACCTTTCTTTTCAAAATGTTTACGTATGTTACAGGGCACTAGACCCCACACTAGGATTCCCTGTATTGTGGGAAGCTAGGCTCTTACTTTAAATATCGAAACAGTAAAGAAAAAATAAAATAAAATCAAACAATGGTGAGAATATAAAAGTAGATTAATTAAGATAATAAATTATTGTGTGTGTGTGACATGACTTTGGAGGACACATTTTTCATATGTTCACACTCTTACCGATAGAGCTGTTCTTTGTTATGGGGTAGGACAGAAAACAAGCAAGCGCGTCGCCTGATGGAAAGCAATCAACGTCGCCCATAGATTTTAGAAATATTCTTCGTTAGACTTTTTATTTTGAAATTTTCAATGACCTATCGTTTCATAACTACCGTCAAAGGTAACTGACTCCCCGACTGACACACTGGTGGCGCGTGGGAAGACGTTTCGAAAGGAAGCGTTAGTGTACTCGATTGTCAGTCATCCAGGTGGTGCCCAAAGGCATATGAGCACCATAGGCATTGCCGATGACGATTTTTTTAAAGTAAAAGAAAATATTTGGGTTTTCCATTTAACAAAAGACAAGGTGAACTAGAAAGTGTACCATAATTGTTCTGTTTTTCTCCACGCAGTGAGTTTCATTCGAGCTGTAGTACCTACGTATGTATATATACGAGTGTAGAGCGGCACCGCTGTACGCGAGCCGCGCTTTATAATAAAACTAGCCGTGCAACAAATATAGCACGGAATTCACAACATCGCCCCGATCCAAACGGAGCACCCCCCCCCCCGCCGCCCGCGGCGACACCTTCTCGGTGCTCCTTACTTTTACTCTCTTAAGGTTCTCACTCAGCGCAGGCCGTGACGATAGATCGACAGGCGCTGATTTTCTAATGAGTGAGGCCCAATTGAGCTTAAATTGAAATTTATTTAGTGAGCTGTACAATGCTGTGAACGTCATCAAAACCAAAATTGGACGCCTTCGTTGAGCTGAGCATGTAATACGGATGGACGAGGATAGAGTACACAAACGCCTAATCGACGGCAAACCGGAGAGTCAAAGACGACTCCATAAAGCCAAAGTCCAGAAAAAGCCAAATTAAGAACCAAGCTAAACCTCACCCGCGATAATGTATAAAATAAAAACGTTTTGCAACTAAAAACTGCTCAATTGGTCATCCATTAAGAACAGTGTAAATTGAATGGCTTCGACAGCTTGCAAAGTAAAAGCTAAGCTTGATTTCGGTAACAGGGACATGAGTTCGTTCGTTGTGCGGGACACAGATGTTCGGCCCTAGTGCGGCCTAGCGCTGACAACGTTACGCTCGGGGAGTCACGAGGCGGAGAGGACGCGAGATACAATGATAACAATTTGATTACGGTGATTGTTGTGTCCGAAATCACATCCTGCCGTCTTCTTGTATCGCGTAAACAAACAGAGTGAGATTATAATGAAACTCCGCGGACCACGGCACTGATAACAATCACTGATTTGGTTCGCAATTAATCACTTGCGCGACTTGCCCATTTTGAATACTTTTCTATGTCTGAATAATATTTTATTGTCAGTGTTATGTATAGTAACATATATAGGCAAAAATGTATCTATTCATATTTATGTATTATCATTGTGGCCCATGATCTAGTTATATTTGATCTAGCTACCGGGAAGTACCACACTCCCGCAGAAAACCGGCGTCTCAGTGGTAGCTCAGCTACTGCGCTTTGTCCGGTGAGCGGTTGAGTTCCGGAGGGCCAAACCCCTCCCCCCTTCCCCTCCCATAATGACACTTTCCTTAAAGGCCAGCAACGCCTCTGCACTGCCCGTGGCACTGCGGATTTTTATGGGCGGCGTTGGTTGCTTTCCATCAGGTGACGCGCCTGCTCGTTAGCCTTCCTATCCCATAAAACGAGTGACCAAATAAAACCGGAATGTGGTGAGTTGTACACGTAGCCGACACGTCGTCTTCTTCCGGAGTACCGTCCCGCCCCGCACTCGGTCTCACAGCGCACAACGCACTGATGCAGCGATCTTACAGTAGCGTATAAAGAAATTACTGTTGATTGCTTTGCTAATATTACACGTTATTTTATATAAGTGAATGTGAAAGTCTGTGGGACTGAAAATTTCAAAATATAATATTTATATATGTGAGTTGAATTTGTTCCACAGTTTCCTGTCGGTAACATGAACCTCATTACTGTACACTAACAAGTTTGATTGTTAACAGTGATGTTCGGAGATAATGAAAAGTAATTTATTGCTTCGGAGAAACGAATGATTGTGATTTGAAACACTCGTCCTCGCAGATACCGATTCAGGGAAGAGTTGAGCCGCTAAATTGCGAACAATACAATTAGAATCGATCCACACAGTGAAGTGGGTCGGAATAGAAAGGTGGCGGCGATTAATTACAAAGCAAAATAAACACTGAGAGCGACAACAAAAACTAACGATCGTAGGCACGCTTTCAAAAACAAATCGATTTCAGTAGCGAAAGAAATCGATAGAAAGGCGTCGGCGCCACTAATGACGGGCGAGAACGAACGACCCACTGACCCGGCGACTAGCGCGCTAATTACCGCACCACAGCGACACCTCGGAGGGAACAAAACAATAGTAAGTACCCTTTGGGGCACAAGAAGAACACGAACAGCTGCAAGAGAACTAAATAAATTTTATTATTATTATTATATATTCACGCCTATCCCCCGCAGGGGTTGGCAGAGACTACAGACCATCCGCTGCCCGAGAACTAAATAGGCTAACAAAACCAACGGGGATCTCACACTACACACTGACATGTCACTCTACTGACATAGTTCATTGTATTACAATTACCACAATTGTAAATGTGGAAGAAAAAACAAAGAAAGTGAATTTCTACATATACATACATCATACATACGCCTGTCTCCCGCAAGGGTAGGTAGAGACCACAGATCTCCATCCACTACGATCCCGGCACACCTTCCTTGCTTCCTCCATACTCATCCACCTTTTCATCCATCCTTCCTCTCACATTCATCGTAGCGAAACGGCTCTCCGTTAGTCGCTTCTCGCCCCCGTGGCAATCACGTCGCCGACATTTTTGACAAATTAACTAAACGTGCCGACATCTTAAAATCCAGTCAACGTATATTTAATTATAATGTAGGATAGAGTTAGAAAATTATAATCCAGCAATAACTCGATTTGTAAGGACTGCGATTGGTAAGACCGTTGGTTTGATTCTTACATTGGGCTTATGGTTTATTTTTATTAGGAGAGGGAGGCAAACGAGCAAACGTTCTTCTGATGGCAAGCAACCAACGCCACCCATAGACATCCGCAGCGCCATAGGCAGTGCGGAAGCGCTGTCGGCCTTTAAGGAAAGTGTCGCTATGGGAAGGGGAGAAGGAGGGTAGAGGAGGGTTGGGCCTCCGGAGTTCGAAACACGAGTTCGTCTGCAGCGTGGCACTACCACTACAAAATTTCCTTGTTTGTTTATTGAAAAAAATATGTTTATAATGATACAATATCTTATAGTTGTGTGGCTTTGCATACAGTTGTATGTTAGTACACCTGTATGCTGTCTCAAAACACTAAGAAATTGCATCGGTATAAGTATATTTCATATCTTAATAAATTTAAAAAGCAGTCAAAATGACTTCTTGGGCAATCTAGTGTTACATGAGTCGTTATTTGTTCCTTGCTCGCTCGCGTGACACACACACACACACACACAGGCCGCCGTCGCGATCGGTGGTCACAACGACTGATTACGCAACCAGTCGGTACTGTCGCGAACGACATTTTTCACACTCGTGGTGATTCACGTTAATGAACAGAACTTGTTCCCTTTGATACTGATGTTGTAGGGCAGTGCTTCTCAACCTTTTTTTCGATCCCATAACCCTCAATTACATACCTCTCCTTCATTTATATACCTCTTCCTTGATAACTCCATACCTACTCCTAAAAATGTGTCTTGTTTCTCTTAACATCTATTTATTGTTAATCTTAACTTTTTAATATACCTAGTGCTGTCTGTAAAGACTAGTGATCCATAGACAGTTACTGTAAGAGTCCCTTTATGTATATTAATACGTTCATTTTAAACTATATTATAGACATAACACATTATTATAATGTTTATGTAAGTTAAATGCTTTAACTTATCAGTATTTTGACCATTATTAATATAATTTCATGTACCCCGAATGGAACCCCGCGTACCTCCACGGGTACGCTTACCACAGGTTGGGAGTCGCTGATCTACGACAACTGGTCCCAACGGTTACACAATTACTCTGTAATGATATCGGTGTAATGTGCTTCCAATTTGCGACTACATTTAAAATATCTCTAACTCTATCTTTTATCGCCTTTATCATGGGGAGTGCTGCAAAGAATAGTTCAGAAAAATCCCTGTCGCTGATTTTCACTACCGTACAACTCGCCGAAAAGAAAAGTTTCAAAAGGTAAGGGTAAAGGGTAGGCAGCGACCACAGACCTCCATCTGCTACGATCCCGGCATATTTTCTTTACTTCATGCACACTCATCACACTCTTCATACAAGCTCGCCGGTTAAGGGTACTAGTTAAGGGAAAGAGATTGGAACCTTCAAAAAACAAGCCTACTTATAATATCTCAACGGTGTTGCAGATGGCATGCTTGCTAGTTTGCCTTGCTAACCCATAAAAAGAAATCATCTCTAACACTGAGGTTCATCGTTTGTGTTTGTTAGCAGCTGCCGCGAGGGAGCCAGCATGTCGCACAGATTCCAAGGTATATTTAGAGGGGCATTGATTTTCTATAAATACAAAGGTAAACGACACGCGGTCTCACGCGGCCCGCGAGCGCGGCGGTGGGCGCGCGCGTGACACTGTGAAACAAAAACATAGATTCATAACGAGCCCCGCAGGCGTCGCAAGGATGAACCACTGCAATGCTGAACGAATAAAAGTGTTTGCTGAACTGTATCTTGTTTATTGGAGAGGAGAAAGGGACGAAATAGTTTCAAAATAGTGCCTTAGGGCCGGAAGGAGCAGTAGGCGACAAACAGACTACTGACAATATGAATTCGAAGTTGTTGGTTCAAAATAGATGTGATTAGCAAGAGATAGAGCAACACGAAAGTTTTTGGAGGAGACCTTTGTCGAGGGACCAGCCGCCGATTGTGCACCGCACGTCAACGACATATGTTAATTATAGACAGCGTTCAAGGCGTATTTATTTACGTCATTAAAACAGTCAATGATAGTTGTAATTAACCCAATACGCTCGTACAAGGCGATATATCTAGATCCGCGACTTGAACATGTCGGTTCTTATTAATGGAGTCAGGCGTTGCTTTGCCGAAATCCATCACTATGTGGACAGTCAAAAGTTTTACTTAGCTAAGATCCGCGACAAGCAAAACAATAACAGAAAATTAATAATGTGTGTTTTCCTGCTGGATGAAGTGGAAAATCGGCCATCAACTCTCCACCCACCAACCACTATACACAACACCAAACACACACTACCATTTTTCCGGAAGTATAGTAGACTTTTCGGTTATCTTCCGTAAAGTCTACTATACCCGAAGATGCCTCGTGTTGAGGTGAAACACGTGTCGTTTAAAAGTTGGAAAAGTAGTAATGTGTGTTTGGTGTTGTGTATAGTGGTTGGTGGGTGGAGAATTGATGGCCGATTTTCGGTAAGTTTTTGGTTTAAGTTCCAAATAAATCCACTTAACCCAACAGAAAAAACAGACATTATTAATTTTCTGTTATTGTTTCGCTTGTCGCGTATCTTAGCTAAGTAAAACTTTTGACTGTCCACATAGTGATGGATTTCCGCAAAGTAACGTCTGACTCCATTAATAATAATGAATGAAGGCAGCAAAAATGTATGTTAAGTTTCCCCGTGACAAATGTATGATATTCTTTATGGGATAGGAAGCTTTTGCGCGTATAAATAATATAGAAGCGTTACCGGCCTTTAAGAAATGTGTGGGCTTGTTTTGATATGTAAATTATATGCGGTGAATCTGTACAGTGGACATACAGCTGCTCGCCCGCCCAATACAACGTGTGTGTGTGTGTGTGTGTGTGTGTGTGCGTGTCTGTGTGTGTGTAGGAGCACCTCCGTCCGTGTGGGGCGCCTCCATCATCAAAACATAAATAGCCGGGCGAGTGAATCAACAGAGCGGTGCCGAGCGATGCCGGGCAGCATACACCAACTCATAGAATCTCACGCGCGAGCACCGAATATAGCCGATGACTTGACTATCTGCAATGCAGAAAAGTAAACCAGAACATGCCGCGGAGTCGATACGGCGCTCGCTATCTGAGCGCACACTCGATAACACTCCAATTAGTTTGGGATCGCCGCGAAGCGATCGGCGGCAATGTGTTGTCAAGGTCGTGGTGTCAATGACGTAACCGCGTCAACAATAGCGCCGAGCGTGGGAGTGTGGGAGTGGGAACTCGGTGCTCAACTTTATTATCGCTTCGCTGCCGTGACGCGGGAGAGGACGGCGCGCTCATAAAACTCCACGGCCGCGCACATTAAAACACTAAATCGTCGCTAACCTTTCTTAGATTGTTTCTCTCGCTCCTTTTCCTTCTCGCGCGCCTTCTTCTCCCTCTTCTCTCGCTCCTGTTTTTCTTTCTCGAGCCGCTTCATCTCCTTTTTCATTTCCTTTTCGTTTTTCTTCGATTTGGTGTCGTCGATTTTCTCAGACAGGATGAAAGTACCCGTCTGGACTTTCGTTTCCACGTCGTCCTTCGGCCTCATCTCCCGACCGCACTGTATACTGAACGCACACCGCGAGGAGTGGGTCCCGTGTAAACACACCTGGGTGTACCGTCGGGACGAATCGAGCAAGGAGCGGTGGGAGGGGAAGGGTTGTCCTCCGCGAGCACACGGACCACGCTATCAACGTATCGGTACTATCACTGACACTTGCACAACTCGCAGGCGGAGGAGCGCGTGAACTCGCCACGCGTGTTGAACACAACCGTGCACGGATAAGCCTCGGGCAGCACTGAGCGGTGAACGAATGACGACGACCGACGAGCGAGCACGACCGACCGAACGAAAGGAGCGGCCGCCGGCGCGCGCGCCGCCACGCACTCCGCCGCCGCGTCCGCTCTATAAATAAGACCAACTTCCTATACAGTACCAAATCGGAGGACGATTTATGGCCATTGAACCCATGAAAGCTTTTTCGCAGCGGGTCACTAAAAGGCTCCGACTCACACAGTCCGCGACGGTCACCGGTGTTTTGGTGAGTGCGCCGCCAAGGTCAATGTCGCACCGGGAACAATACTAACACTCGACAAACATTGTTCTTAAAGCTGCCGCTCGAGAGCCGAGCCGCCCGCCGGGCCGGTCGGACCTCAATGAGTTCTGCTCCGACATACAATTTTCAAACACGTAGTATATTACTCCAAGTATCTAATTACCCGCATGAAGCCTCCGATGGAGCGGTAATTGAATATCTATTAAAAACGGCCAATAAAAAGACAAGCGGTTCATTTCGAGAGTTCGATTCGCTTTACGCTGTCAATGGAAATTGGTGGACAGTCAGTACTTTTACTTAGCTGAGATCCGCGACAAGCAAACAAAAACAGAAAAATTATATGTGTTTTCTGCTGGAAGAAGCGGATTCACGACGAACTTAAACTAAGCGTTACCGAAAAAACGGCCGCCAGCAACTCTCCACTTACCAACCACTATCGACAACATTGGGATCGTCGAATGTTATTGGCAAGTGGGTTGTAGATCGATCGATCGATCGATAGGACGCAATCTAAAATCTGTTTTAATCGTGAATAGGTGATACATTATTAATGTAGGGCGTAGATGGGCAAGTGGCGGATGTCGGTCGGGGCGTGCGGGGCGTGCGGGGGGTGTGCAGCGATGCGGAACAAAAGAACGTCGCGGCAAGTGACCAGCTCCGATTCCCAGGGCGCAGGGCGGCGGTGCGCGGCGGCGCCCCCCCGGGTGCACCGCGGACGACACCCGATCGCACCGCGTCGCTCTCTACCATAACGCCAATTGGAAATTCGAGATGGCAGCCTCGCTGCAGTTTACCAAAGCGCGAGACGTTCCCCAAGCGAATAGATCAAGTGGGAAATGTCGTCAACTTGAGAAAAAGAATGGTTCATGATTTTTTTTATCTGACGAGGCTTTGGAGCGTACATCGGGAAACTCTTGTATAAAAATTATGTTAGCAGACTTCTATCGGTACTTGAATTTAGTGATGTACAAGATGGCAAAATCTTATAATCATTATGAATAAGATAACTACACATACACGATCATCGGTGTGAACATCATGCGGATGTCTATGGGCGGCGTTGATTGCTTTCCGCCAGGTGACACGCTTGCTCGTTTGCCTTCCTCTACCGTGAAAAACGTCATTTATATTAATATCAAACAATAACAAATTTAAACCTACGCAGACCAGGACACGACTACCATTTCAGCCAGTGGTCGGAGTAGGTAGTGCAATTTGTAGTGAATTGACTCAAACATTATATAATATGGATAAGCCATGTGGGTTTTTTTCCATGTAAAATATTGCGTTCATCTTTGTAATAGTTGGCGCAGGTTTGAAATAAAAGTATTTTTTCTGTTACAAATAGTCCCATATATTTGTTACGTGTCACTTTACGATTTTTTTTCAAATGAAATGTTTTTCTTTACTATGTGTCGATTAGCGAAAGTTTTAAATTGTTTAAAGTTTTAAATTTTAAAAATATGGAATTCGTATTTTTTTTCGTAGTCCCATAACTTGGTTCCGAGACACTTTATGAAATTTTACTAAAGAACATTTTTTATTTGTATGAATATTATCTTTTGATTGGCGATAGGTTCAAGAATGATTGCGGCAAAATAAAAAAAATGTACGTAGGTACGCCAGGCTTCATGCCACACAGAAATCTTCGTATTCGTTGAATAAAGACTCGGTTATTGAAAAATTGAATCACCCCTTTTAAAGAATAACATTAGTTTTACTTTGCGTGGTATAATAACATAACTAGTGGGATTTAATAGCATATCCATATTATGATAACGTCAAAAAATTCCACCAAATTGCAATGCCTGCTCCGATCACTGCATATTACTTGCACTTTTAAAGTGACGCATGAAAATGAGCTGAGAGCTAAAATGATGTGCGAGAGTACTGGTTTACAGGCGAGCGGGCGAGACAGCCGTACTGATTATGATTGCACAAGCGTGTCGGCCGCCTGCCGTCTGTGCAGCCCAATAGGGACTTCCTGTCCATAATAAACCGGAAAAAGGAAATCGTGCTGCAATATATCTGCAACAGATTCAGTACTCGCGTAACAGCGACGCGAAGCTTTCTCTCTGCAGACAAACAAGCTCCCCGTTCAGACGCACTCGTACCACACGCACTGTTCGAGACAAATAGCTCTGCGCATACTCTCATCAAATTTATATATGTTTCAACATAAAAGAAAAGTTTTAAAGTTAAGAAAAAAGAGATGAAATCAAGTTCAGTGGAAAACCACACACCACATGGTTCACGGCGGTCCAAAAAGACAAAAGAAGAAAGAAGAAGAATAAACTTAGAACAAGCAAGGCTGACCCCAAATATATAGCCTACACATACATATCCTAGCACAGTTACTGGTCTAGTCAGAAGAAGATAGAAACAAACAAAGACAAGATTCCCTAATCACTAGTGCAACTATTTGTTTATAACTATTGTCACTTTTTGAAGAGGTGGAATCAAATCCTGGTTAAAAATAGAATTTGCTAACGTAAAAAAGGGTAGGTAGAAAGTAGTTTTGCGGACATTTGAACGTTATTTGTTACACCAGTTTCTACCATACATATCGTCATGCCTCTTTCCCGTAGGGGGTGGTAGAGACCACAGATCTCCATCCGCTACGATCTCGGCACATCTTCCTTGCTTCCTCCACACTCATCCATCCTCTCACATTCATCGCACACAACAACCAGCCTCCGGCGTCGCGGATGTCTATGGGCGGCGTGTTATGTTCGTTTGCATGCTCTGCTATAAAAAAAGTTAGCACTATTGAATCACAGACCTTCTCAGCAGAGCATAATATATATATATATATATATATATATATATATATATATATATATATATATATATATATATATATACATATACATGAGTAATATGGTCTACATTTATCATCTAAAAACGGAGATCGAATGTACGTGTCCCATGGACGATACTGTACTTATACGATACTGTACTGTACCAACAACACAATATATCCAATCAAGCTTTACGACGACAATTGAGATTGAGTCAAATAAGCGTCGGGAGGAGGGGGATAGGGAGATGGTGGGAGCGCGCGGGTTCTTCTCACGCGAGCCACTTTCACGCGCCGCGATTCACTTCGCGCTAATGGGACCGCATCACCCGCCTCCACGTGCCCGGACGGCGCGGCGACGCCCGGTGACGTCACAAGCAGAGGTGACACTACCCACCTGCTTTTGATTTTTATTACGCATCACTAAAATAATATCTTAAAGTCGTAGATCCGCAAAAATTTCAAAACATACCAATAGCTGTTCTACTGTGGGAAGCAAACCTCTTTCCGGTTCAAAAGACCACAGGGACACCGACCTGCGTGTCGCAGCGCAGGCAACCAATTTGTAACAACTCATTTATGTCCCCCACCTTCATGTTTGAAGAGACCTTGAGACACTGCACCAATATTACCAATGAGTTAACGAGGGTACAGCGCGTCTTATCGTCGTTTGCTTTGTTATTAACTATTTCAAGGAGCAAACAGACGGAGTATCAGTTGAAACTGGGGCGCCGCAAATAATAACTATCGTGTCTGAACCAGTGAACCTGACCTCAACCCACGCCGCAGCACACGTGCCAACGCTCCAAATACTCGAGTAAAAAAGACCACGCACACTGTACACATTATTGCTAAAAACAAAGTAATCAAAGCACAACAAGAGGAAGCGTGAGAAAGCAACCGATACGACATTGGAACCTTCAAGATACAAGTCTACATATTTGTTAAAGGCCGGCAACGCATTTACAATGCCTATGATGTCGCGAATATCTAGGCTTACAGCGTTGATTCCAACAGGCGACGCGCTTGCTCGTTTGCCTTCATATCCCATAATAAAATTGTGTTGTTTACAAACCGCGTCACTGGTCACCCTCTACTCTACAATCACTGTAATACCGCACACTAATACATTCGTAAAGCCATCAAAAAATAATTAAAAGCGGGCACTCTCCGACAGCAGTACAATCCGACACCCCAAATCTCACTTAAGAGTTACCTCAGACCACAATGGGCGCAATGCTTCTTCCCTCGTTTCTGTGGAGTGCGAGGATTGAAAAACAAACGCCTCCTCTGTCGGCTGATCGCCGTCCCCGTCCCCAATCCGTGAGTTATAGGGCTCCATTTTGCCAATTTTACAACTCATTGACTTTTGGGTAAACAAGATATTTATAACTAGACTGTGACCGGTGCAGGATTCCTGAGGGGTTTATCACCGTACTAATAGAATAGGCTACACGAAGAAAGCAATCGGTAATTGAAGTGTGTCCACACTAATAGAGCACCGAACAGACCACTCATCTAATCTAACGTTTTAGCGCTGTCGTAAACTGAGTGCCATTCACTGCAGGCACTCCGCAGATAGTGACACGTCGCTATCTAATCGCGCGCCGCGTAGCGGTCGCGGTCGCGGAATGTATTCCATTACCGCTATTAGCACCCGCCGCCGTCTTATCCGACTGTTTAACGCACTGACCAAAGTGGGTGGCGCGCTTAGCGCTAATTGAAACGACGTACCGCGATTGGACCGACAACGTGTGAACAAATGGATATGGGTCGAGGAATTACGACCTAAATCATAAATTATTAAATAAAGTAGCTCTTGCACAATGTACCAATACATATCGACGTTAAATAGTGAAATCGTAATAAACCGCAAAACGAAAACTCACCACCACAGCCTGCCTATCTGATCACTCAAAAAGCCTATCTATTCCATATGTATTAGTAAAGTTTTTTAAATTTTAAATTTGTAAAGGTATATTAAGTAAAGTTATATTTGTAAAGTTATATTAAGTCACAGAAGGAAACCGTCTGCCGTAGTACAGGGTTCGCCCTAGTTCGGCAGGCAGTGAAACAAAATTGTAAACTCATCAATGAACAATAAATATATATTATATTATTATATTCTAATAGTCTACCTATCTATAATATGTTGCAATACCGTCTGGTCGATATCCGATATATACTACTACAACAGTACTGCTGTAAGCGACCTCGGCAGCCGGCTGTTGTAAGCAAATATTATAACAAACAAAGCTGACAAATGAAAGTAATTTGTATGAAATTAAACCACGGCACAGCGGTTTTCACGAGTCGTTCATAACTTTAATGCGGGTTACGTAACCGTAAGCCGGTTCGCATAGAACGCACGCGAATGTGGAATTGTTGCACATGTTGTTATGGTTAATTAATTATCTGTGTTTTTGTAGTTAATTTTTTTTCTTTGATGGCAAGTAGTGTCCAGTAAATTACAATGATATCAAATCTTTTGAAATGTAACTAGTCAGCTTGTCACGTTACGTCGTGATAAAACGGCTATTTTACCAAAACCTTCAATGAACTTTTGTAATCAACTTAAAAATACACGTATTTATTTCATATCACTTCATTTCGCTTAGGCTATCACTCAGACGCCGGTTTTCTGCGGGAGCGTGGTACTTCCCCGGGCGAGCCGGCCCATTTTTTGCTACAGACAAATAATATGCCACTCTTGACAAAGTATTCGTCTGCAGCGTGACTCTACAGTACAGTAAATTTTCCACTACAGTACTACCACTACAGTAAATTTTCTTTTTGTGCTATAGATGATCATCGAATTTGTTTCATATATTTTACATATATTTTACTACTTTTAAGGCTTAATGAACAAAAACTGTTTATTAAGTGATTTATTAAGGAAAAAATGATGAAGAAGTTCCATGGTCTCTCTAGAAGTGTGAGGTTTGGCGCCATCTTACTGTAACCGTGTGCGTGAAGTGCAGGTAGGATGTTCTCTCCTCAGTATTGGCAGAAAATAATCAGTAAGCATGCGTTTACCTTGCCGGTTGTGCTGTTGACGTTTACGGATTATGAAATTTGTTCGGTGTCGCCGCAGCCTATTATCGGATGGGACCGCGCCCGCGCCCGCGCCCGCGCCCGCGTCTGGCCGGCTGACTTGCTGACCGGTCGGGGCTGGGTGGATGGGTGGCTCGCCTTCACCCACATATTGAAATCCGCCGTTGGCCCACTGACTCACCGTCAGAGACACCAGGCCACGGGCGCGCCGTTGTCGCCCGTAGCGCGCGCGCCGCAGGGCTCACGTTGGCGCGCTCAGTACGGCAGCTCGTTAATCAGTTTTGTGTGATACGATATAGGCCAGAGGTCACGCGGCCGATTGATTGATTCTTAACACTTTCGTTACATTAACAATTTTTAGGTACTGTGGCGTGCCTGCCGTACTGCTGCTTACGGCGAGACTCGGGATATATATATGCGTATAAATATATACTACATGTCTATTCAAAAGACGTTAGTCGAACTAATATTTTTGTTTTTAATAGAAAACAATTTATTTCTTTTTCATTTTAAATTTGAATATTACGAATGAAAAAAAAAATGTAATATAATCATATATCATAATCAAGATTGAATACATTTTTTTTAAACTTGTAGTATATGACACTTGATGTTGATATAGCTTTTTCAAATGTTTATTTGTTATTTAAATTCAATTAATTAGTCGGGAAAAAAAATCTCTTATATATAAAATATTTAGCATAATATAAGAGTAAGTGTTAAAGATATTGTCAAATAGTTTTTATATATTATATTTATATCAAAGTCAAAAATTTTTTCTTTAAAATTAAAAAAAAAATTAAAGTTAAAATTATAATATAATGTCACACATAAATATATTGTCTCGGAAATTGTATGTGCAGTATTGGCCTTAGGTTCGGAGCGGCGTGGAATAAATTATTATTAACCGTTGACCAAACCTTACTTAGTTTACCCTTGTGTACAGTACGAATTGACTTTATTGTTTTAAATTACTTTGAGCTCAGTGATGTACCTAATGAATTTGTATCCATAGGATCAAACAGATAAGTTCGTCGCAACTTGTCCTTAGTTTGGAGATCTTGCCCGAGTTTGCTCATATATGCGATAGTTCCCCATCACCGCCCTGTACCTATTTCAAACAAGATTTCATGTTTTTTTATTATATAATTAACTTAAATTTCAAGCGATTACAATATGTTTACAGTAGACTATACAAGGCAGTGGAGGCATGTTTTGTTGTGGCCGATTCTTGTCTGCAATATAGCTAATATTACGTTTCGTATTTGGTTACTGTTTACCCTCCTCCCCTCATATATTCCGAAAGCGGGAGCGCGCTCGACACCGACTCGGCACACGGGACACCAGCCGTGACCGATGAGCGAGCAAGTTATGCAATGCACAGTGTAATGTCTGTCGCCGGGGTCGCGTCCCACTGCACCGCGGAAGCCTTAGGGTGCTAACTGACCTGCACAATCACTAGTAACGAACACTCTAGCGAATGTTACACTTAATACGTAATAGCACGCACGACGTGGACATTGGTTCAAATAGAAATGGTTCATTTTTAGTTTCGGGCGCTAAATAATTTGTAGATAAGTATTAACACCGATTTGATTACATATTTATTTACAGTATGTAGTAAACACATACACAGATACGCACAGATGTACTGTAGTGATACCTTGATAAATGTATCACTAATGTAATAAAACTTTTTATTTGAATATATTAAAACCTTTTATATTATATTACTTCTTTTTAAATTCGTAATTTTAAAATTTAAAATAAAAGAGAAATAAATTATTTAATAAAAAAATACAAAAAGATTAGTTCGATGAAAGTCTTTAGACGGACATGTCACCCGTCCGACATAAGTAATTGAGATATAAAATATAAATATTTAAATTGATAACGAGTGAATAAAGTATGAGTAAGATATAAATGTACAATGAATAGAAAATAAATTAATTTGAAATAGACAATAAATGAAGATGAAAACCCCTAAAGATCCCGGGTGTCGCCGAAGCAGTACGGTTGGCCGATGGCTCAGTCAAAACTTCCACTTATACATTGCAGTAGAGAAACTGATATTCTGCGAGCTGTTATAAAGATTTAGCCGAAGGCCTTTTTTTAAAATAAAACGAAATTATAATTAAAAATAAAAATATTTATTTAATAAAGGGCTCTAACTAGGAAGGCAAGTGTCACGCGCGGATGATGGACTCGAACTGAGCTTTAATTACGATTAAAATATTGAGAGCAGTCAAAGGTGCTGACTAGGGAATAGGGTTATAGACGGTGAGTGTATATAATAATTATATACATGATGCATATATAACAGCGCGCAACTTAGTGCTTTATTTTGCTTACATGCAAAAAGAATGAATTTCGACTATCTTTTAATAAGCGTCGACTTAAGCAATCAGCGAGATGTTCGTGTAGATGTTTAGCGCTATTTAAAGTGTTATGTGTATAGTGGTAGAGCCATGCTGCAGACGAATACTTAGCTACCGCGCTTCGTCCAGAGTCGAGAGGAGGAAGAACGCTCGGGTCTATCGGCACCTCACTAGCACAGCGGGCCGGCTTAGTCGAAGATAAATATTATTCTCTCAATGCCTTATTTAATTGAGGCCAAGGAAACAATCTTAAAGTGAGACTCATTTGTTTAGAATTCTCAAATTTAAACTGTCGCTTTACACTTCTATAAGTTTATTGAACTACGAGGCTGGATAACTTTGGTAAGGGAAATCTATACCCGACTACTATATCATTTATTAGAGGGGAAAAGTGATTTACAGAAAAAATGCATAGTCAAGAAAATATATTTTGGTTCAGGTCGTTGTCACACACAAACTTGACTCCACAAAATTTTATATCAAATCAAGCGTATACGAATTTTGATGGAAAGTATAAAAAAGCGGCACATTTTCGCAGGAGAGCGATTTTTAAGTGGTAAGACTACACCCTTCAGTGAGCGTCGCGAACCGAAGGTTCAAACTCTCTCGCTGTCCTCCAGACACGTGACGAAAACTATCGATAACAACTAAGTTTTCGCTTGTCTTCCGTAGAGTCTACTGTACCTGAAAATGCCTCGTGTTGGGGCGAAACACGTGTCGTTTACAAGATGGAAAAGTGGTAATGTGTGTTTGGTGTTGTGTGTAGTGGTTGGTGGGTGGAGAATTGATGGCCGACTTTCGGTAAGTTTTTGGTTTAAGTTCCAAATAAATCCACTTAATCCAACAGAAAAACACACATTATTAATTTTCTGTTATTGTTCTGTTTGTCGCGGATCTTAGCTAAGTAAAACTTTTGACTGTCCACATAGTGATGGATTTTCGCAAAGTAACGCCTGACTCCATTAATAACTAAGTTTTCAATAGAATTGAATGTTTCAGATGCAGCATTTTAAAAGGGCAATGGGCATACACAGAGATGCACCACTACTCTGTGGAACCGACGTTGAAACGTTCAATAACAGGCCATACTCAAATCTTAAAGGCCGGCAACGCATTCGTGACGCCTGTGGTGTCTATGGCAGATGTCTGTGGGCGGCGTTGATTGCTTTCCATCAGATGATATGCTCGCTCTTTTGCCTACCTATCCCATAAAATAAAACAGAGTACACGCTCACCGCACGTAAATAGTAATGCAAGCTTCCGCTCCGACGGAGCCACGGAACCCAGCGCAGTTAACTCCAATACTTTAACCGTTGCCCCAGACAGCCGACCCACATTTCCACATTAATTACCAATCGATAGCTGGGCGGTGGGTGGTACTCGTGTAAACAATCGACGTTTGTTACATCGTGACGTCACCGGAGGCACACACCCGGAGGCCGGCGATCTGGAAACTTCTCAGCGAGTTTTATCGTGTGTCGCCCCCCCCCCCCACTCGCCGGTTGCACTAGCGTTCAAGATAAATCGTCAATCTAATCAGTAGATACCTCGATTATTTGTTATCGCCTCGGTCCGCCGGCCCAGCGCAATATGCAAAAACCTTGTATTGTACACATTGGTAATAACTCCACTGGTCTCAATGTGTATGTATGTATTCGAATACATACATTGCAGTAGCCCGCGATGTTGGAGGCGTTAGTGACGCACGGCGGCGAGGTGGGCGTGGGTTCCGTGACGCCCGTTTAAAGACAATAAGTACAGCAAACTCCCGTTTACCCGAAATGATCGGATACCGGCGGCCGGTTCGGATATCGGAAATTTCGGATGAATCGAAGTCCCTTGTTTCCCCGCTAAACACCTTTGAACAATCTGTGAACAATTCTGCGACCGGACATCATGAAGTTAAGTAACGTGTTCGAGGAGTTAATGTACTATTTGTTCTTACACGACGACTAATTGGCTGAGTGGCGGGGCCCCCCGCCCACGGAGTCAATGGTTGCGGGTTCGATACCCGCATCGGAGCAAATATATTTTCTGACCCCGCCAATCCCCATTGGAAAAGCGTGGAGGACTGGAGACTTTGTGCTCACCAGTGGGACATGTATGTATCTATGATTGATTGTACGTGTACGTCGCAATGTTGACGTGTACAGAAGACGTTGCATTCACGCGCCATCAGAGTGGGGTGACAGGCAGTTAAGCGCGTCAGCTGTATACAGGGGTGACAGCTGCGTCGCAGGCGGCGGCGGCCATTGCCCCTCGCACCCCCTCCCCCGGCCAGCCGCACGCAGCGTACTGCACGTCTTTATCGGATGCACTCTCCACAACGCCGTCCATCGACCACTGCTACGCTTGAGTCGACGACATTTTTGTATTAAAGCTTTCAATGGACTCACGTTAATTTTTTTTATAAGATAGAGAGGCAGGGGAGTAAGCGTGTCACCTGATGCAGCCCATAGACATTTGTAACACCACAGGCATCACAATTGCGTTGCCGGCCTTTAAAATATATGTCTTTTGAAGTTTGTAATATCTTACCGTTTAGGAAACACCAATCTAGACAGTGAGCTCCGTAGAGTGTTGGTGCGGGGACGGAAAGTGTACAGTTGTACCACCGTGGTCACACACGACAAGAGCATCGCCTATGGGCCTGATATTTTTCGACGCAGCAGGCGGAAGACTTTCATACATACATACATATCGTCACGCCTGTTTCCCGTAGGGGTGGGCAGAGACCACAGATTTCATCTGCTACGATCTCGGCATACTCTCCTTGCTTACTCCACACTCATTACACTTCTCATGCAAACCCGCCGGTTAAGGGTACTCTTGACCTGGCCTTTCTTAAAAACTTCAGCAATTTGGTCAAGGTATGTTTTCCGTGGTCTTCCCATACCGACCCTTCCATACACATTTGCAACATAAATTTCTTTTATCCATCCTCTCTATATGCCCAAACCATCTAAGCATCCCTTTCTCAACTGTCATACGTACTCGTACTACGTGAACACGTAGATACGGAGTACAATGCATTGCAACCGTCTGTTCACGCTGCACTCACCACAAGCTCTGTTTAAAAAGCAGTTAGGCTACTCGAATACGCGGCGGATAGAGTACAGAGGGTGATACATGGTGTACCCCGAAGTAAGTGCAGCGTCACAGGACACATGAGGTGCATGATATTTGTTGCTAAGCCTATACCTCTTAGGTTTTATCACGGAATATCAAAATGAATCAAACAAACGGCAGCTCGGCAATGATACAGACCCGCCGGTCAATCACAAAAGGCGATAAACTTGAACTATCTTAAGATTTTCCGTATGTACTACAAAAAGCACGAGTAATGCTGCAAAGCCATGAGGCATGAGCTAGTGTTACAAAACAGTACGTTATGAGATTACTCGAGTGCTTTTTAAGCGGGAGAACAGTCCGACGACAGATGTTAATTAGATGAAATTGTTGAAAGCTGTGTGCCGACAGTTGAATTCGGAAGGTGCCGCCAGTGACGGCTGACGGCGCGCCGCGACGCTTCCGCATTAGTGAGGTGGCCCAGTCTGCTCGGCCACTACATTTATTATTATACATAAGTGTTACAAACATCACCACAGCACCCTAGTAGAACTGGACTAGATGGACCGTGGCTCGAGACTAAATAAGTGTGTGTAATGCTGCCTGCACAGCACCACAACGGCAACTGTGAAATATTGTTGGTTATGGTTTACAGTTGAACATAAAAGTGTGTTTTATTGTTTTAATAATTTACTGATAGCAGACCTAGATTGTGACCTCAATTGAGGGAGTCTCACATAGCAACAAGGAAGGGGTCCTTACTATCATATTCTTACATCTTCTGTCGTTTTAGATGAAATTGTAAGAGCCAAAGTTCTAACATATTGTTAGTACTTTGGCTCTTACAATTTCATCTACACCGAAATCCATTTAACAAAGAACACCATTACAACAAAAGAATTCCTGTGTATATAAATAGAACATTAAATTAATATTTCATATATGTGCAGTCCTGAGGGGTCACATATTGACCAGTGACTGTGGAGAAGACCATACATGTTACACAGTCACAACTATAATGTGCAACAATCACCTCAGACACACACTAAATTTGCTTGTACATTCGTAGTTAACTGACATTTTAGATTATACTCACATTTAACCAATAATTTACTAATATAGAGTGCACCAACTAACATTTAACTCCAGGATATAGAGCTTTCATGTTTAAACCCTTAAGAGATGAATTTTGAAAAATACTCTCTTACCATTCAATATCAATATCAATATCAGCCCGCGGCAGTCCACTGCTGGACATAGGCCTCACCCAAGGTGCGCCACCTAGCCCGATCTTACCATTCACCTATGTTAGAATAGAATTTAAAGAATTTCGGTTCTAATGTGTATGTGTTATATTATGGTAAATACAAATAACTGTAACAATGTAATGTAATGTTTACAATAAAATATAAAAGGAGAGACCATGTAAATATCCAAACGACAATGTAAATTACAATAAAAACTGAAGAGCAAAAATTTAAAATTAATTCTGCACTTATCATTGTTTGAAGTAGATCTAAAACCTATGTAAACAAAACTGAACAAACATTTAGCTTTGATATATGCAAATCTTGAATTACATCATTTTGTCTTATCTAATGAATTATCAGTGGAATTAATGACTGGAAACTGGATACTACTTGTGGCAACTTCAAAATTATGAAGCACATATATTGTACTGTGAAGTAATATTAAAGGGAGAATTTTTATATCTTACAAAACAATGAATACCACTAGTAGTCCAAAAGCTATTAAGCATGTTAATTTTACATACACTGTGTTAGTGGCAGTAAATCACTTCAGGGTCATTCATAAATACAATACAGACTTATCTTGATATTTATGGATTATTTATGTTACAACGTCAATTACACTACACTATCATTATAATTTTAATATATATTCAATGTATGAAATACATGGTTACTTCCACTTATTACAATGCCTAATTATTTCAATACTTAATTTAGAAAAAAAATGAAAAATTAGAGAAGTCATTTTTATATTATATAAAATAGCATGTGTAAATTACTGAATGTAATAACTAGATTTTATTTAGGAATATCTTCAAACCCAATATTTTATAGAATTTTATTTTGATGTAACATGAGAAAATACAGAATTTCCTTTGTGTGTTAATAATTAATGTATTTAAAAACATGTAGGACATTAAGTAATAAATTTAAACGATGTAAGTTAAGAATGGAAGAAAATTAACTCCCCAGTAGCAACCTCACGTCAAGGACACACTGATTAGCGAAATCGGTGATATAATCGCCGACCAGAGCTCTGCCAGCTAACACTAGTGTTATAAAAAGAATAACCTGTGTTAATATGTATACAGAAGAAAGACACTTGATGTTTTCAGAAAAACCTGAGACGGACAACGGAGTTAAATTTTAGGCGTTAATATTTTTACGGTATAAATATTTTAAATATGCAATTGCGAAAATATTTATGGAGCGTATAAAATGGAGTCTTTGTATACAATACCGAAACTTATTTTAACCTCACTGATAGAAATAAGCGCGCATGAGAAAAATCAATATTTTCACCAAAACAAGGCGGCGTTGCGGTTCATTTTTTTCTTATTAGAAAATGAACATTTAATGATATAAAACATCAGCGAGTAAGGCTTCGGCTTTGCCGCTTTTAATATACTACAACAACTGATAAAAGTAACGTTAAAATGAACAGCCGGTGTACTTACCCATTTTATTTGCTCTTTCGCTCCGCCAACCGAAAAAAGTTTTCCACTAAAAGTATTGCGTTTCCTTCATCACAAAATACACGTTACTACACACAAGCACTAAATAATTTGCAATACAAGTTTTATATCGTCATAAATATAAATTATTTTTTTGAACTAAATAAATTTCACTAAACGTAATCCCCCTTCCCGTCGCACTGCCAGCTGTCAGACAGAACGCGTGCGTTCCTAAGCGTCGTTTAACTACGTTCATTTCTTATCTTTATAGCGGCTTGTTTCAGCCACACTTCATACTTCTCATTGACAAAACTTAGATTACTAAATCCTACTTACGTGATATTTTATAATGAAAAACTAATTGCAGTGTATATGCAATAATCCGTTTCGATTTCGACGATTCGTTTACCTTTTAACTTGTTGATTATTTTATATAAAGAAAAAATTAACGGTATTTGTTTTCAAAATAACATATAAATGTGACATTCAAACGTCTGCTCTGCTCATATAACTTACGTCGTGGTTAACCAGAAAAATACTTAACCAATGCAATTACATCTCCAAAATAACTAACTTCATTAATTCGTTACTCACCTTGAAGTCAAATCTTCAGTCATTAACCTAATAAAATGTACTGAATGATAACAACTATAAAACTAGAATTTATTTTATATTAATATGTAAACTGTCAATAAAAGCCGGTTGCTTATATTTATTGCATATGGTCTTGGCTTAATAGTGTATGATATATAAATACGTTGTTAGCAAAGATGAAATCAGGATAAAACACGTAGTGTGGCCCCTACATTACTTGAACTGTAAAAAGGATAACTATCCTTTTATTACCAAATAAATCATAAACAATACTCTTTTTTTGGTATGAATTTAAAGTTTTCAAACAACAACAAAACTTGCGGATTCAAAAACAGCCAACTGCTCATGGTTCCCAGAGTGAAACTTTGACAGCCTTTATCATAACATGGAAGCATACCTATGTACTTTTTTGTCATTTTTTTCTATATTTTAAAGGGTAAACGAGCATGCGTGTCTCCAGATGGAAAGCAATCATCGCCGCCAACAGACATCCTCGACACCACGTAAAACAGTTACTTTTCGAGTTGGTTGTCTTGATGTTTGAATGTAAAAGCAAACTTATTTATAGCTTAAGTTTGGATTATACCTTCAAATTGCACACGCCAAGTGAAACCTCCATAGCTTGCAACAAATTTTAGTAAGATACTAGATGGTGTTTAGTAAGATACTAGACGGTGTTTAGTAAGATACTAGACGGTGTTTAGTAAGATACTAGACGGTGTTTAGTAAGATACTAGACGGTGTTTAGTAAGATACTAGACGGTGTTTAGTAAGATACTAGACGGTGTTTAGTAAGATACTAGACGGTGTTTAGTAAGATACTAGACGGTGTTTAGTAAGATACTAGACGGTGTTTAGTAAGATACTAGACGGTGTTTAGTAAGATACTAGACGGTGTTTAGTAAGATACTAGACAATGTTTAGTAAGATACTAGACAGTGTTTAGTAAGATACTAGACGGTATTTAGTAAGATACTAGACGGTGTTTAGTAAGATACTAGACGATGTTTAGTAAGATACTAGACGATGTTTAATATGATCTTGCAACATATGTAACTGTGAGAGCGATGGATTCAAGGTTCACTTCACTTCAACTTCAAGAAAACAATAGGAAATTCAAAATATTTTATTGTATTATACAATATACTAGTCGAATTACTTTCATCGCTGTCACTTTCCACATAGAGATCATCCGGATGGTTTCATAAGGGTTTTCAGAGAGGTTTGTGAAAATAAAACCAGAACAATTTGAACGCTTCATAAAGTAAATTTTTATTGATTTCAATTTGTAAGTAATATATGTAGTTATATAATTTAAAGTGAATTGTAGGCGTTGTTATGTAATATCAAACGATAAACCGAAGTCGGATGCCAAACGCATTCAACGCAGGCGCTTGCTAGCTACCGCACCGAAGTGTTTTAAGTTAAACCATTTTGTTTTAAGATAATCCTGTTTGCAGTACAACCTTAGTCTTCCCTGGCACGAATCAAACGGACGAAACGGCAAGCAACTACATATATCAGTTAATAAATGGCATCTAGTAACAAACTTGTCTATGGTAATATAGGTGTGTACATGAGTCACACAGTTGTCTATGGTAATGTAGGCGTGCACAGGATTAACATCCACCATGTCAGTTCATGTTAGCCAGTGTGTATATGTATGTATAGTATAATAACATTAGTATATATTATCATTAAAAATGTCAGAACCGGTCATAGTTCATTGCCGACCGACTTACCAAACAAACACGTGTCACGCTAACACGTAAAGTGCGTCACCTTCACGCCGGAACTAAGTCGCGTACCGATTACAACTGCGATTTATAAATGTGAACCAGCACCGGAGGCGGCCGAACGGCTGGCGTTTTACACGCGAACGAATTCCCACCTATGTACATACATTGCAACCGATAATATAATAAATATAAGGCCCTTATACTCTCTGTACATTACCGTAAAATATTTTGTCTCCAATTTCTTACTTATAAACTTCATATATATTAACTTTAAATTTTGTATTGCCACTATAAATTTAATTTCTAGCCGCGCAACGTACATCGACGGCTGTGTACGCAAACCACTAACACCAACCGTAAGCAACGAGCAATGTACACCGTTGCTCATGAGGCACATCAACTGACATACAGTATTCGCAGCAGCATTTGAGATATCAACTGTTGCCGCGAGCGAGCGGCGACGATTCGGAAAGCTGCGATGTCGCCCGCTACACATTGACAATTAATGAAAAACGCCGCTCAACTTTAATTAGAATTAACAATATATTTGAGAAATAAGTAATCGCTATTGAGTTCTGGAAATATCGAGGTCGGCTCACAGGCTTTTATACAGATAAAAAGCAAACTGGTTTTGGTGTTGATGGTGGTGGACCAACAACTCACCACACGACGGTAGAGTAATGGAGCCCCGTACCCCGTGGCGTGCGGTACGCTTTTGGTGAGAAACACTCGTGGACATGAAACTAGTTAATAATACGTAAGAGGTTATACTAGTTATTGGAAAAGAGGCAAAAGTGGGAGCATGCTAATTTTCCGATCGATGTGTGCAAGCCAATGCACATGTGTGTGTGTGTGTGTGTGTGTGTAGCGAGGCAGGGTGTGTGTGTGTGTGTGTGTGCGTCATTCGTCGTCGCTGTCGGGGTCGCTGGAGTACTCGGCGGCTGCGGCGGCTGCGGCGGCTGCGGCGGCCGAGTGCAGCCGCGGCGGAAACGGCCCGCGGCTCTGCTGCCTGCAACCGACACGTCCGTGCATCGCGGCGCGTCCGCGCCCGCACGCTCACGCACACGTGTACACGCACACAAACAGTCACACACAAGATAAAATCTGCTCAATGATTTAATAAATTTAATTGAAGTATATTTTTAGAAATAAATGGCTTAGTTTGTATCAGTATTGTTATTGATAAAATAAATTTACGTTGCAGATGAAGGGGTCGCTAGCGGAAAGTCAAGGAAAACATACCTTGACCAAGAAAACGTACAACAAAAAGTTTCTGAAGCTTTTTGTTGTACGTTTACTTCTACGACAAACAGATGTGATCGTATGTATGAATATTGTTAGAAAAGAGTTCCGCCATCCTTGGCCGAGAATATAGCAGTTGTAAGTCACAACTTTGTGTGTGTCTGTGTGTGTGCTGTGTAAAGTAGAGGGTGGTGACACTCACGCCAGCCGGCGGTAGTGATTGAGCCACTCTTCCAGCATCTGCGCCTGCAGCAACGGCCGCGCGTGCAGCTGCTGCCGCGCGGCCAGCAGCCCGCCGCCGGTGACGCACGCCGCCAGCCAGCGCCGCACCGTGCCCTCCGCGTCCGCCATCTGCACGCACACAGTGTGTGCGACACACCCACAGGTCAACACACGCCACAGTGTGAGTCCCACACTAACGGACAGCCGGCTCTACTTTATTTGGCACACGGCCCACGGAACGCCGTTAACAAAAACTACAGTGCCCGCACTCTTAATCATCGTTTTTTTGGAATAGCAAACAAATTAGCGTGATGGAAATCAATTCTACGCCACCCATACACATCTTCCACGCCATAGGCATTGCTAATGCGTCGCCGACCTTAAGCTAGCTGAAATTGGGTAATCTTTTTATATCAACGCATCACCATTATGGCATCAATCTAGTATAGTTAGCAGAAGAGGGAGGGGAAATCGTGTATCTTTTTAGTCCTTCGAGCCGGATACGAATCGAAAACCGCTACGATTACTGGTGCAAATCCCAAAAAAGTAACAGGGGTTTTTTCCCAACTTATAATCTTAATTATTTAAATCTATCTTCAGCTCATATGATGTCCTGTCAATTGCGCGCGCGCACACACGCATACTCACACGCGCGCGCACACACACACATACAAAATAATGTTACAGTTGTGAAAGTCACCTCGTCGCAAGTGAGGAAGTGCACCGGAAGAAGTTTTCCTTCTGAGTCGGTGAGCGGTAGAAACGTCATTTCTTCATTCTCTTCTTGTTGTTCTCTGAAATGTTCAATTTAACGTTAAGATATCTCAATGAACTAAATATTGTCAACACTAGCCTCTATTAGCTGGACATATATAGCTATCTGCAAAGTAAGGAGGACTCGTTATCATATTATACTCGTTATGGTCACCACACTAAGCAGCTGGTTGGTGTGCGACTACATTAACAACGTTTTACGTGGGAATGTGTGCGTAAGGAGGGCCCACTGCGGCCTCAGCTCGCGGTGCAGCTTACTAATAATCGAACAAATCCCCCGCAACAAACTACTGGTGTTGAAACTCTCTGACGATCGGGATTGCTACAAACAGTCACGGTGTGATGAGGAGCCTCACCTCGGCTGCCGGCTGCCGGGCGCGGTCGCGATGCGTTCAACCACGATAATGAGCGAGACTTTTGTGCATTAATACACAGCAATACGTTGTCAGGGAATATAATAGAATGTCCAATTTTGACTCAATATTTAAATATATATACGAGTTTCGACGTACATACTTGGGTAAAACAGTTCGAGCCAGTGAGATATATACAGATAAATAAGGTGTGCGTAGTTCGAGGGTGAGGTGTGAGAGTAGGGAGGGGAGGGTATCGTTAAGCCCCAACCTGCAGATGTAGGCGTGGCGCTGCGAGTAGGGCTCGAGAGGCACTAGCGCCGAGAAGTGGCCGCGCGTGTAGCCGAGGCACAGCGGCGACTTGGAGCAGAACTCGGGCTCCCACAGCAGCGGCAGGTAGATGCCTGCAACCACACCGCCGTTACCGCACCCCGCACGCACACTGCCGCGCACTGGGGCCATGTCCATTACGACACGTGTACTTCCGATGCGTATCCGATGTGTATTTATTCGGCACAGAAACAAGTTGCAGTCTTCAGAGTAAGAGTGATGTATAACACAAACAAACTTAATAACACCCCGACTATAACTCTTATGATTTGCCCTTATTCACACTTATAATGATAAATACAATAAAATTAAACAAATAAAAGAAAAATAAAAAGAAGGATAACAATAATCTCACATGTGATCCGTCGGCCGCCAAAGAGACCCCGGAGCGACCGCTTTACTTGTTGTATTTTAATGTCGAAAATATCGAATGTTTTTGTATTGTGGTCTGCGTAAAACGAGATATATTTACAATTGACATTTCACATATTTATCAGAAAGTCTCGATGAATAAAGGTAGGTAGGTAGGTAAGTGGTGGTAAGTAAGAGGTAACTGTAAGGGGGGGTGGGTTGGCGAGCGTTACCTTGGAACCTGGCGTACCCGAGCGCCTCCCCGCGGAACGAGTTGACCACGTCGACGCCGTACACGATGATGGGGCGGCGCATCACGTGCGCCAGCGCGAACACGTGCAGCTGCACACAGACACACGCACCGCGTCGATGTTGTTACACGACACACCTACACGCACGCACGCGTGCATACACGCACGCGAACGCACGCTCGCACGCACACACTCTCCGCCACACTACGCTCCATCTCTCCATACCATCATTTGAATCAATCGTCAGAGTTCAGCGCATATGGCTAAAAGTGGTCCATCTGAGGGCGGGTACACTGTCTCTCATCATTACCGTTCTGATCAGAACCATTCATTAGGGTGAGAGGAGGTGACTTTCAACCTCTAAAATCAGCAAGCATCAATACATTGACTAAATGTCAAATTGTAGGGATTAGATCAGAGATCTGATCTGGTCGCTGGTGTGCTGGCGGCCACAGCACGCCCATCACCCATCGCCCGGTAGATACGTCGCTATATTGAAATAATTTAAAATCATCATAGAATACTTCGAGCGTTAGACATACTATCACAATCCTGATCGTACACATAGTGTACAACAGGGGACCTGTTGGAATGTGCCTCCCCTTAGTTCCAAGTCTTCGGTGTCCCATATTTAAGTGAATTCAGTAAAATGATCACTATATCGAAACTACACTGTTCGACTGTTGAGTTGCCGACAAACGGTAGCGACATCGGGTAGTCAGACAGTTTGAGTGCGGGTGTTGGGCGGGCGCACCTGGTGCAGCGGCGTGCCGGGGCGCGCGGCCGCCTGCAGCAGGCGCGTCCACTCGGCGCGCAGCTGCGCCTCCTCCGGCGCGTACTGCAGCAGCGAGGCCTGCAGCCGCTCCCACGCCTGCCACCGCTCGTAGAAGCTGCAACACAACACCACCTTACCACCTCACCACCGCTTCATTATACAGCGCCACGCAAGATCGTCCACCTCGTGAGACATGGTAATTACAGATTTCTGCAGCTGATCGTGATGGCAAAAGTCACGGGTAAAAGACATTTTTGGTTGGTCGTAAAAAGTAGTTTTGGCTACGTAGTATCATGGAGTGGACTGGGACAGAAACTGCACAGCTCTGGGCCAACTGTTGCACCTCGTGAAGGAAGAGAAAAGTTGTGCTGAATTGACTTCCAACTTCCGCTAGCCAGAGTCGCTAGGCACTCTTAGAAGAAGAAACAATGTTGTAGTAGATGTCGTTGTACAAATGTCAGGTCCCATCATCAGGGCATCACGCATGGGTTTGGCTTTGGCTCAAACAATGTGATGTACTTGTTTCTTTCTAGTGATGTGATCATATTTTATTGACATTCAATAATATCGTGGCGAGTGATGTGGTTTCTAACAACACGAATGCCGACCAGATTCCATTTCACAGGCGGTAGGTTCGGTCGGCAGGTGTGCGGTGTGCGGGGGTATGCGGGGGTGTGCGGGTGAGTGCGGCGGTGTGGGACGGTGTGTGCGGGTGTGTGCGGGGGCGGTGTAAGGCGGGTGTGTGCGGGTGCGCGCGGGCGTGCGCGGGGGTGTGGGACGGTGTGCGGCGGTATGCAGGTGTGCGGGTGTGTGCGGGGGCGGTGTAAGGCGGGTGTGTGCGGGTGCGCGGGGGTGTGCGTACCTCCTGTGCGCGTGGTGCAGCGAGTCGGCGAGCGCGTGGCGCAGCGCGTTGCCGCGGTCGAACACGCCGTACGCCGCCTGGCACACCGCGTCCAGCAGGCAGTCGCCGGCCGACCGATTCCACAGCGCGTACAGCCGCGACCCTGCGCGCGCGCACACACACGTTTCAATATCGTCGCGCGACGCGTGGCTCTGTGCGCCCGCCAGTTGTCTTTAAGACGTCAACAACATACACACAAAGCGCTCGAGCTTGAACCGAGCGCGGCTATGTCCAGTCTGAAGGTGGCAGCAACACGGCGTCGCAACGAGCAGCGATCGTCGCGCACTTCACTTCCGATTGGACTGTCCAGCTCTGTGCAAGGCGGGCGACTCTGTCAGCCCTTGATAGTTTATATACTTTAATTCCATTGTAACCCTAATATGCCTCAAAAAAAGCCTACGCTTGTCCTTAAAGGCCGGCAAGGCTTTTGGCATTGCCTATGGTACTGCGGATGATTATGGACGGCGTTGATTGCTTTCCATCGGGTGACACGCTTGCTCGTTTGCCTCCCTATCTCATAAAAAAAACTCGATTTCAATGAGTGACAAGACAGGGTAATAGATATTTCAGCCGTCCCAGGTGTAGTTCCGGCGTGTCAACAGACAACTCATTGCTGTATGGTTGTATAGCAATGTACTAGTTAGTAGTTTGGTGTGTCGCGTGTCGCGTGTCACACCTCGGTAGGGTGCACGTACCGAGCGTGACGGCGAGCTCCGCGCTCCAGTTGAGGAGCGGCGGGTCGGCCTCCAGCGTGCGCTGCGCCTCGCGGTCCAGCAGCTCCGCGAACAGCTGCTCCTGGATGGCCGCCGGCAGCTCCTCTATGTCTGTTCACGGCAATAACTGCATTAAACTCCTCGCTGTCCTCACTCTATATAAACTAAGTTTTGATTTTCAGTGCTAATATATTAAATATATTACAATTTCTTTGTATATATACACATACGCAATCTGTTGCCCGTAGGGGTAGGCAGAGACCACAGATCTCCATCTCGGTCTCATCAGCTACGGCCTCGGTACACTTTTCCTTGCTTCCTCCACACTTATCAATCTTTTCATCCATCCAGCACTATTAGTGTAGTGGTATAATGCAAGATTCCCAGCTAATACAGCCGTTTGAAAAAACCACATGTCGGTCCACTAAAAACCTCACCTCACACAAAACGGTACCATTTGCTAATCTCCTCTTAATCCAGCCCTCTAGTTTTGGCGATCAACTGAAAATGGTACAGCAATCTCTAAGTCAAGGTCTACTGCACGATTCTGCGACTTGTAGTTTACATGTTCAGTTCAGAACTGGGAGACTGTCCCATACACAGTACAATCAAACATCTTCAAGTGACCCCACAAGCGAGCGCGGCCGCCCCCTACGTGAACAACGGCACGACCTCACGTCGCGTTCGTTGTTCACACATCACACGCACCCGCCATGTCATCCGTCCACACCATATCGTCGATAGTTATTGAAAAACACAATGACCTGCCGGCAAGTAGAATGTGCAGAACTCGTTGATGTAGCGGCACGGGAAGTTGCCCTTCTTGGTGCGCAGGCAGCCGGCCATGTGCCGCCGTATCGCCGACGCCAGGTCCGGCGCTGCAAACCAGCGTCGCGGACATGAGAACAGACTCGGCCGGGGGAGCGTGTCGGTGTGCACTACTTTCGTGTACTCGAGATGGTAAAATGAATCAACTGAAACACAGGTTCCCGACGGAGGCGGTATCGCCTCCTAGTGGGCGCTGGAGTGTTTTTTGACGGTAGCGGATCCTAAGGCAAATGGGGAGCGTTATGAAATACCTCTAATTTCAAGAAAAAACATATTATCTAGCCGTATAAAATGTTTATCTTATTATTACGGCGTAAATAAACATATTCTTCTTGTAAAGGGGGCGGTAGTCCATAAAAGGTTGGGAACCTATGATCGAAGAGTAAACAAAATATAAGCGTGTTATGTTATGTTTAAGTTCTCGTGTTTGTTTTTTGTTGTTTTCACATTTATGTTTCAATTTCCACCTTGTATGAGGGGGTTTGCACGGTGGTGGTGGGTGTTGCAGAGGTACTCACCTATGTAAGAGGGTGACCGCTTCAGCCCCGGGCCGCCGCCCGATATCCGCGACAGCAGCGTAGACAGTATGTCTTGTCTTTGGAACCTGCAACAGCGATTCCATTGTTACTACATCGCCCCCAGCAGGCCGGGAAATTTTTCCGAAACATTCGTCAACATCAAGGGTTTGCAAACTTTTTTGACCATCGATCCCTATATAATCTTTCGCAAACTCCATCGACCCTCCCAAAAAAGTAATTTTCATTTAGTTAAAATAATATATTAGGTACTGTGTTCGTACATTTGTTTTATGATTGTAAACATTTATTAAAGCAATTTTACACTCCTAATTGTAATATTTATGAATTAAAGTAATTCAGATTTATTGCTTCTTGATCAATGAGATGGGAGGTGTGCCTGGTGTTTCTTGTTTCACGTATCTTGAAACTTTCAAATAGGAACTTGTGTTAATGAATAGGGGGCGATTTTAAGACATTGTCGACCGTCAAAATCGGTTTTAGTTTGTGTCGACCCCTGGGAAAGCGATTAGACCCCAAGAGGTCGGTATCGACCACGTTGAGAAGGCTGCCCTGACCCCGGCGTGTAGGCCGTACCTGATGGCGAGGTGCACCAGCGTGTGGCCCGCGTCGAAGGCGGAGGCGCGGTTCAGCAGCTGCACCTCGTGCGCCGTGAGCGCGCGCGCCGCCGACCCGCCGCTCGCCAGGTACGCCTCCACGCACCGCGAGTCGCCCTCCACCACGCCTGCCCTCCCCCCAACACACACATTACACACATTACACATACACACACACACATCTTCTCCCGCCATTTTATATATGTACAGTGACGTTGTGTTTTTATTTAATGTTTATAATCTTATCATCAGTTATATTGTTTAATTGTGGTGGCGTATCATACAATATAGTTCCATTGGAGCATATAAGTGGAGTGATATGAAATAAATGCGTGTATCGTGTCTTTTTTAAGTTGACTGAAAAAGTTCATAGTAGGTTTTGGTAGAATAGCCACCATTTTATCAAGACGTAACGTGACAAGCTGACCAGTCATATTCCAAGATACTTGATATTATTATATATCACTTGACACTGGCTGGCCGTTATAATCATTCTAGTTGTAACTAAATGCTATCAAAGAATACAACATTCCTACACGTTTAGCTTCGTCACATTTTTATAGCGAAGCGGACAAACGAGCATGCGAGAAAAATACGCGTCGAACTTCTACTTTTGGAGTAAAATGGAATAAAATACCCCAAAATATGTGTGAAGCAGTGTCATCGTCACATTGAAACTTCCTACTTTTTTTATGGGATAGGAAAGCAAACGAGCAGGCCTGTCACCTAATGGAAAGCAATCAACGCCGCCCATAGACTTCCACAGCGCCATAGGCAGTGCGGAAGCGTTGCCTACTTTTATGGAAAGTATCATTATGGGAGTGGGAATAGGAAGAGAAGGGTTAGAAGGAAGGGGAGTGAGGGAGAGTGTTGGGCCTCCGGAACTCGGCCGCTCACCGTACGAAGCGCGATAGGTAAGCTACCGCTCAGACGCCGGTTTTCTGCGGGAGCGTGGTATTTCCCCGGGTGAGCCGGCCCATTCATGCTACAGACAAATATTACGCCATTCTTGACCAAGTATTCGTCTGCAGCGTGGCTCTACCACTATTAATTTTCCCATGTCCACTATCGTTAGACGATATTAGTTGCAGACACGGCCAGCCGCTATGAGCGCACAGACAGCGGTGTGGGTAGCCGGTATTAGTTTACCGAGGCAGGCCTGGAGCCACAGCCAGTCGGGGCTGTTGTTCCTGCGCTTGGAGCGCCGGCTGGTGGCGTCCGCGTCGTGCGGCGGCGAGTTCTGAGTGTTGCACGAGTCGTTCGTCCCTGCAACCAATGCGACAATCGGTTACGTTTCGCTGACTGGAAGACCGAGCCCAGCGTCCGGGACGTCTTGGGACGTACACATAGAAACAACATAACAACTTCAACCTAGTCTTTTTTATGGAAGGTCTAGGCAAACGAGCAAGTCGGCTACCTAATAGTACCGCTAGAGGTGAGACAAGCAAAGTCTCTTCTAATTTTCAGAAAGCTTGTCAAAAATCATTATCTACCTTTACAAATACATATATTTTTTATTCGTTTATTATTTCCAGGCTAAGTCAAACTAACTATAATATATACATATATATATATATATATATATATATATATATATATATATATATATATATATATATATATATATATATATATATATATATATATATATGTATATGTACATATATGTATATATATATGTGTGTACATGTATATATAGTATATATATCTCTCTAATCGTATAACTTTGTAAATAGAGCCCAACCACAGGTACCTATCTGCATCACAAAAGTCACTAGGGACAAGTTGTTTGCCATTAAAGATATTTAGTGTAACGAGACGGGAAGAGGACAGCAAGGCGACGTAGTGGGGATATTGCAGGGGGGGAGTGCACTAAACAAATGGCAACAGTAAAGCTCAAATACGGTTTTCTACCTCCTACTTAATAATACATATTTCACCACAAACTACCCTCGGCTTACATTCTATTCGAAGATAATGGATAATGACTTCTTGTAAAATCTCCCTAACTATTATACACAGCTGTCTACGGCCATAGTTTAGTTTTGTCGGCGGGCCACAGATGTCGCTGATAGTTGTTAAACATGGTGGCGACTTGTTGTGACGATTCTGTGTAGTCAGGAATCTGATGCCAATAAAATCAAATGGGTGCACACCGTCCGGCGGCTGGTGCGGCTGGTGGTGCGGCTGGTGGTGCGGCGGGGCTGAGGGAGAGGCGCCGCACATGGCGCACTTGAGCGCCCGCGGCCAGTTCTCGTACGTACACGTCTGCCCAAACAAACCAAACACACATTTATTTAAGTGACGTTGTTTAATGTGGGTGTCGTACCGTACCTTATTCACTAATGAATGACCATCGTCAGGCCCGCCGGGTGGATTTGCCCACACTTGCAACGCGGAGAATATATAATAATAAGTGGTATTCATTAAATTAAATAGAAACCTTCATTCTGGTATTGCATGTATTTTATATCTAACGAATCGCACACCAATGCTTGGTGCCGAAGATCGGGCTAGGTGGCGCGCCATGAGTGACACCTATGTCCAGCAATGGACTGCCGTGGGCCGATAACGACGATTTAAAGTGGAATATTAAGATGAAAGGCAATGACAGTGAATACTCACTGCGCAAGCCCACTTGTTAATAGAGGACGCGCTCGGCTGCCCCTGCGGTGACGATATCCTGAGGGGCTTCAAGCGCTCCGCGACGGCCTCAGCTCCTGCAACGCACACAAGCGTAAGATCAGTAGTGGTCCTTTGATCAACTATTATTAACCCTTTCGTTACGGGTGCCGACTATATTCGGCGGTCGCGGTGTATACAAAAATCAAGCTTCTACCATTTTGTAACTAGCATCTAAACGGAAAACAAACTGAACGAAAGTTCTTTCGTTCAGTTTGTTTTCCGACACAAAGGCATCATCATCAAAGGCTGAAATTGATTGCCTATACCTAAACCAAGATAGATCTTAGCCTCTCTCGAGGTGAGGGCAGTAATCAGGAAGTTAGCAATACATGGGAGTGAATAACTAAAGAGTTTCTATTGTACAAACATCTTACCGCACACGTCTTGTGTAGGCAGAGCGGCGGCACCATCTTGCAACTTGAAGATATCTTCACCGAGGGACGGCTTAGCGGTGCGGCACATTGTGCACTGTAAATTAAAATTACATTTAAATACTTGATTAAAGGAATCAGGCGATACTTTGCGGAAATTCATTACTATGTGCACAGTCAGAAGTTTTACTTAGCTAAGATCCGCGACAAGCAAACAAAAACAGTAAAATAATAATGTGTGTTTTCTACTGAAAGAAGTGGATTTACGGGGAATTCAACTTAAATCTTAGCGAAAAAACGGCCGTCAGCAACTCTCCACCTCCCAACAACTATCAACAACACAAAACACACACCACCACTTTTCCACCTTGCACACGAAACGCGTTTCGACTCTACACGAGACATCATCAAGTATCATAGTAGACTATACGAAAGACAACCGTTAAGTCTTACTACATCACAGTCTCACTAAATCCACTCATTTCTACGTAAATCCACTTCTTCCAGTAGACAACACACATTATTATTTTTTTGTTTTTGTTTGCTTATCTTCACTAAGTAAAAGTTCTGAGTGTCTTCTACATTTAAATACTTGTTATATTACTTGACCATTAAGATCAATGAATACGGTCTATCTAAATTGCAATATTAGTTATATTTTGGCCTTGGTTTCCCTCAAGACTGCTACTGCATATTGCATCTGATTATTAAAAAAATATTCTAAAATCACAAATCAGTACATCAAACATGCTTTTCCAATGCAAAATGGCAGGGTTACCAGACTCTTGTAGGCCATATATATATTTATTGCAATGCGAGGAACCCGCAACCATTGACTTCTTGGGCAGGGGTATATAATATTTAGTCCCTTTTAAAAACATAATATAAAAAGAAACAAATTTTATATACTTGTGTGAGTATATGTTTGGTAGCCTTACCTTGCGTGATAGTGGGAAGTTCTCATAGGTGCACATCTCACAGATCCACTTGCCCTCCGAATTTGGTGCAGAGCTCTCTGTCAGCTGCTGATTGACACAAAAATTATTAAGCCATTTTATAATTTACATTATGCATTTTAATAATAATAATTCTTTATTTGTATAATGTGAGGTGTAACAAGATTAAAAATAGACATATAAAAGCTCCATCACATCGCCACATACGGCATACAAATTTCAATAATTATTACACACCATTAGAAGTAACTAAAACAATTATATAACTATAACACATATCTAAACTATTATAATAATATTAAAATTATAATTTATTATTACATTTATATATCACTTAATACAATGTAATAATTTAATACAATGTATTGCATGATCTGCTATGCACTGCTGCTCCTCTAAAAATAAATGATTTGGAATATAACTAAAAAGCAGTAATTTATACATTGGTCGTTTAAGGTTTATGTACAACCTGATATTGCTATTTTGATGTACTGACAATTACCTGTTTTCTAAGAGTAATTTCAGATGTGACGGGATGTCACTGTCAATAATATATCACCATAATATACAGTGGGAATAGTGTAGTGTGCAAGCAAAAGGCAAGTGTTAACCCGATGCAGTATATTTGATCAATAACTGAATATAGGTAGGTGCACTTAAGGTTCAATGACTGCATAGTTACAGTTATGTTTTCACCATCATATATTGAGGTTGTGTATCACAAACTGTATGACATACTTTGTACATTTTTATTGGTGATAGTGGTGGATGAGAAACATCAGTTTCCCAGTGCGATGTTAATCCAATAAGAATAACAGTGTGATGTTAAACAACATTTTGGATAATTAATGACATATGTGGATTCATTTTTAAAGGGAGAGCTTAAATGTATAAACAGTGACCAGCAGTGGGATTACCCGTGTAAAAGTGTTGGCCTATATCCACCAGCAAAGTTTTAAATTGTGATAAAGATTTGTTACTTTTGTTATCAGCATCATCATATGGCACTACCTATAAATGGACATGATTTCTATAGAGTAGAAAGGAATGGCAACTACAGACTGTCTGTGTCTATTTATGATTAACCATTATAATAAGGACATGTCAGCCGGTAATCAGAGCCTCATTAGTATATAGCAGATTGGACTATGTGGAGGTCAGGTTGAAGACTGAGGCAGTGAACAAACTGTGAAGCTCATGCAATATGAGCTTCACAGTTTGTTCACTGCCTTATGTCACATTAAATCAATTGTAAATATAAAACTTAAATTTAATTAATAGTTAATAATGCACAACACCTGTCCAAGTTGTACTTGTGAGATGTTTGTAGAAGCATCCATGTGTGATGGTATGCACTCTGCTCCCTGCACACTTGCCTCTTGTAATTCAGCAACGGATACAGTGTTTTTGCTTCCATCACTTTGTGCCTCCTCACTCATTGTACCATCAACTAAACCATAAGAACTCACACTCCTTCAACTGAGGCCAACACTAAACACTATGAAGTTGGCATTATAACTCTTGCCTATTATTTGTACAAGTGTTATTATATTTGTCTTTGATTGTCTTACTACTTTGTAGTTTTTCACAACTCGCTTGAGATCTAAAGACCAATATAAAGCAATGTTATTGACTTATATTTTCAATTTTGGTATTAGGCGAATGCAGCAAAAAGTAGTTCGTAGAACAGATCACACGTACTTCCGCGATTAGCTGCAAAGTGCAATGCTAATCATTTTACACATTTTCACTCAGATATTTTAACAGTGGGTTATGCCTCACCGTAAAACGGAATTTTGCCAAATACTTCACTCTAAACGATAATTTTGGCATCTAACTCTGGCGTCATTACACAACTTAAAATTGCATCGCGACGTCGATGGCCAAACTAAGGTCAAGAACGAGAACTCAAGCGATACGATTCACTCACAGCGATGCAGAAATAGAGACCAGCATCGACTTTGGTTGCTCCACTCGACTTCTATAAATTATTCTTGGGAAGTAGAGAAAACTAATCGGGGTGATGGGTGAAAACATAAAAGAAACAACGGAGTTAAAGGCAATAATATTTATACGGTATTTTGACAAATAAATTTGTGTCAATTCTATGTCAATAAGAAACAAAAGTATTATTAAAGCTTGTGTCAATAAAACTAATTTTTGCGACATTACACTGATTTTCTATTGGTTCACTTAATAATTTTAACCAATAGAAAAAAAGTACTTATTACTTACTACCAATTAAAATATATCACAATCACAATTCAAAATGGCTGCCTTTTGCAAAAATACGTTCCGTTTTCAACTTTTTAAGACCATAAGTTAAAATTGTGCAATAAGCAGCAATTCATCATCATTCAACTTTGTAACTGCATAGACATAACTATTATTATTTCATGACACAATGTCATAACTGCCGCTATAAAAAAAACAGTGTTATCATCTACTTCCAGAAATATTGTTTCCCGTAATACTCGGCATAGAACAGGGTCATATTTCTTTCTATCAGTGTTGTACAAAAGCATTATCTAACCAAATACCAATAGACAGATAGTAGTATCTACCTGAATAATAGAAACAAATTTATGTATAATTAGCCTGCTACGCTTGAGATTAAATTAGCTTCCTTAATATACAAGGGAGCTTATATTATTTTTTTAATGACAATTTACGTCAGTGCGTGCAATGCAAAGTATATTTCTTACAGGAGAAATTTTTTGTAAAATTTTTCTTTTATTTTTGTTCTCGTGTTACGTGTAGTTATTAATTAGAAATATTACAAGAATTGGTATGTGTAGTAAAAACACATCAAAATTGATCGTCGTTTAGCGATGTAAGTAATATATCATTGAATGAGTTTTAGAAACATATTGTCAAAGCCTTCGCTACAATCACCCTCTTCTTCATGCCAAACTTTTTATCAGGCAGAAGAAATTATAAAACTGCAAAATGAGATTGAAACACTTAATAATAACATATTGGCATTAAAAAAGTGCATAGAAAACAGAGATGTTGCTATAAATGTATTAGCTCGTGAGAAAGAAAAATTGTATTTTGAATTAAAGAGCTCCCAAAAAACTAATAGAAATCTTCATCAACAATTAATCGATGAAAGGTAAACTGTTTCTTTATTAAATAAATAATCTAACAGATTATGTATACCATATAAAAATACAAGTGCATAAAATTATTACTACAGAAAGATAAAAATATTTTCTTTATCTAGAGATATTCACTCAAAAGAAAAGGAGTATTTGATTGAGGATTTAAAAAGATTATCAAAACGGCATGAAAGTGACTTAAACTTGAATTCATGTGTAAGTAGTAATTAATTAACATTTATGTAAAGTATAACGAAACATTATTGACCAAAACATATATTTTCACGTTTAAGATTCAGCTCCACGATGATAATGATACGCCACCATTACAAGAACAAATTAAAGTAAAAGACGAAATAATCTGTAACATTTGTGCCAAATATTTAAAGATAAGATCTAATAAAATAAACCTGAAAAAGAAATTAATAAAGTTGCAAATGCAAAGTCAAAAGGTAATAATTTTGTTGATGAATATGTGACCTATAAAATAAATTCAGTCCATAGTAAAATTAACAATATAGAAAAAGAAACTATTTATTAGTATATATATTACACAAAAACTAACGAACAAACAAGAATTATATTTTATTATCTGTCGTTTTACAATATCTAGAATAATTTTTATTGTTTGATTACGTAGCTGAGTCCAATTTACCTTGAATGTTGCACTCTGGATTTACCTTGAATGTTGTATTTAAAATCTTGGTAATTGTGGATATTTTAATTCTTATCGAAATTGTCTGTGGCGGGGAAGCTGAGCAGTGGGGTATTTCAACGCAATAACTATAACTTTATTGTTAAGGTACATACAAGCATTTTGTGTGTAACGTCTTACTGAAGCCATATATTAATTGCTATAAAATAGAAATTTTATTCATTAGAAATAATTGCTATTAAATAAAGAGACATTTCTGATGGCAAAAATTCAACATGAATGGAGACTATTCCAATGCATCCATTGTTGCTTTAAGCATTAAATTCATCGTTGTTTTTATTATAGGTATAAATCTTAACTTTTTGTGTGACACGTATAAACCAAATGTTAGTTGTCCAAAATAAATTATTCAATTAACATGCTCCGCATTGCATTGCTGAATTTTAACGATGATTTCATCACAAGCCCTGTTCCTCCCGTAGGCCGCCATAAGGCGTACTTAAACGTGCTAACACGATTCATTCACACGTCTCCTGTCAACACTTTTAATCGCAATAAACATGACAAATATAACTGCACTTTACGAATGAAAATATCACCCAAGTAATAGTAATATCATTTAAGCTTCAGGGCTGTACTCGTTTTTATAATTCATAAAAATATGTCCGTTTTCAACATCGCAGTACAAAAAGGCATATTACTTGTGAGCATTGGGATATACGGAACTACTGTCATCTCTCTATCACGTTATCTTATTTTGCCTTTTTTTATATGGGATAGGAAGGCAAACGAGCAGGCGAGTCACCTGATGGAAAGCAATCAACGCCGTCAATAGACATTTGCAGTGCTAAAGTGTTGCCAGCCTTTATGAGGAGGAGGTAGAGCCTCCGGAACTCAACCGCTCACCGGACGAAGCGAGGTAGCTGAGTAGGTTAGACGCCGGTTTCCTGCAGGAGTGTGGTACTTCCCCGGACGAGCCGGCCCATTCATGCTACAGATAAATCATATGCCATTCTTGACAAAGTATTCGTCTGTAGCGTAGCTCTACCACTTCTATTGCCTGGCTTTAGTTATTTTATTTTCGCCTGCTTTTGATTATTAATCTACATAGGAACTTATATCGCATTCGCATTATAAGTTTAGACTCAAACATACTTTTAAGATATTTATTAAAAAATAGCTAATGTTTGATATATAAACATAGACTGTAGTGTAGTAGATTAAATGTCAGGTAGTATTAATTATTAAGCTTTTCCAGGTTGAGAAGCTAGTCAGCCACGTCTATCATAACATAATTATATTTAAAATAATATAGTTATTAAGGATATTGTAAGAGTTGACCACTTTTCAGATTTCACTGATTTATTTCGCCGAAAATAATGAAAATTGCCAATACAATCACAGACTGGAGCATTATATAATTGTTTTATAGAATACTTGTATATGCATACAAATTAGTAAATTATTTATAAATTTTTCAGATATGTGAAACAGTTATTCTTACACTAGAAGAAAACAAACAAGCTTTGGTTGGGTTGCTGAATAATTTACTGAGGATGCCCTCCATATTGCCAAAAAATAAAAAGTTTATCCAGTTATTAAAAATAAATGCGAAACTGCACTTCGAAAATACACAACTGAAAATTCTCATGTCAGCCAAAAAAGAAACTAACGACATAAAAGAACTAAGCCTTTCTAGTGAGAAAACTTCAAAGATTTGCGTTATAAAAAAGTTTAAGACTAGAAAATTGCTTCGTGTTCAAAAATCGAAAATATTGGGTGCGCGCCATTCGTACCCGATGAACACCGGTCAACTAATCGATTGTAAGGGAGGTCCGGCAAACTTTTCAGCCATACACGATAGTCTTTCGCCATATTTTCGAAAAAAAGTTCGCAGATCAAAGTCTGAAACGGATTTAGATAGATTTTAACTAAATGTTTTCAAGGGGTAAATAAGTGGCTGCAATTTTTTTTTAATTAAATATTTAGAACTGTTCGTGTTGAAGCTACTGAATTTGAACGTATTCTTAATTTTTGATCGATTCATTATTAGTCTGACATTGAGTGCTGGTGGGTGGGTGGGTTGCAGCTCGGCGAACGTGGTGTGGGTCTGACGTGATGAAAAAACTTTTACTTTTTTGTTTTAAAAAAAAAGTTTCGTCGTATTAGTTTTGCGTACTTAGTTCCAAAATAAAAATATAAGTTTAACTCATTTTAAAATTCAAAAAAATAATTTCAATGATAGGCGCTAGTATTCAATATTAGTATTTTAACTGGAAACCATAGACGGTGGATATTTCTGAGTGACGTCCAAACAAGAACAAACTAATTAGAGCAGGTTGTATCGCACGCTCGTGTGTACCGTGCTCTCGAACATTCGACGGCTGCCACTACTCCCATTACGGTTTCCCGCTCGGATCAAAGGCGGTCACTCAGCATTTATTAATTTATATTTAATCGTCTACGGCGGTAGTGAATAAGGGGCGAATAGTTTGTAGGGGGGGGGGTTATAGAAAAAAATAAAATATGGATGTTTTAAAAATGGTTTATTCCATTGTTACTGTCCTTACGCTTTTATATGTATATGTACAAATTATAATAGTTTATCAGTTTTCATTCTGCAATGAGAAGTCGTAAACAATTACATTTACCGTCCGGAAACTACCCAATCCAAAATGATCAATGACTTATTGTACACTGATTATGATTATCCTTAACTTAAAAGTACAACACTGTACGAATTTTAGGCTTAAAGTAAATTTGACGTTTATAAAAATATTACCACAGTAAGGAATGGAAATTAAATTTAGTTAAAAGAAAATTATAATTCACACTCGATCGTCAGTAACTGCATGGGATTGTTGGATCAGCGTCGTGCAGGTACCTCAATCCAAGGGGGTGGAGGGCTACACGCGTGCGCAGTGGAGCGTCGTCCCGTCGCACCCCCTCGCGCAGTCACCACCAACATAATACTCACAAGTTCACTCTCGCAAGTCATATACACTCAAGTCGACATAACGCTAACCTAGACTGAATTACCACACTATGTAGTTACAACTAAGAGATGCGGCCGGCGCCCGCCGCACCGCGCGCCCCGCTCGCCGACCCCACACTGGGGATAACTACCTAAAGCCGTTTAGTCACAAGTCGGCCCTGACAGACTCGTAACTAAACGTCGCCAGCCAGCGTCGCGGCCGCCGGCGGCGTCGTGCGGCGGGGCGGAGCTCGGGCGCCGCAGGACTCAGGCGGTTCACTTCTTAGCATTCTTCTTGGGCGACGGGGCCTTGCCTTTAGCATTGGTTAATATTTTCGCCTTCTTACCCTTGGGTTCACCTTCTTCATCATCTTCATCCTGAGACAAGACCAGTTTACGTTAGCCATGTAATAAGTTATTCATAAAAAAATAATTTACGAGTGCAGTGATAAGTCCGGGAAAGTTTTACATTGTGGCAATAAGACTGTGCATGGGTCGCTAAAGAATCATCACCTTGGTGATAACGAAATATGAGCATGAAGTTCTTCGCCCACTTTAGCCTTTTAAGATTTATCGCTCCGCGCATTTCCGCGTCACAATCTTAAGATGGAAACTGGTCAAGCTAACAAAGGACGTAACAAATATAAAATAAATAGTGATCTTGTCAAAAATAATTTCCGGATAATTTTCACCAGACTTATCATCTCCACCATCCAACCAAAACTTTTAATTTAAAATCTAATAATTTAATCCAAATTAAATATTTCAAATACCAAGCTATCAGAAGGTAAAGGGAAACAAAGAATGAGTACAGAAAACCAACAGCCAATAACTTGAAATTGTTTTGAAAATGTAATTTATTGATATTTCTGCATCAGGGCCCAGTTTCACCAAATAATGACAGCTTACACACATACGAGTGGAGAATACAAAATTAAATTCATAATTAAAGTAACAACGGTGGTATTGCTGTCATAGTTTTGCAGAAATGGGCCATTTATGCCCTTTTCCCTCTGGTGAGCATGTACCAAACCCATTCACTCTACTGGCGCATGTATCAAATTAGTTGAAGGTTTTCAGTACCTCATTCGTCTTGCGCTTGCCAGCTGCTTTCCTTTTATTCTCAACTTCCTGTAAATTTAGTAATCTACTCAATCACAGTGGTCAGCAATGTAAACATATATGCAGAATAAAAAGTTTTTTAAAAATCTAGTTTGTGAATATTTTAACTCAAACGGAATTACTATTGATGTATGCTTCAAATATTTGGTACGTGGTATGTTACATAAAACCTTCACGTTACACTAGACAGATTACTCACTTGATGACAAAACATTGTAAAACAATAATACTAAATAGGTGAAAAACTTAAACGTATCAGAATTTGCAATTTAAAAATATTAGTAATATTTTAATAAAATGTATTCAAATAGTAGTAAACAATATTTCATACCTTAAACTGTGAATCGTCTCCTTCTTCCTCATCTAACATCTCTTCTTCCATTTCTTCCATGTCTTCAAATTCTTCTACAAGGGCACCCAGAAGGTGCTGACCAATTAAATGCACTGGTCCAGAGCCCTAAAAAACATGCTATTGAATCAAGTTGCAATGAAACACTTGTATGAAAAAATACTTTAGTTCCAGATCAGACAAATGCCTCAAACAATCACAAGCAGGCAGTGGAATGTCAAAACGACACAACACACCCATCAAATAAACATGGTTTGTTTTATCATCATCTCTATCCATCGGACAAGCTGCTAACGCTAAGCTGTGCACATTGATACTTTGTGCTCCATTCAAAATCCATATTTTGTAAATGAATCAATAAGATATAAATATCATCGATTAGATTAAGTATAATATTGCAAATAAGAATTTCTAAAGTATATAATTAACTTGTTCTTTTAAATATGAAATTACCTTATTATATATCGTGACTGAATTTCATTTTAAGTTTTATTACCCTTTATTGATTAAAGTTAAAAAATATATATGATTAACAACAATAACTGTATATCACTTTATAATTTAACAAAAAAATTGAAGGAACCAATGTGAAATATTTGAACAATTACCTGAATAAGTGTAAATGTAACCGGTGCATCTGGGAACTCAATGTCAAGACGTGCATGCCTCGTTTCTCCTACTTTTAAGATGGCCACAGGAATTTTGATAGAATCTTGTAGACACATTGTCTCCACCTAAACAACAAAGAAAAACTATGACATTTCTACAAACACAAGATTTTTACAATGACTTAAATGAAAGTCAGTGAAAGAGTATTCACCATTCTCTATCAGTGGGTTAGAGTTACCTTCAGGAAACCCACACACTTAGCCTTCCTTTTTCTCAAAACAAATATATATATATAAATATATTACCCAATGGTTGAGTGATGTCAAGAACACAGTTGTTCAGTCATTGGTAACACAAGAAACACTACAATACTGTAGCTTTTTAATGACACACTATCTTCTTGGATAGTAATTTTGAAAGATTCCAATGAATAATCATCATGGGCAACGTAATTTTTTTAAAATACAATAACCACTTTATTATAATCTTATTATTCACAAAAATACTACTCAAATTTACCCAATGACTGTTTGCAAATTGACATCAAATGATTTTGAATCGTTCCTCATTAGATTTTTCCGATGAGAGCTGAAGTCTGGTGTTTAAATTAACATAGCCCTGTAATTGCAATTAACTTACATTTTCACTGTTGTGTGTGTTATATTACATTAAAAAGTAAACTTACAGGAAATTGTGTTATATTACATAGCCTATTGTAAATAGTGTGGAAGGGTGGTTAGGTTAGGTTAAAAGCAGCATGTTTGAGTTAAGCGTTTTATTCTCACTTGAAACTTTATTTTGGTTACCTGTACGACATTGAGTTCGTCGGGTTTGGCATCTGGACCAAGCAACGCCTGGCGAATTAGCAGCTTGTTGCTGCGGGGGTATTCTGCCTTAGCTTCTGGGTCCCAAGTTTCCGATTGATGTGATGACGACAATGTAACACCTGGAAATATATTACATATTTGATGAAAACTAGCGTTCAATATGCACGCTGCGCGTGTTATAACAGAAAAGCATAACCTTAAAATATAAGCTGGTTAATCACACGGTTTAAAATCTATATAAAGAACTAGCATTATTTTGAATCTTGCATGGGACATTCAATAAAACGACCGATGCTGCAACACCTATATGACGCTTGGACGCCATACTTTTAAATTACCCGCCTTGACTCAAATGCCTCATTAGACATTAAATTCGAACCGTTACACGCCTCCAAAATCTAAATTTAATACAAATCTAAATTTAATTATGAAAATACGTTTAAGTCGACACCCGAAAGACCATATTAATTTTTAAATATTTGCATTCGGATTTCTTTTAGTTGGGATATAAAAATGGCGGCAAGAAAAGTATAACTCAAATTACAAATAATTAAAATGTTGAACTGACGCTAAATCTTCTAGGAATTTATACAACATGTACAAATTCTAAAGAGGACATATTTAACACAACATATATAAAATGGCGAAGTAGCCGGTGTCAAACAACAACGATAAATTTATAAGAGTAATGTGGCCAAAGTATAGCATTTTATTTCTAAATAAATATGAAAATAAGTAAAGAAATTAATGATAATGCTAACGTACCATAGAAATATTCGTCCGACATGATGATTTCACTAGTTTAATGAGATTTCGTGACACGTTCACGTGCGATGCCGGTGCACACAAATCTGAAGGCTAGTGTTGCCATCTACTAAGATAGACTAGACATTGCAACCAAAAACCAAAGTCATTTTTCTAAATTTACCAACTCAATTTTTATTTTACTTAAATTATTATATTTAGAGTTTGAGCTTTTAGTCGCAGAAAGAAATCAAGGAAATTTATGGGTTTTGAATATTGAGCAATAATTCGATATACATTTTTATTTTAATTAAGAAAAATATTATTAATTTATAAGCATTTAGTCCTTTGTTTATTATTTGAAAAGGTTATTTGATTCGATGTTAATGTTGGTAGCCTATTGGCTTTAACAGCTTTATCGAATAGGTAGGCTGGGCAAGTAAAATATAATTGGGAATCTTCGCAAATCTAAGACCCCATCGGCTCGACGCCGTGTCGGAGGGTTATTATTGTTATTTGAAGAGGTAAGTATAAGTTTTGCATTTTAAAACGGAATAGTAGCTAGGCAAGAACTCTTATATATCAATTAAATATTTTTTGGTAATTAAGAGCGAATAGGCAAATGGGGGTAAAGTAAATAATAAACGACATGATCAATCTTACAAAAGTTTTAAGAACAATCTCATTTCGAATTTGTTTTAGTTTAAACTCTATATTGGAAAGTTTCTCGTAATACATTGTTCATGTCATTTGCGATTTCAGTTTGCACCAGTAGTTAGTGTTATGTTTGTTTTGTTATTATTTTATCAATATTAGAATTTTTTCTTTTAAGATTTGGTAGTCGCAACTTTTAGGTCGCTATAGAAACCAATTTCATGTAATTCTGTTTACAACTGTAAGTTTACGATCAGTTTTAATATTGAGTGCAAAAATAATCAATATCGACACATTTTACTTTTTCATTTTCATAAAGGTAAGAAGCAGCTGAGGCTCGCACCATAAACTTCACATATTTCTATGTGAAGTTACTGGTGTTAATTGTTTAACAGAACGCATTTGAGGACTTTTCCCGCCAACTTACATCAGTGAAGTTGTGTTTTTATTTCATTTTCATAATTTTATATTATTACAGTTATATTGTTTAATTGTGGTGGCATATTATGTAATATAGTTCAGTTAGGTGTATAAGTGAAGTGATATGAAATAAATGCTGTATCGAAACTTTTTAAGTTGACTGAAAAAGTCCATCGAAGGTTGTTGATAAAATTGCCACCATTTTATCAAGACGTAACGTGATGAGCTGACTTGTTACATTTCAAGAGATTAGATATTATTGTATATTACTTGACACTGGCATAATAGTTGTAACTAATTGCCATCAAAGAAAAAAAAAAAGAAAGTATTTGTCAGAATTAGTTAAAAAAATTTCGTTCTCGAGATTTCTCACTGAAAGATGATCGACGTTCTGGTCGACCATCTGAAGTTGATGATGACAGAATGATAACGATAATTGAATTGAATCGTCACATAACTGCTAAACAGCCATAAACAAAGAATTGAACTGCTAAATAGTCAAATATATCACACACGATAACTGAAAATCATATAGGTCGTCTTAGAGTTGTTAAGAAGATCGTTAGTTATGTTCCGTACGAATTGAAAGAAATTAACTTAAACACAACGAATCAATTTTTGTGATACGCATTTCAAACGTACTGCAATCAGCCCTTTTTTAAAACGAATTATCACTATCGATGAAAAATGGATCGTCTACAATAACATTAATGGAAATTGATCATAGTCCAAGCATGATGAACCAGTACAAACCATATCAAAAGCAGAGTTGTATCAAAAAAAGTCATGCTGTCAATCTGGTGGGATAACAAAGGTGTTGTGTATTTTTAGCTGGTTCCAAACAACCGAATGATCAACTCAGATGTTTACTGTCTTGTTGACTTGTGAAATTGGATAAAGCAATAAAAGGGAAAAAGCTAGAATTGGTAAATCGTAAAGAAATTGTGTTCCACCATGACAATGCGAGGCCTCACAAATCTTTAGTAATGCATATGAAACTATTGGAGCTTGGTTGGGAAATGATGTTCCATCCTTCCTTGACCTTGCACCATCGGATTATCATTTATGCCGAAGTTTACAAAACTTTTTAAATGGTAAAAATCTCAGTAATAACGATAACCTCAAATCACCCTTACTTCAGTTTTTTGCTATTAAGAACCAGAAATTCTATGAGTGCAGGATCATGAAGTTACCAGAAAGATGGCAAAAGGTCATCAAACAGAATGGAAGATATTTGACTGATTAAAGTTAATTGTGTAGAGAATTTGAGTTTTATTTCACATAAGACCCAAAATTACTTTCTTGCCAACCCGCAAATTTCGCAAACTGGTTTCTAGTGATGACTTTTAGGGATAATAATTTTATTTTTTTTAATGTGTCAAGGTAAAAAGTAAGCACATATTAAAAGTTTTTTCTTTTTAATTTTTTCTGCAGCTTGTTAACATAAATCCATCTATATTCTTTTTATAATTAAAAAAATTACTATACCCATAAACCATGAATTCAATTATTAAAGGAAGAAGGCAAGTTATCAGTAATAATATGTGTAATATTTTTTGCTTCATGACAATGGAAATTATGACATTTAGATGAATTTTATATATTTAAAATTACAATGAAACATGTATACATCACAGAAATAATTTAATTTTCTTCACAATTTATGAGTCAGCTTCTAAGAAGCAGTGCTTGTAGTATTTTATTTCTTTCCCTCTGGATTGTATTTGATTCTTGTATTACTCGGACCAGTTTGTCAAATTTATCTTTATCATGCTTCTCATTGAAGTTTCTAAACACTCTTCTGATTTCTGTAAAATCCATGTTACAATGGTGGCCGCAGTCACCCTTTTCTGTTGTTGCGTCATCATATATTTGTTCAAAATAATTATAATATGGCCATTTATTACATTTTCCATGTTCTTTCTTCCTCTCTGCCAGCCTTATATAAGTTTGTTTAAGGTTTCTAAATTTTTTATCACACTCTTCAATAGATAATCCTAGTTTAGGACCTATTTGTCGCCATAAACTTTTCTTTTTTGTTAGTGGATCTTTGAATTTATTTTTATTTTCCAAATAAAATGTAAGTAACTGTTTCACATAATCATCCTCGAGACACTTATGAATTGTATTTGTACTACCATCATGACTAGTGTATTTTGTGCTTTCAAATATAGACTCAAAATCTCTATAGTATCGCCACTTTGTTATAGATCTTCCAGAATCTGATCTCATTTTTAATCTTAAGTATGTTTGTTTTAAATTTCTAAATTTTCTATCACAACTAGTTGGAGATTCACCAACATTATTTGATATTTCTTTCCACAATTCTTTCTTTTGAAACTTTGGGTTCCTAAACTTATTGGCCATTTGGGCATAGGCATCTATCAACTGTTTTATTTTATTTCTGTTCCAAGGTCCAACGTTAGGATTATAATTATAAAATATTTTTTCAAAGTAATGATGATAGGGCCATTTGATCAATTTCCCAGTTTCTCTGCTTCTTTCTAGCCATTTAATATAGGTTCTTTTTAAGTTTTTGAACTTATGATAACAGTTGTATTCTGTTGTGTTTAACTGTGCAGCTATATCTTTCCAAATATCTTTTTGTAAACAATTTGGATTTCGAAATTGATTTATATTCTCTATATACAGAGTGAGTAGGCTTCTTACTTTAACATCCTCCCATGGTTCAAGTACTGAAGATGAAAATGAGGTGCAATCTTTAAAAACATTCTCACAAATATTGTAATGCACCCATTTTATGTCTTTGCCTAAACGTTTCTTTTTAAGTAGTCTAATATATGTCCTTCTTAAATTTCTATACTTTTTATCACATTCTTCAGAAGTAGTGCCTATTTGAGCGGCTATTTCATTCCATATCATTTTATCGTTCATAACATTTTTGTTCTCAAGACATAGTGTCAGTAGCATTTTAATTTTGTTCCTATCCCAAAAGTTATCATTCTTTGCTCTATCAGTAACATCAGTTTCACATTGTTCTATTAATTCCTCTTGAACTGTGGCTTGAGGTTCATTTATATGGACATACTGTCTGCTCTCCAAAGAATCTACAATGTATCTTGCTTCTTGTCCTACAACTTAATAACAAGAAAATTTTATTAAATATGTATATATATATATATATATATATATATATATATATATATATATATATATATATATATATATATATATATATATATATATATATATATATATATATATATATATATATATATATATATGTGTGTGTGTGTGTACCCTGAAATGAACTCAAAGACAAATATAGTTTATCTTTACTATAGTATATCTTTGTAAGCTCCTTCCAAAGTTGCACAAATATCTATAAAAATATTAAATCATGTTTTTAAACTTAATTTTTAAGAACTGTCAAAGGAGAGGTGGGGTCATAATTTATTACTCCTCTTAAACAAACCGGCTTGATTTTTTTATACCATCTCAATCTTGTAATTATTGTGCATAATACCAGTTTCCTATAGGGGTAGGCAGAGACCACAGATCTGCTATGGTCCCGGCACACCTTCCTGGCTTTCTCCACACTCATCCATCCTTTCTCTGACATTCATCGTAGCAAAATGTCTCTTTGTTAGTCGCTTTTCACCCTCGTGAGAATCAGGACGTGACGAGTGCGAACAACGTCGCCGTTCATCATTTTTTAACAAATTAGTTTTATTACAATTCGTCATAGTGAATTCTACCTAAGCCGTAAGAGAGGATGGGGGTCATCCCTAGCAGAGGACTTCATGCTGAGGTAAGGCACTATAGTACCCGGGGGAGCCCGACCGCAGGACGGTCGGCACGTTTGCGACTAAGATCGCCCCTAACCACGCATCCTTTGTTTAATTGTAACTATATTATTTTACTTCGTTTATTGTTGGTTAATGTTTCTTTCCGTCTTCATTTATTCAAAATAGCAAAAAATAAAAAGGGAGCGAAATCTAGTGTCACATATTAAAAAGGTAAACCAAATGAAACTTACTATTTTGAGGGTTCTGAATTGTAAAATTATTACTACTAAATATGACATTACTTTGGTCCTCTCTTAGTACAAACCAATAACTTTGATTTTGTGGATTATTCCCGTCCATTTTAAATAATTAGTAAAAAATTTCCAAGTATGTTTAAGAACTTTTTTGACGTATATACGAGAAATAAAAAGTAGAAGCATTTATTCTTAGATTAAATAACAGCAAACAAAAATATCTAACTATAAACGTATTTGTTTTCTTTCATAAGTTATGGCACGGTCTAGTCATAGACAATAATTATTTTCACAGATACGAGGTTTTATTTAAAATTGAAGAAATATTTATTGTTTTTTTTTATTATGTTGTTTAAGTTAAATGTATTTAAACCACTTATAATAAAAAGATTAAATCCATAAAAATACAGAATTTATTCATTAACTTGTATAAGTATGTAGCGGATCGCATCCCGCACTATAGCGTGGGGGGTGACATCTGACAACACTCTTGCATCATAACCCACTCCAGCGCAGCGTGTTTATTTTTATGGGATAGGAGGGCAAACGAGCAAGCGTGTCGCCTGATGGAAAGCAATCAACGCCGCCCATGGATAACCGCGACACCGCAGGAGTCGCGGAAGCGTTGCAGGCCTTTTAGGTATGTATAGGCTTGTTTTTTGAAGGTTTCAATGACGTAGCGGTTCGGAAAAACTGCCGAGGGTAGCTGATTCCACAAACTGGTGGTAGGTTTTTCTTTACGGCGAGTTGTGCGGTTGTGGAATTCGGCGGCGGGAATTATTCCAAACAATTCCTCGGAGCACTCCCCATGATAGAAGCGGTAAAAAATGCAGAGAGATGAGACATCTCTCCGCAGCGCTAGAGAATCAAGCCGATCGGTGAGATCTTGGTCATCAACGATTCGTATCGCACGACTTTGAATGCGATCAAGTGGAAGAAGTTGATACTGGGGAGCCCCGGCTCAGAGGTGAGAACAGTATTCCATGTGTGGCCTAACTTGTACCTTGTACAGTTGGAGGCAATGGCCAGATGTGAAATACTGTCTCGCTCTACTGAGACACCCAGCTTTTTAGAGGCCAGCTTGGCCTTTTCTTCCAAATGACCGCAGAACTGGACGTCATACGATATGTCAACGCCAAGGATTCCGATATACGGCTTAAGATCAAGGGGAGTGTCTCCAAAGCGAGGAGATACGACAAAGGGAATTTTTTTGGTAGAAAACGCGCAAACTTGTGTCTTTTTAGGGTTGAATTCGATTAGGTTACGCTGACCCCAATTCGAGACCGGGTCTAATGAGGTCTGTACTTCAGACAAAGGTTTGTTCCGACACTCATTGGCATGTGCCCGAGAAATGTTAGCACGGCCGGAGTATAAGGCATCACCCTTGGTGTCATCTGCATAAAAGCGCATGCTACTAATTTGTAACATATCGTTGATATGCAGAAGAAACAAAGTAGGTGAAAGCACACAGCCTTGCGGAACACCAGCATTCATGGGCTTCAAATCCGAGCAAAAACCGTCTAAAACGACTTTTATGCTCCGATCCGTCAGGAAGCTGGTGATCCATTTGCATAATTTATCGGGCAACCCATAGCACGGAAGTTTAGCTAGTGAAAGTGTTGTTTCGTTAGACTAATTATCTTTATATTACATTTAATTCTATAAGCCTTACCGATTGTTAAGCAACACATTAACGATCGAGTACTGGTTGTCATCGAATACATTAACGACCCGCCACCCCAACAAGTATATAAGTAAGAATGAGAGTGGGAGATGTAGATGTACATACTTTATTTTTTAAAATTTTGCAGAAAATGTACAACAGGTGAACTTAATACCATTTTCTACCAGTCAACTTGCAGGCGAAACTGAGATAATTGGTTTGAAGGTGATGCAGCTTGTACAAAAGAAAAAATGAAAAACTGCTTTTATAAATTTAAATACATACATACAGCAGCTTTGCGTTGGCGAATAGTCACCCAGTCAAGCTGAAGTCGACAGTGTTCATAGTTTCGTAAACCATAAATGTATCGGTCAAATACATTTATGGTTGGTATAAATGTATTTACGAGACGATAAAATGTGTTAAGATAATTTAAAGATAATCAGCATAATCAAATGAATCTTAATAAAAAGAACCTTAGTGGCAGAAAGGAGAAAATTTTTAAATTTATACGGCGATCGTGTGTATAATGATTTTATACTTACAATCACAAACGATATGTGTTACTGAGATATTAACGTATGCTAAACTAAGCTAATTATAATTCTGTCGTATATTATAATTATATAGTAGTTTACATTATCACTGACAAGTTTTAATTACAAAATAATTTCTAGGTATATACTATTAAAAGATTCGATATCATTTGATACTACGACGAATAAATTCAACGATACGATACGATTATACGATGAATAAATTCTATTTTTAATTAATTAAACGATGTTTTGCTTTTGCATAAAATTATAATGTATTTTTAATGATTTTTAACGTACAACTTTTTATACCAACACGTAATTTACATTTATCTATTTCTAGATTTCACACGTGGCTGAATGCCAAGTACCCATGGTCATTGTAATCGACTTATTTAACAACGACGATGACAATCATAAAGTATATTGTATAATGTCAAACAAAGACGCCATGATATTTATTAAATAATTTCTTGCTGTTGATAGTTTTATTATAAATATTAAATGGGATTGTAGATTATATACAGTGTGTGTTAATGGGCTACTATTGAAAACTGTGCTTTTTATTTATTTATCATGAGTTATATTTTGTGATAAACAATTGGATCAACTATTGTGACAACGGTAAGTTATGTGCGTGACAGACTTACACCGGTTCTTCATTATACGTATTTTTTACAATGATTTTGCAAACCGTTTCTTTTACAATGTCTGTTTAATAACGTAGAATATATTTTCTGGAATATAACATCAAAGGTTTGATAAGTAATAACATGAAATAATTATTTGAAAACAGTGCCTAGTTGTAAACTGTTATTTGTGGCGGGAAAACGACTATACAGCTACATGTCAGGTTTGTAGTAGGTAGATGATTTGATATAAGACGTTGAATAGTGTGTAAAGGTTTTAATTGAGTTAGAAGTCAATTTGAATTAAAACTTTTGTTTTGTGATATGATTTGATTATTATTGATCATTTTTGTCAAGATGTCAGGAGGTCAGCTGATTGTGCTGGATCGTTTGGGGAGGGAAATAAAGCAATACAGTTTGGAGGAGGGGCTGGCAACGCTCGGCAGTGACACAGCTTGTGACATATGTGTCATGTTGAGCTCCGTGCAGCCACATCATGCTACTGTGGTAGTGCACGCCAATCAGGTGAACAACAGCCTTCATTGTAACATTCACTATACCTTATTTCTGCTCTTGTTATTGAACATATATACTAAAATTTGAGGCAAATATTATATTTTTGCACTTTTGGATGTCAATATTTGTAACAAGGGTTCTTATGATAAAAATGAACTGACCTCAGTTTTCCTTATTGTAAGTTTTATGTGATAATGGAATTAAAGATGCAAGTGAAAGTTTTGAATTTTACAGTATATTTAATATTGTTTGTATTGTATTACAGTTTTTTATGTACATAAGTATTGTACATGATGGATTTATATATGTAAATCTTTAACTGTCCCACCTTAGCTGCAGTTCCAGGTATTCAGATTTGGCATTTTTTTTATGGGATAGCAGGCGTGTCCACTGATGGAAAGCAATCAACACTGCCCATAGACATCTGCAGTGCCATAGGCAGTGCAGAAGGTTGCTGGTCTTTAAGGAAAGTGTAGACTTGTTTTTTGAAAGTTCCAATGTTGTATCAGTTTGGAAACACCGTTGGAGGCAGCTGGTTCCACACAGTAGTGGTGCATACAAAGAAGTTTTTGGAAAAATGCACCTTACTATATCGCCACTCATCCAGACGGTGGGGATGAAACTATTCCTTGTGGCAAGTTGTGTGGTAGTGGAATTCAGCGGCCGGGATTAATCCGCACAATTTCTCAAAGTTATATGAAGGACTGTGGAACTAGCTACTTTTAAGTTTATTTTTTAACTGATACGACATTGGCACATTCAAATAGCAAGCTTGTAAATACCTTAAAGGTCAGGGACACTTCCATAATAGTTATGGTGTAACAGATGTCTGTGGGTGGCATTGCGGATGCGGAATGGATATTTCTGGACAGAGCAGTGAAGATCATAAGTTAGAGTATAATATAGATGGGTCAGCTCGATTTAAGATGAACCATATTGTCACAAAACAAGTCAAGGGTGTCCAACTTGACTAGCACCTGCATACTGTAACTAGAATCAGTCTACTAATTATATAATGAATAAATAATTGATAATAATAACAATAATAATAATATATATTTAATTCTTCATAAACTTAATGTTAAATAATATTTTTCATATATATTCACATAAAACACACATATTTATTTCATTGAAACTTTAAGTGAGTTGTTAATGTTATTTAAGTAGTACTTTATATTTTATTAAGAGAAAAAAGTAGTTTAGAGAAAATCTATGAGGTGATCATAAGGACATTGTTGGTATTCCATCAGACGGTGCTGCATAACGTGGGCGGGGGGCAGACGTTCGTGAACGGCGTGCCGGTGCGTGTCGCCACGCTGCGGCACGACGACGTGGTGGCGGTGGGCGGGCGCGAGCTGCGCTGGCGGTACTCCCGGCCCGCGCCGCACCTGCTGCGCCACCGGCCCCAGCCGCCAGGTAGGTACCCGACGTCGAGGCACACTACACACAGGCCGTCCTCCATCCTCCCCGGGTTCACCGCATCAATCCGGTCCGACGCCGATCCGTGGCGGCGTTTCTCGACGCAATTGCCGATCTCTACAATCAACTCGTACAAAACAGTGGAGGCCGGGTGTAGATGTTGGTGTTCGAACCCCGGCGGTGTCTAGAACCAAGTCGTCAACTTGCGCATTGATGCCCCAAAAGCCGCTTCCAAACAGGCGGTCCCAAACACCGGGGGACGGTCGCCTCCTTGAACGTAAGCACGAGTAGTGGGGTTCTGGTCGCGGAGACTCGTTTGTGTGTGTGTGTCCCCGATTCGATTCGATTAGTGTATAGCATACATACATACATATATAGTCACGCCTGTCTCCCTGTAGGGTTAGACAGAGACCACAAACCTCCATCCGCTATGATCCCGACACACCTTTCTTGCTTCCTTTCACACTCATCCATCTTTTCACCCTTCCTTCCTTTCACATTTATTATAGCGAAATGGCTTTCCGTTCGTCGCTTCTCGCCTCGAATTATGTATATTAAGATTCGTCAAAGTGAAACCCATGAGCCGCAAGGGAGGATGGAGGTCAGCCCCAGCAGAGCCCCGCATATAACTGTGTAAGGCACTATAGTACTCGGGTGAGCCCGATCCCGGGACGGTCGGTACGTTTGCGACTAAGCTCGCCCCTAGCCACGCATCGTTTGGCACGACTGACCGTGGATTGGCGGAGAGGAAGGGAAAATAATAGAGAAGGAAGGAAAAGGCAGGGGAAAGAAAACGTGGATTTAGACAGGATGATAGGGATATGATATTACCGCAACGGAAGACGAGGAGTGATACGGTAGTAGCTTGGGAAGCCGGGCTTGCGTACCCGTGTACCAATACCATAAATACGGGACAAGCGGCTAGGCAAAGATCCTCCCTGACCATTAGTTTGATTCGAAGATGTTAATGCTGGTAGCCTATTGGCTTTAACAGCTTTATCGTACCCAGGGCCCGCGGGCCAAAGCCCGCGGGCTCTGACCATTAGTTACACAATACTCCCCTACTCTTCACAGCACCAGACTTCACATGCCACTGAAAAAAATGCTATGCGATTCATATTTTGTACGATGTTTCGGTTAATTTACAGACGGAGGCAGGTTACTGACATTCGAACTGGTTCGACAACCAGCCACCAAAATGTTTGAACAATATACCCCCGACACGAAGCCGTCTTGAAAGAGGTTCTACGTTTAAAAGAAATATACGTCTATTTTACTTGATTACCAAACGTAACTTGTCATAACAGTCACGTTTCAGTAGTATTGGTATTGTCGCGTATTTTTATATGTTTGATTTGAGATTGTAGGTTTGTATGTGGGGGTTGATGAAGTACGCCCTCCTAGTTTCATATAGAAAGGTTCACCCTGAAATGAGCTCCTATACTGCAACACCGAAGGTTATATTCTAAATGCAGATACCAGCACAACACGGTGTATTTTGCCCATATCGGTTATCAGGGCCGTGCTGCGAAACTCCGAACTGAAGGGGTAAAAGAAGTGCCTATTGCATTTCAATGTTATTTTGGCATACATTTTGTTTTTAGTAGGCCGACATATTTGCCAGCAGACACATTTAAGATGACTACAGGTGTACATTGACGCGCGTGTTGTTTCAGCGCTGCACGAGGGTCGCGCGCGCGCGCGGTCGCGGCCGCGGCGCAGCGAGCCCGCCCCGCGCTCTGCACCGCGCGCCCCGCACCGCGACTCTATGCCCGGTTGGTGGCGACCATCCCTCGCTCACGATATTACATAAGGATATTATTATTATTGTGATCATCTACAGACTGCGAACACCAGTCCACTGCTGAGGGTTTTTTAATTTACTCGACACTACATGCAGATAGATGATCGAATAGCCAGAAAGTCGTCCCATCTAGCTGCCCGTTTTGGGCCTGTTTTTTTATGATGAGCCTTGTATTCGGGTTGGTTATAACACTATGTTATAACTCGAAGTTGTCCAGGAATATGTCTACCTAGGCCAAATAGTGCGATTAGACGGAGACGACTTCGAGAAAGAAGCCGACAGAAGGATACAGTTGGGCTGGACAGCGTTCAGGAAATTCCGTCAAGTCTTCTCGTCGCCCATATCACAAAGTCTGAAGACAAAAGTCTTCAACCAGTGCGTCCTGCCCGTACTCTCTTACGGTGCCGAGACGTGGACACTGACAGTCCGTCTTCTCGACAAGCTGAAAATCGCTCAGAGGGCTATGGAGAGAGCTATGCTCGGGGTTTCTCTGGTGGACAGAATTCGAAATGAAGAAATTCGCCGGAGAACCAGAGTCACCGATATTGCTCTTCAAGTTAGCAGACTGAAGTGGCAATGGGCTGGACACGTTTGTCGGAGAACCGACAATCTTTGGAGTACACGAGTGCTGGAGTGGAGACCGCGACTCGGCAAACGTAGTGTGGGACGCCCTACTGCTAGATGGAGCGACGATCTGCGCAAGGCGGCTGGCAGAGACTGGATGCGTGTAGCCGAAGATCGGGCTAGGTGGCGCGCCTTGGGTGAGGCCTATGTCCAGCAGTGGACTGCCGCGGGCTGATATTGATGATATTGATATTGATAACACTATGAATCTGTCCAACGCATTTGTAGCATTTGTCTCCATGGACACGATTTCCTTTGAAGCTAGGGGATTTGTGTTAGTTTAAATTGCGTGGTAGTTGAGTAGTACTTAAGTTTGTGAAAACGTTTGTCATCAGAGGCAGTGAGTACCCGACAGGTGGCCATAGTACAGCCACAGCGCCGGGAGCCGCGCGCCGGTGACCGCGCTGGTAAGTCTACCATGGTTGACGGCAGAAGCCACTTGCCTTACTAGCGGCTAAGTATAAACAAATAAAAAATAACACTATTCTCCACACATTTATCGAAGTACTAAATACTTAGTATTTTGACTATCTAGATTCTAGAGACTAGAGACTTCTAATCTAACAACTACAAGGCATCAGCTGACTCGACAGCCATCAGCACACCACCACATGGCGGGCGAATGACAAGGAATAATTATTATGTGGTACTAGCTAGTTTTCGTTTCTAATATATTCTCCCTTAGCTTTAATATATTTTTCGAATTTATATAATATTTTGTTTATGGGATAGGAAGGCAAACGAGCAGGCGTGTCACCCGATGGAAAGCAATCAACGCTGCCCACAGACATCCACAATTTCATAGGCATTTACTTAATTATAACTAAAAAATTAATATAATCCGATATAAAATCTAAAAGTCCGACAAAGCTGTATATATATATATATATATATATATATATATATATATATATATATATATTTATTTATTTATTTATTATTTTTTCAAGAAGCACTACGAAACACAAGTCCTGGATCAACGAGTTTCAACAGACGTCCGAGGAGTAGCAAAAGCGACACAGAACTAGCCTCGTCACGAGGCAAATCCGATGATGACAAATGTAAATCGAGCCCCGCCACGAGGACTCCAGTGAACCTGCAAAACACGACAAAAGCCACGCTTTGGATAGAGTCGCGGAAGACAAGTCCAAGAAAGAGTCTGAAAGAACAAACCCCACGCGTAGCGGTGAAGCAAAGAAGAGCTGTATCAGCTAAGAAGAAGACTCCGTTGAGAATGGCTGTGCTGAAGAAGGCACAGAGTGCACAGAAGATGCGGGTCACGAAAATAGAAGGACCATTGACAATTGGTAAGTAACTTGTTTTACAAGTATTTTGTACGATTAAGTTTTCTTATGTATTCATTTTGGTTGTTTCAAAAATAACACCGCCACTTTCGGCGCACAGCGCCATAGGCATTGCGGAATCGTTGCCGACATTTAAGGAGAATGTCATTATGGGATTGGGAAGGGACAGGGGGAGGGGGAGGATGTTGAGCCTCCGGAACTCGGCCGCTCACCGTACGGAGCGTGGTAGCTAAGCTACCACTCAGACGCCGGTTTTCTGCGGGAGCGTGGTACTTCCCCGGGCGAGCCGGCCCATTCATGCTACAGACAAATATTTTGCCATTCTTGACAAAGTATTCGTCTGCAGCGTGGCTCTACCAAATAAAAATAAAGTGGTAAACATGAATTCATTTAACAAGAAACAATTGTGTATTTCATGTATCTTTTGAATCAAGATCAGCTTTTGTTAATTTTCAAAAAAGTGTTTTTTCAAAAAATTTGATTCTGTATTTCGACCTGATGGTAGAATTTCAGTTACAAATAACCATTGATATTAACCAATCAGAGAGAGAGAGAGAGAGAGAGAGAGAGAGCGTATTGAGTGAGTGTTTATATTTTTTGATATCAGATCACACGAAGCAAGCGGCGATAATGTTGATGGCCGGCCACACTTCCAAATCGATATGGGCCAGTCCCAAACAGGGCAAGCGAGCCACTTACGTTGCGAAGAAACCCAGCCCGGTCAAGAAGACAGTTAGAAAGTCTAGTCGTCGCTCCAAAGAATCGCCTAGAGTCAGTACGGTCTCGACAAGGGCTAGCTCAAGTGCTGGAAGCAGTTCAAATGTCAGCAACGAATCTGTTGATCGATCTGTAAGTTCCATTAGTACAACGTTGTTTTTTGTATTGTTACTTCGTAAATGGTAGTGATATTTATCCGTGTCATTATTTTTCTTTTCTTTTCTCGATGGAAATCAGTTCTAAAATAAGTAGTCAGCGAGTGAAAAGAAATATGACTAGTCAGCTTGTCACGTTACGTTTTGATAAAATGGTGGCTATTCTACCAAAACCTACTATGAACTTTTTCAGTCAACTTAAAAAAGTCACGATACACGCATTTATTTCGTATCACTTCACTTATACACCTTAATCGAACCACATTGTATAACACGCCACCACAATTAAACAATATAACTGATAATAATATAGGATTATGAAAATTAAATAAAAAGGACTATGGGATTCAACCATATTCAAAAACTACTAATATTAACTGTAACGTCTACTGGTTACATTGAGAATTTAGTTGAATGCAAAATATATTCATGTAGTATATATTAGAGAAACTGAATGGGAGTCATTTTTAGGAAAACAATATCGCTTTGATGTAAAGGTTTATATGGCAGATGCTAAAATCATACTAATTAGTTTTAAATATATTAGCTTGTACCATATAAAGTTATCTCTAAGCTGCGTGGGTGTGCAGACGTGCACTAATATTTATATAAAAAAAAATTAGTAGCAGTGTCGTGGGGATGGCCGTGTTTTACGTGCATGCATGTTAGTAACGATCTCAAAATGGCGGTTCTTTTCCCTCCCCACGCGTATGTATCTTCATTCAATGTAACAAATTCTATGATCATTAAGGTATCGAGTGGAGGAATTAAATTTTGGATGCACACGATAGATATGTATCTAGCCATCAACACATCCACTATGGAAGCAAATTAATTGACGTCAAGTGCGCATATTCACCATTTTTTTTATATTTAATTTTATGAAAAATTATTGCATGGAAATATTTAATATTCTAATTTCGTATTGTGATCAGGTTTCAGTTGTGGATATAACGGATTCGACTCGGAGCAACGCTTCTACACATTCAGCGCCAAGCAGTCTAACGCGGTCTCCTTTGCCATCGAGTCTGAGAAAATCAGCCTTAAAAGACCCCACTGCAAAGAAAAGTACGAGAAAAACAGAGTCAATCAAATTTGACCTGAGCAATATCCAAAATAATACTCCGAATCGAACCTTCGACGTTTCAAGGATCACCGATTCCACAAATAAAAGTCAATACGACGCTGCCTCTTCTGAAGACGAATTGACACTGCATTACTCTGATACCGAGTCGCCTCCCACATCGCCGTCGTCGAGAAAATCAATCCATCATCAAAGTAGAAAAACACCTGAGAAGACAGGTGCGAGCTTACAATCTGAAGATGAAACTGTAAAGCGGACTGATAGTTTCGACTCTCCGCGAACTAGAAAATCGTTGCGAGGTAGTCTGAAAGATAAATCTGCCATTTCTCTTAGGCCTAGCACCAAATTGTCGGAGATCAGTTGGAATACGGCAGTTGCTTCTTCTGCACGAAAAGCGCGTCAACTGGGATCTCGTAGTGAACTAAATAAAAGCGATGTGGAGTCCTATTCCATTGTAGATTTAATTTCACTGGATTCTAACGATTCCAGATCGGCATCCATGTACGATTCCGCTTCATCCGTAGACACTGGTGTTGTACCGTTTGATAACTCACGAACGAGTACTGGAAGAAGGACTAGATCAAGGGGGCGAAGCTTACTGGCTTCGAGTACACCAAGTGTTGGGAAAACTACTCAACCTGCGATTCCAAGATCTCAAAGCTCTACATCTCGTAGTTATGAATCGCTCATCTCGGCTCAAGGTAACTCTATATCAACAAGAACGTCTAAGTCTTCATCTACGCCGGAGAATACACCGAAAGAAATAATTTTAACAAGAGTTAGGAAATCGAGAATGTCCAAACGGTCTGAAATGAACGATGTTTCGAACGAAGAAAACTCATCACCAAAGTCGTCCAGAATGTCCGCTGTAACTAAGGACACATCTGCAGGTGGCAGAATCGTATTTATTAACGAAACAAGCGATAGTTTTTCACTAAATAACGGCATGTCTACACCGAGCAACAAGAATAGCCCCGAGAAAGCTGAAACTCCCGTGTTAAGTATACTAAGTCTCCTAGATTTTAGCCATAACTCATCGTTATCTGACCAGTCACAAAACAGTAATAAGATATCAGCAAGTGGTACTCGAAAAACAAGAAGCTTATCTGTTCCTATTAAAAGGACTAGTTTTAAATCTAAATCCATGGGCGTAACAAGTCGATCTAGAAGGACTTTCGAAAGAAAATCGCCAATGGAGATTGACAGACGGTCTGAGTCTACTACTCAAGATGATGGAGATGTTACTCCAAAGAGTGCTGTTAAACTCGTACAAGAACCTGTTAAAAATAGACATTCGACGGCAAAGAAGCCCACATCAAAAAGGTCCGTCATAGATAACCTCGACGAATCTGATATTGTAAAGCAGCTATTTAACAGTCCTGTTAAAAGAAAACTTTCACAAAGCATGATAGAATTCTCGAGGAGACAGCGTTTGGATCCTGATGAGAATTCAGCAAAAAGGCAAACGCGAAATACAGTGGCGTTATCCGAAAAAACGCCTGACAATTCAATTCTTGCATGTTCTCAGAATTTCAGCCCCGAAGTTTTTGTCAGTCCGTTGAATACTCCGAGTGTTAATCTGAACTTAACCGGCATCAAACGCCTGTACCAAAAACGCACTCCTGAAAACGATCTCCGCAATGTGATCGGTGTCAGAAAGTTGCTACAAACACCTCGCAACAGAAGGTCCGTTGAAAACGACTTAACCGACGTGACTGGAGTTAAGGCTGTCTTCCGTAGGTCTCCCGAGAATCGCTTAAGTGACGTCAGAATAAAAGAAGTGTTCGCAGCATCACCCAAAAACGATTTGAGACGAGTTACGGGAGTTAAAACACTTTTCCAGCCACAGGAAAAAAATAAGTCACCACACAACGAACTGGAGGATTTCAGGGGTGTAAAGCATTTATTTAATAAAACTAGCCCTCGCAATGACTTACGCAATGTGTCCGGTGTCAAACGAACCTTACAACGTAATTCCCCCAAAAATGATTTGAGCGATGTTAGAGGTATAAGGAGAATGTTTCGTCAGGAAAAACAAAACGATGATTTGAGTGATATTAGTGGTATTGAACAATTGTTTAATGAATCGAATCCCTCCTCAGGCATGATGGACTCCAACTCTGAAACTTCGTTCGATTTATTGGTTGGTAAACGGGCAGTGAGATCGTACCCTAAAGCTAAAAGTTTTACAACAAAATTGATTCAAAAACCAAAAATCCGTAAGGCAAAATCTTTGCACTCTGTTAACATGATTATGAATAACGTAGAGGATTGGTTAGAGAGCGAGTTGATGAAGCGAGTGAACAAAGATCCCGACAGTAAGTCTGTCAATTGTAAGGAGTCTGCGAGTACATCTTATAGTAAAGATGCTTCTAAAATAAAAGATGCAACAACCAAAGATAAGACATACTTATCTAAAAATAACTTCGTGGATTTATCGAACAAGAGCAATAAGTCATTGAACAAGTCCAAAAACAAAACAAACGTTTCTCGAGAACTTCAGAAACTGACAACTGACACAGTCGAGGGAAACATACCGATAGTAGGGTCGAGAATCAGAAACAGTAGTATTTATAAAGTCACGAGCCTGGAGATATCTGAGAAAAAGAAGTCGACATCCGAAATTTATGGTTCCCACACCCTACCCATCAAGAAAAGATCTCTTGTTGAAAAAACCACCATGAGAACAGGCAGCGAGAAAAACAAATTACCGATAAAAAAAAGAGCCTTAGTACACTCTACTCCGTTGAAAGGAAAGACCAATTTGAGTCTGCATGTGTCTGAAATAGGCAGAGTGTCGCCTATATCTGTAGTCGACGTCCCCGACGCCAGCGCCGAGAAGACCCAACAAATTGTAACGAGGTGAGTTCGCCGCTCAATCACTTCACTGCGACTGCGACTGCGACTGTAAAAAATGTAACATTAATTATCACAACAGGCATGCTACACATTTTTCTATATTTCATTTTTTATATTTTTATTTTATATCTTAATCATAAAAATGGATGGTTTTATCCCTTATTGTGATTTCGTTAGGATAAGGAAATCAGACAAACATTAGACATTAAGGGGATGAGGTGATGAAGGGGTAGATTTTATTTGGTTTAGCTATCAGGTTTTTGTTTACTTCAATATTCTTAACTTTGAAAACACGTCTGTTTCATATCATGTTATATTTCAGAGTTATTGGCCTCCCACAAGAAAATCAAATTCTTTCACCAATTCGAACAAGAAAGTCAAAAGTTGTTGCTGCTTTAGAAAAGAAAACACCAAGTGTAATATCTAAAGTCAAAGAAAAAACTCAACGTAGTCCTGTTACTGTTAGAGCGACACGGGGGCGTAACACCAAGCATAGCGCGCAAGTAAAGAAACGTAAATCATCTATATCGATTGCAAAGAAAACACCTGTTCCAAATCCTCAACCTAGTGCAAAGGCAAATAGAAAGAATGTGGTTCAGGCGGAAACAGGTGAGGCTAAAGTTAAAAGTCCGAGTTCAACTAAGCACACAAGAAAACGGAATCGAAATATCGAACCTGTACAATCAGTCACTTCAGAAAATAAAAAAGCGCAAAAACATGATTCAAATAATGTTAATAACGCTGCAACAATGACTTCTAATGAAAAAAACGATAAAAATAGTCCATTAGAAATCAAAGAAGCTAGAGTTACTCGGAGTCAAAAAGCAATCCCTAAACCTTCCTCAAAGCAGAAACCAGCGGTTAAAAATCAAACAATTAATATTGAATCTGTGAAATCACTAAAAGAAAATTCCAAAACGTCACTTGATTCAAAGTCCGATAAAAATAAAATCATACACGGTGAAAGTAACAATGAGTCTCCAGTGGAAATATCCAAACCTAGAACTCGAAGGAGACGAAACATTGATGTCCCAGATCAAGAATCGAAATCTAAAACTCATGAGATTGATTCACAATCAAAAGTTCAGAAAGAAACAATCCCAGAACCGAAAACTAGAAGGAACAAAAAGAATATTGCACAAACAATTTCACAAAACGAAAATAATGAAATTGAAGGTCGAAGTAAAAGGAGCGCCCGTAAGGTAGCGACAGTTGAATCCACAAGTGGAAAAATTCCTGTCAAAAAAGACTCGCAAGAAATCCTTCAGCTTGAGGTGAAGCGAAAGGGTAAATCCAAAACTGTACAAATCGACGCACCCAACATTACAGGCAGAGGTAGAAGTAAAAGAAAGTTTATGAATGAAAAAATATCCCCCAAAATTAACAAAACAAGTAATCAACAAGAAGTTGATACTAAAAAGTATACGAGGAAGACAAAAACGAAAGAAGAAAATGCAGAGGAAACTGTAGCATGTACAAATTCTGGTGATGAAATAGTTGTTGGTACTAAAAGGGATAGAAAAACACACACGGAAGTGACAAAACAAGAAACAGCTGTCGTTAAAAACAGAAGAGTTGCGAGGAAGGATTTAAATAGGAACGAGGAGCGCAAGGAAATGACTATACCACCCGAAAATATACAAGGAAGTAAAAAATCTGGAGTAGAATCTCTGAAGGTTTTGAAGCCGAAGAAAACTCAAAAAGTTAATTCTAGCGAAGCGGTTGTTACAACAAGAAGGACAAGGAAGGGACAGGTGGCGGCGCGGGAGGAAAGTGAAAGTGCTCGCGGAGAAAAGGTTAGTTCGTTTCAAGTTAAATGTTATCAGCAACATGAACCTGCGTCCAGCCACCTGGCGTCACCAATGCTGTAGGCTAGTATTTATCCATGGCCTTGATTAGGCATGAGTACACGACGAGTGTGATCGGTGGTTAGACATGCCTACCGTGCGGCGAATGCTGCCCCTGGCCCCTGGCCCCTGGCCCCCACCTTCCTTACAAGCATTATCCCTACAATCACTCTTGCTTCCCTCAGGAGTGCGTCGTGCGCTGTCGTAATCTGCTACGATTCCGGCGCACTTTCCATGTTTCATCCACATTCATCACTCTCTTTATATAAGCTTGTTGGTTAAGGGTATTCTTGGCCTGGCGTTTCTTGCGGATTTGAGCGATTTAATGTGTTCTCCTTGGTCTTTTCCATCCTCTTTATACCAGTTGTCTCTCATCCATCCTCTTTATGTGCCCAAACCATTTAGGAAATAATAAATAAATAAATACACATAAACCATGTGATTGTTATCGTGACTGTGGGAGCAAGTGTACCAGTGGACGTAGGACGTAGGACGTAGGACGTAGAGCAGCCACCGATCTCAGAGCCGTCAGCCGTCAGTCGTCAGCCATCAGCCGTCGGCCGTGCGTGTGCTCGTGTACTTCGGCCGCTCTCCTACGCCAAGAGACTCGCGACTGCCCTGTGCCTGTGTACGCAACACTGGGCCCTCCACCTGTTCCTTCTGTAATTCTATATCTTTTGTAAAGGCCTTCCCTCCAATCAACGCTTACTGAAGTGCCGCGAGTTCTAAATGGGTTACATTAATTTTGTACGATCTTTGGCATTAAATACTAATCGTAGTACATTTGAATCATGGTAAACCTGCTTCCATCACCACATTATTTTTTGGGTAAACATTTGCCACTGTTGGCCCCGGTGATAAGCTCACGTTTCATATTGCCGTGTACTTTTCCGATATTAAAAATTTCGCTTTCGTATACGAGGTACTGCTAATAAGTTGAAAAATGTGTACTAAAAACCAATCGGTGAAGATATTGTCTTCTTGCAGGTCGTGGCTTCTGTACCACTTGGCCGCAAGAGGAAAACTAATGCTGATGTTGTATTAACCAAAGGTAAGTCATTGTTTTCCTTTTTATAACGGTGCTCATTGTCACTGTTCGGCTAGGCTTCGCTGCGGGCGTCGCGGCGGGCGTCGCTGCGGGCGCCGCTGCGGGCGTACTGCCGAAGTGTCACGTACATAATTTAAGCGGCAGTAGCTCAGTCGACAAGCTTTGGCCTTACCATTTGAACGTCGCGAGTTCGTATCCATTACTGGACTTTTAATGTAAGCCATATCCGAGCACAAGCATTATTAGCTTACTTGGAATGTTTTATAACAATATTAAAAACTAATAATATTAAGAACATTACTAGATTTATTTTTAATAAAAAATATGATGACAGTTTACAGTTTCTTAGTGTACAGTTATACACACACCTTGTAATCCGTAATGGCTTATATGTGGCGAATTTAAAATGTTATACACAATAATGAGCTGTAGATATATCGAATGAAACTAGCTTCTCGTGGCCAGCCTGCGGCGGGCCCTCACAGCTGCGCGTTCGGGCTTCTGCCAAATTTCATCGAAATCCGCCCATAAATGACGATTTTAGCTTTGTGTGGCGGCCATTTTGGGTTTTTCTCCCCCCACCCAGGTGTTCGCACTTTGTCACCATTATTTGTTCGAGGGCAACCCCGGTAGGTACTAACGGTTCAACACTTTAAAACATTCTCTAAGAAACATTTTGAGAGATCCGAATCCACTGGTGGTACAATCGGTAAATTATTCACCCGATTTAAACGCGCGCCCGAAAAGACGACGCCCGCGTAACGTGTTACACGATCCGGACGACGAAACAGCGTCGTTCGGATCCACTCACGACACCAACACTCACACGCACCCCGGCCCTAGCCGAGCACGTAGAGTAGGGAACACTTCTACACCGGCCGCTTACACGAGATTCTCTCACGTACCCGGTCGGTTCTCACCCCTAGACCTTAGGGTCTATGGGACTAATAGGGACTATAGTTACTAAAGTTCAATCCTCCCCTACATGTTTAACGTAGAATCATGACGAGTTTAAAATCAGCACACACACATATGTGTACCTCCGACACGGCGTCAGGCCGATGGAGTCTGCGATTTGCGCAGATTCCCAATTATATTTTACTTGCCCTGAATACGATAAAGCTGTTAAAGCCAATAGGCTACCAGCATTAACATCTTCGAATCCAACAACTAACGGTTCAGGCGGGCCGTGGAGCAACTTTCTACCGGCTACAGCTTTCAAAGTTTGAATGTAATTCGTGAATAAACTTACCCTCCATCTCTTACAGTTTTCCAAATAACATGAGCGAACGAGTGGTAATGCAGCTTTATTTAATATTGATACAAATTTATTAGACGTGGAGAGTGTACCGGCGAAGAGGTCACGGCGAGCGACCCCCAGTTATGCCGACCCGGGGCCAGCTCCGAGGACACGCGCCGCCAAACTTACAGGTAAATAAATACACTTAGGTTAGTTATAAGATATCATTCCAAACAATAGGGTTGATTTTTTATAAGATGGGAAGGGTAAGCAATCGAGTGGGGAGCAAGTACGAAAAGCAATCAACGCCGCCAATACACATGTGCAACACCTAAAACATTCCAGAGGTGTTGATTTTCTTTGACAAATAAGTAGGCTTTTGTAAAGTTGTAATATACATAGTACTGGTTCGGAATTATTGTTCGTACCGGTTCGAAAATATCGTTCGTACCGGTTCGGAAATATTTTTCGTACCGGTTTGAAAATATTGTTCGTACCGGTTCGGAAATATTGTTCGTACCAGTTTGAAAATATTGTTTGCACCGGTTCGGAGTTTCGAACAAACACACCACTCGTCCAAATGTGACACCTTTTTCCTTGTGGCGAGTTATGCGGTATGTATTCAGCGGCGGGAATTATCAAAATAATTCCTCCTTATAGAAGCGGAGACGGTACCGGCGACGAGACCGCGGCGAGCGACCCCCAGTGATGCCAACACGGAACCGGCTCCACGGACACGCGCTGCTAAACTAATACGTAAGACTTTTTTTTATAGAAACGTTATGCGGGGCTGGGGCATTAGCTAGACTCAAAAAGTGCTAATGACAAAGTTCTGCGATAAGTCAAGGTTAAAAGTCAACTTTTGCAGACTGTCAAAGTTAGAAGCACCTTGCTTACCCGGGCCACATCATGAGACATGAAAGGTACAAGTTGCTGCAACTGATTTTTTTGACATTAATTCTTTGTGGAATTTGTCTGAGGTATTTTAATGTCGTTTAAATGCGTATTCCTCATTCGGTCAACTTGTTTATTTATTTAGTAATCCAACAGCCTTATTAGGAAACTATAGGTTATATTATTGTTATACATTCTGGCAGAAATGAGATGTCACAGCATATAAAACCAAATATGTTGGTAGTGTTATTACAAATATGTTTGTAGTGTTATTACAAATATGTTTGTAGTGTTATTACAAATATGTTTGTAGTGTTATTACAAATATGTTTGTAGTGTTATTACAAATATGTTTGTAGTGTTATTACAAATATGTTTGTAGTGTTATTACAAATATGTTTGTAGTGTTATTACAAATATGTTTGTAGTGTTATTACAAATATGTTTGTAGTGTTATTACAAATATGTTTGTAGTGTTATTAGAAAGCGTATTAAACAGATATTGTCGTTCAATTGCAGCCCAGTCGCAGCCGGCGGGGCGCAGTCGGCGCAGATAGCGACCGCGGGCGACAGCGAGCGACATGTAGTCGCACGCCGCGGAGCACGGTGCGCTGTGTTACTTCATTTCCCACTTGTTATACACTTGCTTTGTTTAGACAGGTGTCCCGTGGTAATATTAGGGTTTCAAACATAAATAATAAGAAAAACTACAATGGATACAAATAATCTTTAATAACTTTTGAGAAGAAGCGGAGTGCGGCGTTAATTTTTTTAAAATTATTTCGTGTATGTATCGACCGGCACGTCGGGCGCACTCTTGGAGTCTAGCCGCAGTACCGCAGCACTCTGCGCCACTCGCTGAACTCGCGTGACGTCGGGACGCCGTTAACTTCGCGGACGATGTTTTCTTTTGAGTGCCAATATGGACGTCGGGTTTATTTCATAGGCTTTACTCTTAAGTTACTCCCATAGAAAAATGGCTATATGGTTCCAGCGACCTGAGTGGTCGAGGGATTATTTTTAAGGGAAGGCAAACGAGCAGTCGTGTCACCTGATGTAAAGCAATCAACGCTGCCCATTAACATCCGCAGTACCATAGGCAGTGCAGAAGCGTTGCCGGCCTTTAAGGAAACTGTTATTATGGGAGGGAGGAAAGGGAGGGAGAGGGGGAGCGGGAACGGGGATTGGGCCTCCGAAACTCAACCGCTCATCGTACGAAGCGCAGTAACTAAGCTACCACTCAGACGCCAGTTTTCTGCGGGTGAATTTGCTTATTAATATTTTAGGAAACAAATCACGAAGAAGCTGCCATCGTGTTTTTAGCAGTGTGAGCCGTGGCACTATCTTGTTGAAACCGTGTGCGTGAAATGAAGGCAGGCCCATGAGACTTAACAGCTCCCCCGCGCACCATTCTCACAGGCGTATCGAGCGTCCGTGCTTACATAAAGCCGGCTACGTATCTGAAACGTTTGCGACGTTGCAGATATTTATGAGCGACGATGGATCGCTTACCACCAGGTGCCCCGCATGCTCGTTTGCCCGCTCTGTTATAAAACCAAAGGTTGTTTGTGTTGTACAGGTGCGTGTCGCGGACGGGGGCGCGGGGGCGGCGTCGCGGTGCATTAACAACGTGACGTTGTGTTGACACGTGCGAGGACATTTTGGCGGGAAATTGAAAACAGTAAAGTGTGGCGGGTGGTGTGTTTGTTGCGTATAATTAATTAATGACAATAGTTGACAGAAGCTGTCAGGTTTGTAGGAATTACTCGTATGCTGCTGTCAGGGCACCAAATATTCGCAACGGCGATCGTGGTCCGCATCCGCTGCGGCGCGCTCGTAACGCGATCGTATTAAGAGTTATTGATACTTCGATGGTGATCATGTGACATATCTGTTTAGCCGTAATTAGGTGACCGCTTGGCTCTATGGCTGTATGGCTGTATGGCTGTATGGCTCCATGGTCAGCCCGAGTACTGAGCCAAGGGTTGTTGTTGGTACAAATATCGATGAAGATTTAAATTTGTATAGATATAAAAAATAGTTTTTGCATTTGTAGATTTTATCTCAAAAGAGACTTACAAGAAAATTATACTATTTTTTTATAGTTTTGATGATGTGTGCATTGATATATTATAGAACGCTACAAAAAATATTTTAGGTCATGTTTTTCCCTTCGTGTTGCACTAGTACAGTGGTTGGCGAGTTTTTACTCCACTACAGCGTCCAGTGCGAAGATCAGAATTATTTTGAGAGTCAAAATCCTTAAATCTCTGTATAATGTATGTATACATTTACAGAGGAAGATTCTGAAAAACTTTTTTTGCTTTCACCTGTCTTCAATTTCATTTCATTCTTACACGAATTTGTGCCATTGATTGTGGTTCTACCTTTGTATAACTGACTCTTTTTTAAGTTTCTCGCCGTTTTTTCATATATTCCCTTGCCTTTTCTGTTCTCTTATCAAGAGGATTCAGTACTAATCTGTATTTATAATTAACGCATTCCAAATAATTAGAACTTATCACTTTAGTCGCTAAAGAATGACCTTTGATTTCTTGAGAGGCAGAGCATAGTCCAAACGACCCAAGCAAGCAATGGCTTCGGTTGTTTGGACTACGGTGCTAAATAGTTGGGCGGACCAAGATTTAGCTCATCACTTGTTGTATACTTTTATCCAATCTTAAAAACTCATTGTTCACGCATGCCCACGCCCACACGTGGTCACTTGCGGCGGAGTCGCGCGCACCGACCACTGTACTACTGGATGTTACATTGTCGCGTCGTTTTTATATTTAAAGTAGAAACGATCCCGTGTCCACCCTCGAGGACGGATTGGTGTTCGCACCATACGCTTGGTGGTGTCAAATGCGAAATGATTAACTGGTATAACAGTACACGCATGTTGCACTCAGCATATTTGTCGCAGATTCACATTCCAAACGCTACCGTTTGTTTCGATGTGCCGCCTCTTGGTTTCGTCCGTGTTTGTGACGGAATACTTTGCACTGGTACATATATGATCATATATACATATAAAAATCATGATTCTCTCTTATATTAAGTTAAATTCACCATTGCGGAGGTCATAGCGTGAACATACAAATGTAAGAGATGCTGTTGGACCGCGTTATGCAGTAAGCGATCGAGTAATACTTATTTTTGGAACTATGTTATGAAATTGAATTCAACAGAAGTTGTTTTTACTCGTACACAGATATTATGAAGTAATAAAATATGAATACGTTAAAGAAGTTACTACCTTCAATACAAACTACCCGCAGTTCAGTTTGTATCACAATCCAGTTCTCTCCGTTACCATTCGATTGGTTCTTGCTGCATAATGTGCTCCAACTTTATGTACATCCTTAGTTGTAGAGTAGTTTTGGAGTAAACTGCTCATTTCAAGGAAGCTTATGTCCAAATAGAATTTTAAATATTGTTTGTTTTTTATGTTACTTTTAATTATAATTTGCTTATTTTACTTATAATGTTTTATATATTAAGTTTTATTTTATATGTTAGGTACGCACCTCTTTGGGGTTCCTTATGTGTAATGTATATTGTATAAGTTCGTGAAAGTAGAGCGAAAGCGGCGACTGCCCTCCCATAACGTAGACACCTCACCACTAATATTGTAACTTTTTAGACCCTTTGGCTGCTTCCAGGTGGCAGTATTTATTTATAATTGTGTAAATCTAAATTCAGAAATGCTTCGTTGTGTGTGGATTGGCGTTCATTGGCTCCGCGATCACATCGTCACCAGATACATACAAATACATTATACATTTTTATTTATTTAAACACACCTTTTAAAACTCGTTGCTTTGGTTGACGTGCTAAGAAAATCAAAATGCTTGTAGTTTTAATACCTTTAACGTAGTCCACACATATGTGTCCAGTTATGATTTAGTGAAGGTTATGACGAGAATACAGTGAAAACACATACAGAGCTCCCCGCTTTTCCCATAGAGAACCGCTTTATACAATACACGTTAAAATGTGTTATTTGTAACCGAGTTCAAAGCGGAGGGGGCTGGTCGTCAGAGTGGGAGAGTGGGGGGGGGGGCACCACAAGTGGCCGCGTTACAAATTATATAAAACACCTCCCGGGGGTTCCGCGCCCGAATTGTATACGAAACCCTCGCAAGGAGACCAATAAGTGTCCGGTTCGATGTGGTTCCATCTATAGTTTGTATCGTTATATTACACGCTACTTGTGACTTCACCTAGTGATTTACTTTTCGACGTAACGTGACTCTGTGAACAATATTTTTGTAGCTCTTTGGTTAATTATAGTTTGATTTCGTACTTGACATTGGTTTTATTTTCATATTTATTTTGTTCTACCCACATCACAATTATTTATATCTTTGGTGACAATAAGTTACATATAATTTGCTAAACAAACCTCTATTACCGTTTCGCAATGAAGCCTCTGTGAACGGCGAAAGAGACGGCAGGTACCCTCTTATTTATTCTTATATAATATATGATATAACGAGATATCATATAATGTGATCGGGATTCGGATTGGTCCGTCCGCAGGCAGGTCAGTCGGAGCGTCTCGCTTCACATACAAAATGAATGTTTTGCGAAACATTTTATCCAACATAATGTAGTTAGTTATCTTATCTGTGAAATCAATATATAATCACAGGAGGGCTTTCATCAGTATTCATCCTAAGAATCGTGGACGTTGGCGAAGAGTATCGATCTCAACAACATACTCTTTGTAGACAATGGATTATAATTACTTCAGTACATTTCACTTCACTTTAGATATAAAGCATTTTAAACACAAATCACTCATACAATTAAACTGAACAATTAGCGATTCGTCGCAGACACGGTGCGCTGGCGGCACCTCAATTCGAACTGTGCCGAATATGGCCGCCCCACGTCTATATATACGACGCTCCGCTAGAGGGGCGTACAAAGACCACCCACTCTTTGTTTTTGACACAGACAACGCACGCTTTGTCTATGACTAAAATGACTTATTCTTTGTCGTTGACAAAGACAAACAAATAAATCACAGATTTTAGACCTCATTAAACACAATAATTCCTGCCGCTGAATTCCACTACCTATTGTACATCTTGCCAAAAAGAAGTTTCATTTCCGCCATCTGGATGAGTAGCGATCAAGTATAGTGCGTATTTCCCGAAACTTCTTTCCGCGCAACGATTCTATAGAATTAGCTACGTTTAGAGGCATTTCTGAATTGATACGACATTGCATTCTTAAAAAAAATAAGCCTACAGTTATGTCAAAGAGCAACGCATTTACGTTGTTTTCCATCAGGCGACACGCTTGCTCACTTGCCTTGCTATCTCATAAAAAATATATTTTACAACAATATCTTCATATTTTTGGAGACCGTGAAAGGCCAGCAAAGCATCCGAGACGCCTTCAGCGTTGCGGATATCAACGGGCGGCGGTGATCGCTTTGCCTGATCTGCTATAAAAAAATACTAATTTTACACATTGTACAGCGGACAGCGCGGCATAAATCTCACGATTTGGTTTGCCTACCGCCGTCGCCGTGCGGGGGCATACGGGCATACGGTAGTCCTACATTACAAGTAAGTAAAAAAAAACAGTATTTGGAATGTACACATTTATTTTCATTATTTACATCATCGCTTATAAATAAATTAGCGGGTTGATCGCCATCACGATCACCGTCTCAGTGAACACTGCACTCGCGGTCTTTACCGGATGCTATATACGTGTATAGTTCAAGCGACAAGTAACCATCACAAGAGGTTCTTCCGATCGTTTAAATCCCGATACTACACGGCGCCCCTCTTCTCCCCTAATGTTAGGCTCGCGTGCGCACGTGTCCCCCGCGGTCCGGTCACGAGTGTCGCGTGCGGCTACACGTGCCTCGCGTGTCGGCTGGCCCGCAGCGGTCCCGCCACGCGGAACACGGCGGGTAGCAGCGCCTGCAGCGCTTGGAACAGCGCGGGCGCGGGGGGCGGCACCACGGCGTGCAGGGTGCGGAGTTCGGCGCCGCCGCCGCCCGCCGCCTCCAGGATAAAGCCCTTCACACACTTCAGCACCAGCTCGGCGCGGCGAACGCACCACGCCGCTGTCATCTCCTGCCGCATTCGGAGACAGACACCAGTGTTAACCGTCGAAGAGTTACCCAAATAAGATATCTCGCATTTGGTCCACATTGTAAAATTGAAGGGTCGAATACATGGCAGCTAATAAAGATGGTCAGTCAAACTTTGCTAAGATCCGCGAACACTCAAACTCACTGATAACATCCGCGAAAGCTAATACTGTCTAACTGAAAATAACGCCTGACTCCATCAATTATGTTTGCCTCGGTTTCTAATCGCTACGCTGGCCAGGCAGTTTGCCGTCTATACTGCTATAACAACTGGACGGAGAGCACCGCGCCGGAGAGTGTGCATGTTTGTATCTCAACTGTTCAAAACAAATGCGTTCAAACCAGAGTGTGAGACAAGTGTGATCGACGCGGATGCCGTCTATATGCGACGCTCGTAGTGAAAAGGTTAAAGGGTGGACACAGCGTAGTCAGTCGGTGTTGAGAGCGCCATTGGTTTATTTAACCACCGCATGATGCTCAGCATGCGGGGCTCTGGTGGCGCTGACCTCCATTCTCTCTTACGGCTTTTCGTTTTAGTGGGATTCACTAAAACGAATTTTATTATACCTAATTACTCAAAAAATGACGGCGACGTGGTTCACCACCCGTCACATCCTAATTCCTACGAGGGCGAGGAGCGACGAACGGAGAGCCGTTTCGCTACGATGAATGTGAGAGGAAGGATGGATGAAAAGATGGATGAGTGTGGAGGAAGCAAGGAAGGTGTGCCGGGATCGTAGCGGATGGAGATCTGTGGTCTCTGCCTAACTCTATATGGAGACAGGCGTGACAATATGCAAGTATGTATGTATGATGGTGAAGTTCATAGTGTGTGGCTGTGCCTTCTACTATATAGATACTGAGAAAATACAATAATGTAAGTATGAACAAAAGGAGTGAGCGTAACCTCTGTGATCTCGTGGCGCAGCAGCAGCGGTATAGACATGGTGGTGACGTCGTTGCAGCACGCCGCCTTCAGGATGTTGCGGAGCCCCAGGATGGCCGGGTGCCGCGACGTTATGTCTCCTGTGCGCGCACACACACACACATACTAATAGACAACTAGACTCAAGGTGTACAATATACTATGATATTTAATTGACATTCCATTTGTAATGCGATGAGAAGATCCCAATACATTTTGGTGTCCAAATTGTTAACCTCCCAAAAGTTTGTTTCAGAAAAAATGAAAATGAATAGTCAAATTCCCGAACGCATAGACACTACTATACACTATACCTATACACACTTTACATTCATTATCTTATCATTAATTTTCAGTTACCAAATCAAAACGGGTCTTCCACACCCCATGCGTTTGAGAACGAGCCTCGGGGGTGTGAGAACGAGCCTCGGGGGTGTGAGAACGAGCCTCGGGAATGTGAGAACGAGCCTCGGGGGTGTGAGAATGAGCCTTGGGTGTGTGAGAACGAGCTTCGGGGGTGTGAGAACGAGCTTCGGGGGTAAACCCCGCAACTCGTGCGGTGTCTCGAAGGGGCGACAGCTCCCTGGACACTGGTGCCGCTGTTCCCAGCGGCCTTTTAGACGTCCTGTGGTTTGTCGGGTCGTCTCTCTGGTGTAGGCCTCATTCTCATCCTATTCGGCCCCTTCGCCCATGTGTTCGCCTCTCCCCTTGGGGGCCGGGCAGCGATTGGAGGAGCTCACTTGGGAGCGGGCGTTGCATCCCATTTTCAGTTAACCCGTTCGGTACGGACGCATTCTACGTCGCGCCGTCCCCGCTGACCGAGCAGTCGCGGCAAGTCTTCTGATTCTGACTTGCTAAGTACTTTTGTCCGACGAATTGGCTTCTTTCTAGTATAAATATTATTGACTGCACTATCGCTATCGGACTCCGAAGATTTGTCGTATATCTCATTGCTCTCATTTTCGATGGAGTAACAGTCTCCTTTCCTTCTTTTGCAATTCCTATTCATTATCTTTGAGGGGTACAAAATAAACGAAAAATATAATAAAATGAAATGATATGATAATGCAGAAAAATTAACACATACCGTGAAAATATTCCGAACGTCTGAGCGAGCCGAGACAAGCGTACTGTTCAAATATGTTTCTTATAGTTTGCTCATTTCGTCAGTTTATTATTAGGCAGCGTAAAACAAGTGCAAAATACTTGCGATGGATTACCATGGAGATAACATATATATTCAGCTCATGAAGAATCGCGAGTGACCTAAGTCACCGTTCGTACATAACGAGCGTCAAATGTTGGGTGACCATAGTCACCGCTCGTACAGAGCGAGCGTCAGGCGTTGGGTGACTATAGTCACCGCTCGGACAGAGCGAGCGTCGGGCGTTGGGTGACTATAGTCACCGCTCGGGCCGAAACGGTTAAGTTAGTCTCAAGTTACATATACCACTCTACAATGCAAATAACCATATTGTAATTTAGCTTACAACAACATAATACAGCGCCATCTATGGATAAACTTATTCATTACCACTTGAGAAATCTATATATAAATAAAAATGAATCGCCGAAATGTATGAACGCGTATAACGTCAGGACGAATTAGATAATTCTTTTTTGTTGTGTTTGATATTATCACAAACCTTGTTTGTAAAACATAATTTTCGCAAAATTGTACGGAAAGATGCGAAAGCATTTTATCTCTTTTTCATCATTTTAAAACAAATAGACGGCGCCATTACTATGATTAACAAAATCAATATCACTTTTGATAGATTGACATTCATTCAATCAATCAATCCACAGCTTGCCGCAGTCCACATAGGCCTCCCCCATGAATGGTCACTGGTCACGATGGGTGACATTCATTCATATTCAATTACCGTTTCTTTTGTATTACAAAAGCAAAACTTTGTATCTTGACTTCGTTCTGTTCTTTTCTCTGAGGTTTATCTTATTTTTTTCATTAGGTCCACCGCCCGTGCGAAGCCGGGGCGGGCGGCTAGTATATTTATTAAACTCGTACATCTATCAATTGATCCTATAATATACGTCAGCTCTATGATGTGCTACGGGTGCATGCCTGCTCATAAAAAAGTTATGACAACGTTTAACCACTTGCCGTGCTTTAACGAGTCCGACTCGTGATGAAAGTTTTGGCCCAAACATGAATATGACGAGCCGGGCTCGTGAATAGATAGTCGGGCCAAACGTAAACATCACGAGCCGAGCTCGTGTACAGATAGTCGGATCGAACATGAACATCACGAGCCTGGATCATGATTGAATGTTAGCTTCTATCAGTACGCCACCAGAGTTAGCCACGAGTCTCATAATCGCTGTTACAAAGTAGTTTATATATTGAAATTTAATAGCGTCCAAGGCGTATGATTACAGAAGATAGTAGTGAAGAGGAAGGTACGGCGTGTTTACCACAAGTTGACGTGTAACTCTTGGGCCTGAGTTTGGTGGAGCTAAATGGCACGGCAAGGGATTAAGTAGAGCGCCACAGGTGGTTGGGTTGGTTGTGCAGCGTACCGCTGTGCAGCGAGTCGTCGACGACGAGGTGGAACACGACGTGTGCGTCCAGGTTGCTGTGGCGCGTGACGAACACGTCGCCGGGCTGCAGCGCGCGCGCGCCCCGCGGCCGCACCGCCCCACCCTCACCCGCCTGCTGCGCCGCGCGCCGATCCAGCTGCACCACAGCGGTAAACGTCTCTTATTCATAACCGTGACAATATTGTAGCATGAATGTACGGTTACATCCAAGATTCAAAATATATATTTGTGCAAACATGGGTATACATAAAACATACAAAGCATGCAGGTTGTTAAAGTATATAATATAGATCAATCATGTTTTGCCTTTGTAGCGTATAAATATACAAGTTTCATAATCTAAGTATGTACCCGTGTACCATACCATAGTACCCGGGGGAGCTATGTATATATATATGTTCGGCACGCTTGCGACTAGGCTCGCACCTAGCCACGCATCCATTGGCACGGCAGACTGTGGATTGGCGGAGAGGAAGGGAAAGGATAGAGAAGAAAAGAAAGGGCAGGAAAGGAAATGCGGATTGGAGGGGCTACCAGACTAGAAATAAATATTTATAAATCCATACATACATTTATTTCCATGCGGGGATCGAGCCCGCGACCACTGATTAAATAATAATTGCCGCTGGAGAAACATAGTGGCGGCTGACTTGCGCAACCGTCTAATCAGTAACTGGCAGGAGGTGGCGCATGATAAGGCATTGTGGAGTGAAATCTTTTCAGAGCCCAAAATCCATTTTGGGTATGTGCGCCGAGTTAGTTAGCTAGGTGAGCTACGCTGCGAGTGCTCGTAGGATGGGGCGAGGCGGAGGGTGACACAGCGGCGACACTCACGGGGTCCCGCAGGCGGTCGACGATGTCGCGCAGCTGGCGGTCGACGTCGTCGAAGTGGTGGTCGGTGGCGGCGCGCGCGACCCCCACCAGCGGCGAGCGGTGCGGGCGCGCCTCGGTCAGCAGCACCACGCCGCTCAGCTCGCTCGAGTACAGCGACAGCGCGGGCTGCAGCCGAGCCGCCGCGCCGCTGCGATACACACACACACACAGCATCAGCCTCTCCCCTTGACCGCATACAACGTCCGGCTATTCGTATTCTCGATGACCAAAATCTCATCCAACGACTAGATCCTTTAGAACTTCGGAAGTATATCTTATCTCTAAATAAAAATCTATCAAAGATGCCGATCTTTGATAGATTTTTATTTATATATTATTACCATGGGAAGTGCTCCGAGGAATCGTTTGGAATAATTCCAGCCGCTGAATTCCACAACCGCACAACTCGCCACAAGGAAAGTTTTATCCCCGCCATCTGGATGAGTGGCGATCCAGTACGCTGTGTTTTCTAGAAACATCTGCAAACGCAAGGGTATATAGAAGGCAATCAACGCCGCCCATATGCGTACATATTTATAACTATTAACCCATTGCACTCCGGACCTTTATCGCGCGGTATACCAGCAACTCCATACGTTTCGCAAATCGACTTAAAATCATTACACACACACACAAATGCAACTAAACGTAAACAGGCACTCCCGCGCATCCATTTAAACCAAGCAAACCAAGTGGGGAGCGAGACTCATTTCTGGAGTTGCGGTATCAAGCAGAGTCACCACTGGAGTGCAAAGGAGTACTCACTTGTCGGCGTGGTTGACAGCGCACAGATCCAACATGTCGGCAGCTATGAGACGTATGTTGTGCGTCTGCTTGAGCTGGCTACCCAGGTGGATGGTGAAGCTCTCCTCCAGCCGGGGCTTTGGTTCCGAAGCTGCAGCCAGCAGTGGAGGCTCGCTAGGGAACGTAGCCAGCGGCGTATTACTGGACACATATTTGTGTTAATTAGATTTATTAACAGCCCTAATACTTATTAAAACGTGAGAAAAGGAAACTATATCTTAGAGCATTAATCGTCAAGTCTGCCAATGATGAAGGCCAATGACAAACGAGGACTTGATTGCTGAATGTGGGTAAAAGATTCAAAATTAGAACTATAATCATCAGACACTCAGTGCAGGTACAGTTGAACTTCACCTGGGTGTGCTTAGTTCAGCATCTTCCTGGTACTGGTCCAGCGTGGCCATGAGCCAAGTGCGGTGCGTGGCGCGCTGCGTATGTCGCAGGGCATCTAGCTGTGATTCCCAACGGCCAGCCGCAAGGCTCTGCTCCTCAAAGTGCCGGGTTGCCAATGCATTTATGTCATCTTCTGTCACAGTTATGTTGAGCTGACGCATTTTCTCTTCCATTTCTTCTGTTTGTCTGTTGGCATGTAATGTCATGGATCATTATGGCATAATTAATCATTATATAAAATCTGTAAAGTTGAAAGTTCTATAGAATCTATTAAATTCAACATCGTTTTGCAACAATTCAACATCAGGAAACAGTATTGACATCAATGCCAATTAAAGAGGCTTTTTTGTAATATAAATTTTTGTAGCCTCCCAATTATTCACTGGACTTTATTCCACAGAACTGGAGCTAATAATTTCATTGAGAATGATTTTTTATCATTGCCAAGTCCAAAAATATAATGCACTACTGCCTTCCCAATTAATTCATCGTGGGTTAATAATCCTGTTTTTAAAAATATTACTATTATATATTTTTAGAGGCATATTTCACAAAGTAAATTGTTGATGCTTGAGGATTATTGTGTATAGTAGCATATATATTATAGACTTACCGCTGTGTAAGTTTTTGAATATCCTCATCTCTATTCTTCAGCGTGCTCATTACAGTTTTGGCATATGAGTTCTCTACCTGTAGAATTGTGTCCAGGGCTGGTGAGTGCACTAACTTGTGATATGCTGCAGCAAATACCTAAAAATGACGAACATATAGACCATGTGATAGATTGTCACAAAGTTACGCTCAACACTATCAATAAAAAATAGATTTTTAAGTAATAGAGGATGTTAATGTCAAATTACATCTTTTTGACTCATATGTCAACCTTTCCAGCACATAGAGCGCTCTGATACATAACAACATTTCACATACATCTAACAAAAATTAACATTATAATTGTAATTATTCAAAATTGAACTGACATCACATCTGTTGTATATGTGGGTAGTTTTTAGAATTTGTAATATCTGCGATAATGCATGCATAATAAATCAGTATGTAACAAGCCAGCTTATTCATTGCCCGCATATTGCGATACCCCTAGTCAATAAGACATATATAACAATAAATAAAATTTGATTTGTTTATTCGTGAGGTAGGGGGAGGGGGATTGGACCTCCGGAACTCAACTGCTCACTGGACGAAGCGTGGTAGTTAAGCTACTACTTAGATGCCGGTTTTCCAAGGGAGTGTGGTACTTCCCTGCACGAGCCGGTGTAAAAAACGTTTATTATCATTAACGTAACAGACAAATATTATCCCATTCTTGACAAAGTATTTGTCTGCAGTGTGGCTCTGCCACTACAAAACATTGAGAATTGTAACTTTTCTGTATTATTGGGATAAAAATTAAATTTTATAAAAATGTATTTTGATGTGAAAGTTTTGATGTGCCTGTGGAGGTAGAATGTAATGGTTCTTTCAGATTGATATTGCAAACACCTATTTTTTACAGCCAACATCAGCCACATTTATGAAGCAATGGATGTTAACACCACGTACCTGCTTGGTTATACCATAGTAATCTATATTCTAGCAAAACATATTACATACAGTTAATTCATTCAGTCAAGAACTTGAGCTAAGTAGTAAACATAATTTTTTCAAAATCTGTAATATATACCTCTTCATCTGATGTTCCCTTTTGTTCTGCAAATTCCACAACATTATCTTTAAAAAGTTTTTCCCAATTCTTCACAATGCCTTCCACATTTAATTCACTGTTCTTCAGTTGGTTGATGAGCTTCTCATCCCTTTCGTTATGAAATGTTTTCATCTCCTCTGCTATAAACTTAGCTAAACTTTCATTTAATTCTAAAAATAAAATTAAATTACTTTTTAGAATTAAGTACATATATAATTAAGTAAATATTATAATTAAGTAAATATAGTATAAATAGTATTTAATGTACATTCAATTATTAATCTGTTTTTACAATATTTATTAATTATAATAGTCTCCTTCCTCTATCTGATGTATATTGTGCTTGTATATGCCACTTCAAAAGTGAATCATCTAAAAGCTAAGCTTTTGAACACAATTGTTTTTTTTTTATCTTTAATTTTTTATCCATTGGAAAAATATTAAAATATTTAGATCCTGGTCCACCTTTTTAATGTGTGATATAAATGCAATATTATGCACTGGCTGTAGCCCAAAATTTAGTAATCAATTTTGACTTGGAACCATTTAAAATATGAACATTTGCTAAAGTTACCCTCCTCCAAATAAACCGGTATATGAAACATATTGATGACGCGCTGCACCAACTCTCGTGTCGAGCCTTCGAACGGAATATCCACAGGAACTTCTAAATTAAAAAGTATCTCTTCATTAGTGCAAGTTGGAAACGAGTATTTAAAAGTCTTTGATATGTTTTGTACTGTTTCCGCAGTCATTGTGACTTTTACAATTGTTGTGTGTATTTACAAATATTGTTCAAAGGTTTCAACCTCAGAACGTTTAATTTCTATGTTTTAGTTTCCAAAGAAATCCGCCCACAAGTTTTATCCAAGATTAATGTTTGTTATTATACTCCAAATTTGTTATGATTGGCATTTTGACATTGACAATGACAACGTTATGTCAATTTCAGCTTATGTTTTCAATTTATTATGGCAATGGCTAACATACCTTTCTGCCAGATAGTTACAATTAAGAGAGAATGTTTTAGTGTTACCACAAGACTTTAATCAGCGTGACGTACCTACATAGTGTGATGGTCTACAATTCAACAACAACAGGCATTGCCTGCAGGTGAGATGGTGAGATGGTGAGAGTTGAAGAGCCGGTTTGTGAGTCACTACTGCGACCATTTGGGTTAATAAACGATCTGTCTATTAACATCAGCATCAATAACCGATAGATACGCCGGCCTCTGAACTGAGAAGATTGCTCATAGTGACCAAGCTGGTCAGGCGTAATTGAAACCACAGCGCTAGGCATTTTACAATATTAACGCTACTCTTTGCCTCTAGCCTGTAATGAATTTATGCACAGCTTTGATTTTAGGTACGCCTGGATAGACATAGTACGGCAATGCCGTAAGCTATAAATTAATGATGAATACATCACTGATTTTACATATTTGTCGGAATCGATAAGGATCGGATCAATATCGAGGAGGCTTACTAGGACTTACGTTTTAAACTTCTAATGGATATATAGTAAGAAGTTCATCACTGCCAACTTGACAGTTTATGCGCCAAGATGTGGTTTCCCCACCAATCCCCCCACTTTGGCATCCTCATCAAAAATAATAATACATTTATTAATCACTTGCATTTCTTTAGATAATTTCTTTTTGTAGTTAAAGTTTAATTATTTCAAAACAAACGGTTTCTTGTGTGTATATCTCACAAATATATGTGTATTGAAATATGTTTAGGTTTTAAAAGGTAATAAAGATTAATATCTCATGATATTATCGATATCTTAGGTAGGTAGGTGCAAAGCCTGGCTTCTTTTAAAGTGTGAATGCCAAAATTCTATGTCGTAAATCATTCGGTGTTGTCCAATGCACCTTCTGGCCGAGATCCACTAGTTGTTAGTTCTCCAGAAAAGTAATAAGTCCAGTTGTGATATAAATTTATTAGCTGACTGAGATTTTGGTTCTCTGACAGTTTTGAGCTTGTGGGAAAAATGGACTTTGAGCCCTCAAATTGGTTTATATATAATATTGATTGACATATTATGTACATATGCTTTGTATTTTGTGGTTGTTCATGATTGGGAAGAAGAAAGAAAAGAAACAGTAATATTTGAGAACTTATAAATGGGAATCCATGAGTCAATTACTTATAAAATGTTTAATTTAAGAAACTTGTTATAGCCATAACTCATTTGTCATAAGCCAGGAATGTAAGCTAATATAAATAAGTTTAACGTTGATATATTATGTAGTGTGGGTTGTTATTGTGTGCGAATATTGTAATATCTTTTTTACATAAGAATATTTTATATTAATTTTGTGTTGTTTTGTATTTCTTTAAGTTTTAAGTTAAGAAATTTACACTTAGAAACTGACATTGTAGGAATGATATTAAAAGAAGAAATTTGACAGTAACATTGTTTTTCAATGCATATCAAATTTCCAAAGCAGTTTAAAATAGTACCTACTTGTATAATAAATTATTATTTGCAAACTACGTAAATAGAGATTTTACAGAATTTTATCTCATTTTTATGCCATCATTGGAACTGGTGTATAGTTATGATATTTTTTGTACTTGTGATGTAGTTTTAGTACTTGTGACGTACTACTGTATTTCTTATATGATATATGAGAGAGAGATATTTTTGAGGAAGCTGTGTGGTGTGGTAGTGAAATGTAAATGCGATGTTTTTAAATACTTGTGTTTGTCTTACGCCATACGTCAGACTTTGTGGTAACTTTATTTGAACCAGATCAGTGCATACAAGGCTAACAAGCCTTCACAGCCGCTCTCGCCGAGGGTTTTCATGCGTGTATCGGAGCGCACAGGAGAGCACTACACTTGGTTGGTATAGTAGAACTATATTTTCATTAAGTATAAATTAAAAAATGGAAACAATAAATTATACAGAGAAATTAAATATAAATAAAAAATCTTTCGGTTCGGTTTAAATTTAATCCTGTTGGAACCGAGCGGACCGGGTGTGACTGCGACCTCCTAGGTCATATGTTTGGTCCACGATGGAATTCTCTACGCGGCCTCTCCGCCCTCTTCATCCTCAGCGCTGGCGGTCAGCATGGTGATCAGCTTCTGGGTGTCGATGAAGCCTTTGTCGTCAATCTCCATCTGGTCGTATGCCTCGTCGACTTCGTCAGCGGAGAACTTGTCGCCCCAGGTCATGAGCGCGTGCCTCAACCTTTCGGAGTCGATCTTGCCGTCGGTGTCGAAGGTTTTGAAGGCGTTGATGACAACGTCATCATCGTCGGATCCGCCGGACATGCGGTTGGCGAAGAGGGTGAGCAACTGGGTGAAGTTGATCGGGCCGGAAGCTTCGCTGACCATGTCATCGAGTTCCTTTTCGGACGCAAGCCTGCCGAGAGAGTCGAAGGTGGCGCGGAGGTCATTCTTGCCGATGATACCGTCCTTGTCGTGATCCATAAGTTGGAAGGCCTGCCGGAAAAAGACAGTTGTTATTCAAAAGTGTAAGTAAAGGGCGTTTGTAGATTATTGGCGATTGTAAGGTAGCCTAGCACTGTATGGTCCAATGTTTACCAAACATACGGTCTCGCACGAGATAAACACGTCGAGAGATACAAACGTTACGAGTATGTACTTGTGACGCGTGTAACGTCATCGCATTGTTTTGGTCCCGGCCGGAGTTCTTGGATGTCTGGGTTAACAATTCGCTTAATTTTGTCTAAACAAGTCAAACCAAGTGAAGGTATGGATAAATATAGTTCAACATTTATGATTTCGTCTTGGCAAGGTTCAACAACAGCAGGAATTCCGAACGTGTTTTTATATATAGGCAAATACTAACGTTCGATTAACTATATAGGAGTTAATGGGGGTTTCGTTCTGCCCCAAATGAATCTTTTAAATTATTTATTTTGTTTAAAACATATAACAATAATTTTAAATAAACTTGTCTATTGTATGTAATCTCTTTGCTGAATTATAATTTGAACTTTGGTTATATAAGTATCAATTTTACAAAATAATGGCAAGAAATAGACGTTCCTTTTTGCTGAATTATAATTCGAACTTTGGTCACATAAGTACCATTTTTAAGGCAAGGACATAAAGATTCCTTTTTGTATTGAATTTATAGTCTATAGTTGGAAGTAAGAATAGAAACATCTTAAATAAGAACTTTTCTTACCTCTTTGAATTCAGCAACCTGTTTCTGAGTGAACATAGAGAAGACATTGGAGCCAGTGCGCTTAGCCTTGCGGCTGCCGCGGGAAGACTGGCGGTCACCCGCGGGTGCTGCGGCCGCTGGCGCTTCCTCTGCGGGCGCTTCTTCTTTCGCCTTCTTCTTCTTTATCTTCTTTTCCTTATCCGCCTGCAAAAGGAAGATATATATTCAAATTTTAACTTTTAACTAACAATATTTTGGACCATCTTTATATACTCCATGTTAATGTATTGGTGCAATGCGATTTTGTGGTGATGTAGTATTCTTAATTTCAAATGTGTATTTCTCTTACCGTTAAAAATTCGTTTATAAAATATTTAACATTAGTAGATTGATTCTCAATGTTATCATTATTTGTTAATTTTATATTTTTATTATGTTTATATATAGTCAATCGTGAAAGTTTTATACCAATTTGAATTCTTTATTTTTCGACATAAGGAAATAAATTTCATTTGTCAAACATTAGTCCGATGACAGTCGTCAAAGCTTTATCACCATTTGGTGATGAGGTTCCCTAGATATATTTCTCTTTTTTTTTCCTTCCTTCTAAAATTCAGTACTGTATATATATTAAACAATATAGATAATATTTAATTATAATGTTCTTATTTTTTTTTGTTTTACATGAATCGTAAACAATTAACTGAAATAACCTCAAAACTCTTCAAACTCTTTTCCAAATTTCAAACTCTTCTCCAAATTTCATTAAACTTTGCATCTCTCACGTAGACTGTTTATTTTATTATTATATTTCGCAGTACGCTATTATTTATTCCGCAATTATAATTTTCGAAGTTTCTTTTCTAATTTATTTTGTTTATATTGTACGAGAAATTTCATGAGAAGCGAGGTAATATTGTATCTATACAATATAATAACAATCTTATTTACAACTGAATTAATTTATTATTACGGAATATAACTGTAATGATTAATTTTTTATGCGGTAATCTCTGTAATTGTTCCGCTGCGATCATATTTCATCGCTGCTACCCGTTTAGGCGTTCCCGAAGACGCCTTTATATTTAGATCGCTAACAACTCCCGCTGCGTCGGCGCCGGCGTGGATTACGTCAATTTATCCGAAATAGACTCGGTTCCTACGATTTGATTCGTCTCTCATCCTTTTGGTATGTTTTTAAATTTATTTAATACCAACAGACGAATGTAATGGAAGCATTTGGATTCTTTTATGTCCAATTTACCCTGTATCAATATTGCAAGTCGTAAACATATTAATCTATCGTTTTAATTACACTATACTTAAGTGAAAACTTCTATTACACGCATTACACGACTCTGGGTAGCGAAAAAATCTATGGGTTCGCGTCAGTAACATGCTAATGCTTAAGTTGTATATTATTAATGAATATTAATATTATTATTATTTTTATTTATATAAATTATTTATATATTATTAAGACTTCAATTTTATTTACTTATATAATTTATTCAATATTACGAGTAGTTTGAAATTTCAAAATACAATTTTAAATTTTCACTTCCTTTTCATTTTGACAATCCTTATGTCTACTCCGACTTTTACACTTCACGATGATTTTATTATTATTATCGTTTATAATCTAGGACTGATTCATTATGAATTTTGTGTTTGTTGACCGTTGATTGTTTGTTTTATTGAAATTTAGTTGAACCGTACGATTTGGGATCTGTATTCACGTCATCCATTAATACCATCACTGCCTCTATAGTCTCGTAATCCGCAGCTTCGGCAGCGGCGTTACCTTTGATCGTCGCGTTAGACATTTATCGGTTTGTCGGATTCACTCGCGTCACAGCAACTCGGACACTTTCACATTGCACTTGTCTCGCCACGTTCACACCGCGTCCACTTACCATTGTGTTGTTTGTTGGATCGACGGTAGAGAGACTGTACCGTTCGGCAGTCCCACCCTGACTCCGAGATTTCGTTCCCGCTTCGACGTCCAGGAGTGTCCCCCCCTCTCCCGGTCTCCACCGCCCGGGCAATGCTGTATCGCCGATTCCATATATAGTTCGGCCACACCGATACGCATCCAACTAGTCAGCATCAGAACCGTTTGGTCTGCTAGCGGCTCCGGCCGCTGTCTCTGGGACTGTACGCATTTAAAAATAATCCGCTCACCTGACTGTGTTTGTCGGGGTTTTCTTTTGCTCCGGAAATAACTGGAGGAGCGATTGATTTAATGCAATTAGCGTTGGGAATTTTTTCATCTGAGTTTACACATTCGATGAATTTATTAATTATTAATATTAAACTTTTATATTTACTTAGTAGTAATATTTAATTTACAGGTGCCATAACTACCGGATGACATATTCTTAAAATCTTAAAAAAAAACAAATTCCTAAATTTACAGTCGAGCTGTATACTTCTACAGTGTATGCTCCTTCTATGCTGTGTTAGGAGTGCGCTCATCTCTTCGTCACGTGACTGATCTGTATAATAAAAATTTTAATCCTCCTGCTCAATTAAAAAAATGTATAATAATTCACTTTGTAAAAAAATAATAATAAAGAGTTTTCTTCTTCTTTCTTCACATTTTTTTTCACTTTCCTCTTATTACGATTTCTTTAGTAGATTTCGCTTTTTTAGTTTCTGCGTTCCGTGTTACGTTTCTACATATGAAAATAAGACAGAGATAATATCGTTGGTAGCGCAAATTATGATTGTTTAGTTTTAATATTTTAGATTAATGATGTATTTTGCTGCTTGTTGATGTCCTTTAATAATTAAAAAAATACAAATAACAATACTTTTAATTCGTTCCTTAACTTTTTTGCAATTTTTTCACAATATTAGTTTTTTGTAAAGTTATTAAGGTATGTCGAATTAAGCAAACTATTTAGGCATTAGAATCTATCCCTGTGTAGTCGACGTGATATAAATATAATAATAATGTTTATGTATCGCTCCAAACGTTTTCGTGAAGACGTTCTTTTGTAACAATGTAGTTTAGGTAGATATTCCAAACAACTTCACTGAATCCAAAGTGAATAAAATGATTATTCTGCAAAAATGATCGCGATAATTAATTATCGAATTAATTAAGAGCAAATTACTGCGCACGACCATTAGAAAATCGAGAATGTGGCAACAACACATCTGTGACAACAATTTTTAAAAAAGATGAGTTATTTGAAACATACTTTTTTCATAGATATATAGTTTTGTTTTATATTCCCTGTGACATAGGTGATTAGAGACCTTGTGTACCTTTTTTTACGTCTACGATATTTTTTTATAAATATATATGTATTTGTAAATTTTACATTATAGCAATTGATTCTTATTTAAGCTTTAGCTTATTATTATAATATATTAAATTAATACTACCTACATAATGTGCTTATTTTACTGATAATATTTTTTGTACAATTTTGTTTTTAATATACACTGCATAAAGAGGTTTTAATAGCCAATCTATGTTATTGGTGCTTAATAAAGAGTCTGGGTTTGAAAAAAGTTAATTCCAAAGTTTTTAAATAAAAATGACTCAGGTGCTGAGGAACCGCAAATACACCATAGACCATATAACATAGACCTCAAAAGAAAATTTGAAGAAGTACGAGGAGCACAAGTTAGCCTATGGATTATCACAATTAATGTTTGGTTTTTTCAATCTAGTTTTTTAATTTTTGTTTTCTACTTTCTTTTGTTTTAAAACGTATTTCTATATATCATAGTGCTAACTAAAAAAAACTAACTTTGTTGGCGCAACGACCCAAAATGGATCTTGGCCTCCGAACAGACCTTACACCACCGTGCCCTGTCCTGCGCCACCTCCTGTCAGTTGCAGATTTAAAGATTGCGCAATTCATCCTCGATCATGTCTCTCCAGCGGTACCTGGGGCGCCCCACAGGACGTCGTCCAGTTGGGCGCCCCACATACGCTCTCATATCATATTATAGTGCTAGTTTATTATTAAATTACTATACCTAATAAAAACAAGGAAACTCTGCTAAAACAAGGAAGTTGTAATAAGTGTATATGAATTAAATAAACAAGTGATAGTGAAATATTAAAAAGGAAAGCTTCATTTGTATTCTAACAGTTCTGCTTCATATATTATCAGTGACGTAACCAACCGGCGACAATAACTTCAGCGTCAGTCACTTCGCAGCGGCCTTCAGCTGCTTATGATCAACCACCAGTATTTCTATAATTATTTACCACTAGAATTGTATGTAGAATAGTTATACTGTTATATTATATATCGGTCTTATATAAATAGGATGGATGAAAGACGACAAATAATAAAAGTTTACGTTACGGATGCGAATGGAAAGGTCGGTAAAGGAAGACTAAAGAGAACGTAACTTAACCAAACTGTTGAACTTCAGAAAGACCCTGGTCTTTCTTTCTGAAGTCAAAAGTACCCTTTACCAGCGAGCTTGTATGAAGTGAGTGATGAGTGTGAATGCCGAGATCGTTGCAGATGTAGGTCTGTGGTCTCTGTCTTCTATTTATAATTTATTTAGTTAACTGTGACACTAAAGTTTATGAGCGTCATGTCTGTAATGTTGTCTGGATTATACCTGTTGTCCCTTACCTAGTTTTTAACTTGCTCTGTTCGCGAGCTATATCCTTAATCCAATACTGTTATATCTAAAATAATACCCTAAAACAACACCTACCGTTACAGGAAACAGGCGTGATCATATATAAGTATGTGTTTATATCGATTTTCATTGTCGGAGCCTCTATTTGTATGACCGTATTTGACTTGAGGAGCTGAGGTCGCAAAGCAAGAAGATGGGAAGAAGACCTGATAACCTCATTAGGACCCTTTTGGAGAAGAGTGGCGGCAGACAGAAACCAGTGGAAAGAGTTGGAGGAGGCGTATACTGTAAGGCACACCGAAATAAGACACATTATTTAATCAAAATTTTTATATATTGTATTAAAATAACTGCAGAATCTTTCGGGGAATAAAGGCTTTATTATTTGACTTTATTGAATTGTACAGAACCCCTAGTGCGTAATGCCAACTCTTACTAATTTCTTATTCAACGCGGTACACGGTTCCATATGTGCCGTAACACAGTTATGCTGTGACGTCACCGCCGCAACCCCCCCCCCCCGCAGTGGTGCGCTATGCCGGCAGCTATTCCGGGCGCCGTGACTCACAGCTCACCGAAATATACACTCCATTGTAATCCATCCTTCGATTCCCGGACTATACGCGTGGAATAGAAACCCACATACCTTCTCATACAGCTTTTTATTGCTTATATATATATATATATATATATATATATATATATATATATATATATATATATATATATATATATATATATATATATATATATTCACGCCTATCCCCCGCAGGGGTTGGCAGAGACCACAGAGCTCCATCCGCTGCCATTCATCGCAGCGAAACGGCTCGTCATTGGTCGCTTTTCGCCCTCGTGAGAATCAGGACGTGACGGGTGGCGAACCACGTCGCCGTCATTTTCGACAAATTAGGTATATTAAATTCGTCTTTAGTGAATCCCACGAGCCGCAAGGGAGGATGGAGGTCAGCCCCAGCAGAGCCCTGCATGCTGAGGTAAGGCACCATTAGTCCCCGGGGGAGCCCGACCCCGGGACGATCGGCACGCTTACGACTAGGCGCTCGCCCCTAGCCACGCATCCATTGGCACGGCAGACCGTGGATTGGAGGGGGTTACCAGACTCAGAATAAACATTTAAAAATCCATATAAATATTTATTCCGATGCGGGAATCGAACCCGCGACCATTGACTCCGTGGGCGGAGGGCCGCGCCACTGAGCCAATCGGTCGTCGTTTTTATTGCTTTATAGCGATTTATTGCTGTAGTCATGTCATGTTTTCTTAGTTGTTTCGGCTACATCAAATGCGGCTATCAAGCTATCATATGTCTTTTTAGTGGTAGAGCCACGCTGCAGACGACTAGTGTGTCAAGAATGGTATATTATTTGCCTGTGGTATGAATGGGCCGACTCGCCCGGGGTAGTACCACCTCCCGCGGGGAGCGGCGTGTGAGTGGTGACTTAGCTACTGCGCTTCGTACGGTGAGCGGTTTGAGTTCCGGAGGCCCAACACCCTCCCTACATAGATATACTACAGTAGCGAAAAAGGAACCAGAACCGCACAATGCTGTAGTGATACCAGAGCACTGAATGTTAATTAGACTATGCCGCTCACATCACCAGTATTTCTTTCGAAGACATAACTCCTTTTGTGAGATTAACCTGAACAAACAGACAAGCACTTCAACTCTATTGAAATGAAATATAAAGATCGGATCGAAAGGTTGTCTTTAAAAAACTTGTTGTTCTTTTTGTTGCGGAATTTATAACATGATTGTATTAGTTGTTTTTAATTTTATTGTATTGTATGTGTATTTATGTGTATATAAATATGAGTAGTAGTATATATATTGATGTATGTGTATGTGTGTGTCCGTATGAATGTCATCACTGTGGTCAGCGATCTGACCACGTTGGTTCTTGCTGAAAACCAGCGTCAGGTGCTCCAATATAACGCCCGGCATATGCTGAGCAAGAAAACATTTTATGACACTTGTTTGATTAAAATTATTTTCCTTTTTAAGCAAAAAATAATTATTGTAAAAAAAGGTGTTATAAATAAAGTTGTTCTATTTCTATTTCTTTCGTAGAGTCTTACACCTGAGGATGCTTTGAAGCGATATGTTTACTGAAAAGTAGTGTTGTGTGTTTACTTTATTAGAGCGTACTTTAAGTCGTAGTTACTACCGTTTCAACATTTAGTTTACCTTTCACAGAATTAATTAACAAACACTAATTTGTCGAATTAATTAATGATAGTACACATTATGAATTACCAACAGCACAAATGTGCAGGGGTGAATAATGATGGGCTTGTTCTGCACTAACCACCAAGTTGGTGCACCTGAGATCGGGCTAAATGATTCCCAAAACCGTAGGTATATATAAGTCCATTGGCAGAATTAAAAGGTAAATAATTAGTAATTCGGCTTGATTCTCTAGCGCTGCGGAGAGATGTCTCATCTCTCAGCATTTTTTACCGCTTCTATCATGGGGAGTGCTCCGAGCAATTGTTTGGAATAATTCCCGCCGCCGAATTCCACAACCTCACAACTCGCCGTAAAGAAAAATTTCATCCCCACCACCTGGATGAGTGGCGATCGACTACGGTGCGTTTCTCTCGTAACTTCTTTCCACGCACCACCAGTTTGTGGAATCAGCTACCCTCGGCGGTCTTTCCGAACCGTTACGACATTGGAACCTTCAAAAAACAAGCCTATACATACCTAAAAGGCCGGCAACGCTTCCGCGACTCCTGCCGTGTCGCGGTTGCCCATGGGCGGCGTTGATTGCTTTCCATCAGGCGACACGCTTGCTCGTTTGCCCTCCTATCCCATAAAAAAAACGTATGCTTACTGATATTTTCTGCTAAAAAGAAAAACAACGGCTCGACCGACGCTCAGATAAATCTTGCGAAGTTTTCTTGGCACGGCAATAATATTGGGGAAATGGAGGGCCTCCGAGACTTAACAGCTCACCGGATGAAGTGCGGTAGCTAACCCACCACTCAGATGCAGGTTTTCTGCGGAAGTGTCATCCTCACCATCTGGATGAGTGGATATTTACCACGGTGCGCTTCTCTCGAAACTTTTTTCCACGCACCATCACTCTGTGGAACCAGCTACCTTCGGCGGTCTTTCCGAACCGATACAACATTGACACCGTCAAAAAACAAGCCTATACATATTTAAAAGGTCGGCAAGGCTAGCATAACTCCTGCGGTGTCGCGATTGTTTATGGGTGGTGTTGATTGCTTTCCATCAGGCGGCACGCTTGCTCGTTTGTCCTCCTATCCCATAAAAAAAAACTTCCCCGAGCGAGCGGGCCCATTCATGCTACAGACAAATAATATGCCATTCTTGGAAAAGTATTCGTCTGCAGCGTGGCCTACCACTTCATTCGTGTATTAAAAAATTAACAGAGAAGTAGGAGAGTATGTCTACGGAAGGTTTTGGTGTTCCTTAATACATGTCGTAGTAACCGAAACGGCTTGGATCATTCTTTTATTATACTACATGGTCTTTCAACCGGCGTACGCGCACGTCACTACGATATATCTGTCCCTGTTTGTCGCTGCCCGTCTCACTCGTTAAGTTCTAACTTGAATCGCCGCCTTTCACTTAGTACGTAAGGTATCGAGTGAAATCGACGTACAATGTGGTCTTAATCATATCGATGCTGTCGTGTTGTGTTGTTTTGTTAAAAATGTAACTTTGATTTGTTAAAATGTTAAATTCGCGTGATATTTTACCAAAGCTATTGTTAAGTCTGCTTTTACTTTGTTCCCAAGGTGAGTTGTGTTGGGATATTTGGGTTTTTTCTTCCTTTCGGTTGACGGCCTTGCCTTATTTATATTGTCATTCGATTTCTTTTTCGTGTTATGATAAATGGACAATGAATATTATTTCATTTCCAATTCAATTCAATACGTTTTCTTTGTTTACTATTTATTTGGTCATTTTTTTAATAAATATAATTTAATTTTAATATTTTTTAAATTGTAATGTACACATACATGAAATTCTTTATTGTCTTTTTTAAATCGTAAAAATATTGTAAAGGTATGTTATGTTAAATGATGCAGTAGGTATTTCGTTCACAGTGTAAAATATTTATTGAAATAAAAATGGTTACTTGTATGATATAACTTATAGGATCACAATATTTAAAAAGATACCACCTCCTGTCAGATATCTTGAAAGTCTTCCACCCTTCAAATTATATTTATATAATTTCGTATAGAAAATGAGTAGGATATTGTTTCAAAAATAAATTGAGTGAAACAAAAGTACAATTGTATTACATATATTATCTTCTTCTTCTAAGAGTGCCTCTCCGACTTGCGAAGGTTGGCAGCCAATTTGGCATAACTCTCCTCCTCCTTCTCGAGGCGCAGGTGTTCTGGAGCACTCGCTCCTCGCCGGGATAGCGACTCTATATCAGGATATTACGTAGCCAAGACTTTCTTTTTCGACCAACTTGTCTTTTGCCCGCGACTTTTCCCATCGTGATCAGTTGCAGCAACTTGTAACTGTAACATATATTATAGATTTTTTTAAACATAAAAAAGTTGACTCCACTGTTTTTTGCCGCTTCTGAATATAAAAATATGTTAACTGCCACAATATTAGAGACTATACCATTTTTTTACGAAATAGTTTTAAATCACATTTTTCTAGGATTCTCAATATTTTTTTGTCGTGGCACATTTTTAACGATCTAAAAATTTGGTAGCACACAAAGAGCCAGAGCAATTGTGAGCCGACTTGAGGCATAAAAATCTGTTTATTGCTTCTAAGAAAGAACGCGTCACAAAACAAGTAATATTTTTGTATGTATTCAATTCCTGATAATTCCTGTTAAAATAATATATTTATTTTCTTTTTAAATTATATTATTTAATAGTTTTAGCTTGTTCATATACATATATAAGTACTTTTTTTAATTTAAACTCGACTCTTCATAAAATTTATTTTATAATTTTACTATATACTATATACATTTCTAAAGTTTAGGGGCACATATTAAGAATTTGGCGGTGCACAAAAGTGTCGCGGAACAGTATTGAGAATCACTGCTCTAGTCAAAGGAAATGGCTCAGGTTTTGCTAACAGGGGAACAGATTCCGCTGTAGCGCTGGTTTTCGGCCACTCCCTTCCCGCAAAATGTTATGTAGGACTTACGATTTAGTATGTGGACAGTCAGGACTTTTATTCATCTTAGATCCGCAACAAGCAAACACTCTATCGAAGGGTCTGCTATACTTTAGGATGCCTCGTTTGGGGCGAAACACGTGTCGTGTGCAATCTGGAAGAGTGGTGGTGTGTGTTTGGTGTGGTTGATAGTGGTTGGGAGGTGGAGAGTTGCTGACGGCCATTTTTTCGATAAGATATTAGTTTAAGTTCCCTGTAACTTCTTCCAGTAGAAAACACACATTATTGTTTTTCTGTTTTTGTTTGCTTATAGTTGTTTTTTTGGATTCGAAGATGTTAATGCTGGTAGCCTATTGGCTTTAACAGTTTTATGGTATTCAGGGCTTCCAGCCCGCGGGCAAGTAAAATATAATTGGGAATCTGCGCAAATCGCAGACTCCATCGGCCTGACGCCGTGTCGGAGGTACACATATTATTGTGTGCTGATTTTAAACTCGTCATGATTCTACGTTAAACATGTAGGGGAGGATTGAACTTTAGTAACTATAGTCCCTATTAGTCCCATAGACCCTAAGGTCTAGGGGGTGAGAACCGACCGGGTACGTGAGAGAATCTCGTGTAAGCGGCCGGTGTAGAAGTGTTCCCTACTCTACGTGCTCGGCTAAAGCCGGGGTGCGTGTGAGTGTTGGTGTCGTGAGTGGATCCGAATGACGTCGTTTCGTCGCCCGGATCGTGTAACACGTTACGCGGGCGTCGTCTTTTCGGGCGCGCGTTTAAATCGGGTGAATAATTTACCGATTGTACAACCAGTGGATTCGGATGGGATTCGGATCTCTCAAAATGTTTCGTTTGCTTATAGTAAAAGTTCTGACCGTCCACGTAGTAATGGATTCCGCAAAGTAACGCGTGACTGCATAAAATGAAGGCGTAATTGTGAAAATAATCTACTCTATAGAGTATTTTTTTTTATATGTTTCACTGCTGACCATGAGCCACCCCATTTCTAGCATCAGAATACATAGATATAAACCATGCATATATTAATGATGATGGTGATTTTTTGATGTTAGTAAGAGTTTTTAAGGACCTAAGCACATTCCGGCTCACTGCCTTAAAATTTTCTTTATATTTGATATTCAGCTTTATTTTAGACCGGCATTTGAACACCAACAGCTCCAGATGTAGTAGTTTCACCGCTAAGACGAACGACCAAATGATATTTCATCTGAATTTAAGATAATAGTTATTTAGAACACGAGGAAATCCCAACCCCTATACCACTCGTATTGGTGATTGTTTAGGCTGATATTGACGCATTACTGTTAATCATAACACACAAGAGAATGTGCCATTAGCGCCGTGATATGAACTTGTTACTTTATTCATCTTCCGTTATGTCTTCTTATAACCTCATAACTTTTTTGAACCAACAGGCGCGACCGGCCTGGTCCTCCGCGCGTACATCTCCCAACATGGCCTGCACGGAGAGATCGAATTCTCGGATAAAAACGAAAGCATTGTCACCATCAGAACCAACCTGAAACCGACCCTACAGCATCCCGACGGGGTCTGGCGGTGGACGGTACACGAGTTCCCGGTAGACTACCGCGACCTGTCCGACAACCGCTGCTCGGAAGGCAGCCTGGGTAGCCAACTGATAGATCTAACCGAAGAACTGGGATATTTAATTATACCTGGGAAGGATCACGCCGAGTTTGAAAGCAGGAACAGCATCGCCGGCCCCGGGGGATTATGGGGGAAGAGTATTGTCCTTGAAACAGCAGAGAGGGACAGGGTGGTGTGCGCATCCATTCTGTCTATACACAAGACGAGTGAGAAGTATGCTGTCGCTAGATTTTCGTCTCCAGTCGCCGGGGCGTTGCACTTCCGTTGGTTGTATTCAAGAGAGTTCAACGAGTCTGATGCTGACCTCGAAGTCGATCTATACCACTCCAAGGCGATCGCGGAGAAAGTGGAGTACACAGAGCACAAGTGGAAACTATTCGTGACAGATATATTCGACGCGGACAAAGGCGATCACGAGGACAACTGTAACGTGCTGCAGGCGGTGTTCGACCCTGAGAACAGTGGCGACGGGCTGAGTGTTGGCGACCTGGACCAGAGGCTGGGCCTCGTGAGGGTGGCCGCGGACCCCAACGTGCAGAAAGCGAGGACGTTGTATAAGGAGGAGGTGCTCAGCCTACTGCGGAGCGACATGGAGGTGACGCGGCGAAGCCTCTACGTGGTGGTGTACGACAACCTGCATCCGGACAGCTTTCTGGCCTGCGCCAAGTTGCGGATGATTCAACCCAAGAGCGCTAAGTGAGTATATACTATTACGTACCTGCCGTATTGCTTTCGGCGACACCCGGGATCTTTAGGGGGTTTTCATCTTCGATGTTATTGAAATCCTTTCAATTGAAATTAATTTATTTTTCTATTCACTGTACATTTATATCTTAGTCATACTTTATTCACATTTTATCAATTTACATTTTATATCTCAATATTTATTATATAATCTCAATTTCTTATGCCGGAGAGGACTATTGAAAGACGTCAGTCGAATTATTTTGTTTCTATAAAACAATCTATATTTTTTTATTTTAAATTTAAAAATTACGAATTTAAAAACAAGTAATATAATATAATATGACGACCATTTGGCTCAGTGGCGGGGCCCTCCGCCCGCGGAGTCAATGGTCGCGGGTTCGATCCCCGCATCGGAATAAATATATGTATGGATTACAAATACTTATTCCGAGTCTGGTAACCTTGTCAATCAGCATTGCGTGGTGGGTTAACGTCCGTTCCTTCAGAAATGGAGAGGCCCGTGCTCAGCAGTGGGACATATATGGGCTGTTAAAAAAAATAATATAAAATGTTTTAATATATTCAAATAAAAAGTTTTATTATATTAGTAATACATTTATCAATGTATCACTACAATACCGATGCAAAAGAGCGAAAACGTATAAAACCGCAAAGTAAAATCTTAATACCAGAGCCAAACAAACTTTAAGGATTTATTTAATCACTCGAAAACAGTCAATACCAAAGCTGTACATCATTTTCTATTGATCGTCGAGCTGTGAGACTCGGAACAGTCGACGTACCGTGACTCTCATCGGCTTAGTCCGCCCGTACTTGATGAAGATGATAAACTTTACCCAGCACTCAATTTTCAGAGTACTTATCAACATGGACGGAATACAAGGTACGGTGGACTTCACTCAGCGGTCACCCTTCCATCCCACCTGGGCTAACTTCCAACTGGGCGCTGCTGATAATGATTACGAGTCCAACTTACGATTCGTGGGTTCGATGGAGCGATACACCATCAGGGAGGTGCCGGCGAAACTGTTGCACGCCGACCAGGTACACACCATGTGCAACACCACGGGCCACATGTACAACCCCACCAACGTCGATCTGAACGACGTACCACCACCAGGTTTGTACTCAACCTCTATTTTTCACACTTCTTTATACCAATTGAGTTTTAAGTTTTTTTATGGGATCGGAAGGCAAACGAGCAGGCGTAACACTTGATGAAAAGCAATCAACGCCGTCCAAAGACATCAGCAGTGCCATAGGCAGTGCAGAAGGGTTGCCGGCCTTTAAGGAAAGTGTCATTATGGAGGGGAGGAAGCGCGGTAGCTAAGCTACGATTATGCTGCCGTCTGCTATCTTAATCTTACGGAGGTACAACTTGAGAAACTTGAGCGCCTTCAAAACTTCTGTATTAGGTAATATATAATTGCGTTTACGCAAGTATGACCATGTTTCGAATTTCCGCGCTAAGCTCAAGTGGCTCCCCATCCGCCTTCGGCGAAATGCTCACTTACTCTCTCTTCTTTATTCCATTTTATTTCACCCTTGTTAACCCCCCTTTTATCCACAAGACTCGCTTTGTATTTCACAATGACTCACATTCGAGGTGTTTGAGAACATTTGAAAACTTAATATTAAAAATGCCTGCTCATCATACCAAATTCTTTGACCAATCTTTCACAGTACAGGCTGTCCGGTTATGGAATTTATTGCCGCTAGAGGTGAGACAAGCGAATTCTCTCCAAATTTTCAAAAAGCTTGTCAAAAATCACTATCTTTATAAATATTTATCTATCTTTTTATTTATTCGTTTATTATAATATTTCATTATTACATAAGTAACCCTATTGTCAAAATGTAGCTATGCTGTGCGCAAATTTAAACAGTTATAGTCCGGGCGTTGTTAAGTTTATGTTATATAGTATTCTTTAAGACTGTAATTTGTTTATGTGTCTAATAAATAAAATAAAATAAAAATTATTTAATACTATCTTTGTTTATTACTAAATTTTTTTCTATCATGATAACGATAATGTATCACCAACATACATCAAATTAACAATTTATTTTCAAATTCATTTCATTCATTCATTCAAAAAAAAAACATTCAAATTTTAACATTGTTCCTACATTGTCTGGAAGAAATCGCTGTTAGCGATAAAACCGCTATTTGTATTATATACAAATATTACAAACAATAGTTGTATAACTTTTGGTGTACAATAAAGAATATATTTAGTCTATCTATCTAATGTAGTCGGTAGTCTAGGGTACTTTTTCGTATGACATGAACTCATGTCCGCTGTATTCGAAAGGTTAATAAAGAATTTGACGTGCCGTGGACGGACACCCAATGGAAACAAACCATGTAGCCATCGCCGTTGTATCGATTTCGTCCACAATTAGCTTCGGCGCGTTTGTCTGTATCGCGCCAGCGTGATGCGTTTCCTAACTTCTTGGTATCGTGCCAGTGTTTATCTGCCCTCACAATGGACGCCTCGCGTGCATTCCGTGCGTAACGTCTTGAGATCCATTTCGGTGGCAATGGGCACTGCGGTCACAAGTTACGACTGTCTGATGTGTACAGCCATAACTCTCCACTGATGCACATTGGCCTCCATTCCAAATGGGTGCACTCATAACCACTACGCTTGGAAATTGACGATTGTAGAATTTCTATAGCAAGTTAAGTTCTGTAGTTATCTATAGCATAAATGGTGGAAATACCCCGTGCTGTTCTCGTAAGAAAGACTCATGCTGCAGATCTCTGGCTTCACAGGTTTTCTGCAAAGATATCATCATTGAAACAAATATTATAATTATTTCTTATATTATAGACCCGCGCCGTGTTTGTTACGAACCTTATGAGAAATTGTTTATATTCTCCCCTTGCTTTGCATGTCATGCAATAAAAAAAAGATATAATTTTGATTTAATAGTGGTATAGCCACGCAGATGAATACTTTGTCAAGAATGGCATACTATTTGTCTGTATCATGAATGGGCCGCCTCGCCTGGCGAAGTACCGCATTCCCGCAGAAAACCGTCGTCTGAGTGGTAGCTTAGCTACCGCTCTTCGTACGGTGAGAGGCCGAGTTCCGGAGGCCCAACATTCTCCCTCTCTCCCCATTCCTACTCCCATAATGACACTGCTTATTTGTTAAAAATGACGGCGACGTGGTTCGCCACCCGTCACTTCCTTATTCCCGACGGCGAGAAGCGACTAACGGAGAGCCGTTTCGTTACGAACGTGAGAGGAAGGATCGATGGAAAGATGGATGAGTGTGGAGGAAGCAAGGAAGGTGTACCGGAATCACAGCGGGTGGAGATCTGTGGTCTCTGCCTCACCTTACAGGGAGACAGGCGTGACGATATGTATGCATAAATACATTCAGCATATGAAGGTGAGATTCTAGATCAATCCAGTAGATGATTGTTGTCAACTCGTCTAGTATTTTTTTTTGATTAAATTGCAGGTATGGGTACAATGGACCAGTATCCGGTGGGCGACCTATTCGGCAAGTACAAAGACCGCACGGAGTATCTAAACCACCCCTACCTTCTCCCCGGGCTGGCCAATGAGCTCAGTGGATCGTACTGGGATGTCTACCTGCCGCTTCAGGGACAGCACAGCGTCATGCATCGCCCGCTGTTGCTCGAGAGGTTTGTTTAGAGATAAGTCATTATCTGGGAGAGCGGGGGATTCCTTCAAGTCACCTGATGGAAAGTAATCAACGCCGCCCTTAGACATTTGCAGCGCTATAGGCAGTGCGGAAGCGGTTGAAGAAAGTGTCATTATGGGAGTGAAAGTGGGAGTGGGAGGGGAGGGAGAGGGGAGGGTGTTGGGCCTCCGGAACCCAGCCGCTTACCGAACAAGAGCGGTAGCTAAGCTAGCACTCAGACGCCGGTTTTCTGCGGGAGTGTGGTACTTACCCGGGCGAGCCGGCCCATTTATGCTACAGCCAAATATTATGGCATTCTTGTCAAAGTATTCGTCTGCAGCGCGGCTCTACCGCTATTAAATCAAAATTATATCTCTTTTTTATTACATGAAAGTAAGGGGAGATTATGAAAAATTTCTATTAAAGTTCGTAACAAACATGGCGCGGGTTCACAATATTAGACATAATTATAATAATTGTTATATTAACGTACCTTTGCAGAAAACCTGTGAAGCCAGAGATCTGCGGCACGATTCTTTCTTACGAGGACAGTACGGGGTACCAGACGCCCATGAGCTCAGCGCAGGCCATATTCCGCTACCCAATCGTCGGCCGCGTCATCTTCCGCCAGCCACTGGACCGCCCGTGGGAGGATACCACTATCATCATCGAGAGCATGGTGGGTGTACAATGGAGAGCTCTTAATCTTAATGAATAACATCATTTTACACTATTAAACAATCAATTAGAATCCAGACGTAAACTATTACGGTTGGTAATAGTAACAAAGTCTCGACATTGATCTCCATCAAAGTCGCCATAACCCTGAAGCTTGACACTTGAAGGTTCTGGATCAGATTGCTTTTTATAACGCTTTATATAAACCCTGTGTCTCATTTTTTAGTATTTGTTCTTATCGTCGTCTTGTACGGCAACAAGAAATCCTACAAGAAATCCTATGGCGCTCCTATGGTATAACCCATAAAAAATGGAATGAGGTACCCTCATAAAAAAATCCAAGTGAGATCCGGCATTCTGGATAGCCAGGGAATATCTCTGAAATGGCTTCAATTATTTCAATCAATCAATCAACAGCCTGCGGCAGTCCAGGCTTGAGAGAGGCCTATGTACAGCAGACTACTACTGCTGCTCTCAAGAAGCGCCACCTAGCCCGATCTTCGGCTTCACGCACCCAGAGTCTGCCAGCCGCCCTGCGCAGATCGTTGCACCATCTAGCCGGGGGGCGTACCAACCTAATTCTTCTACCGCACACCCTATATAACGAAACTCTATAACTGTTGCCTTTTTAAACATGTCGTGGTAAACTTTATATTGTATCCGTGTGGTTTCAGATCCACGCAGACGGTTCGAATGTCAACAATACGTTCGAGCACCGCTGGGCAATCCACGAGCACCCCCCAGGCAAGGACTTCTACAACTGGACGGGGCGGTGCCTCAGCGCGGGCAGGGTGCTGGACCCCAATGGGCTGGACATCGACACGCGCCATCCCGAGCAGTACTGCCGCCAGGGTCTCGAGGGGTTGTGCCGAGTGGGCGACTTAACCACCAGGTCCTTTACAATATATTTTAGACGAGGAACTTTATATAGTGAAGTATTTCAAATATCAACTTTAAGTTGCCTCTCCTAGCCGAAGTTTGGGTTAGGTGGCGCTTCTTAGCAGCTTCTTAGCAGCTATGTCCAGCAGTTGACTTCCACAAGTTGTAGAAGATGAGCATAGAAGCGGAGTTTGATACACTTACTTCACTGACAAAACGATCAAACACAAAGTGTGTTTTGGCTTTTGGTCTGGTCACAATATTGGGATGCCTCTCGTCAAACGCCTGCCCGAAGCTCGGTCAGGTCAGCGATCACAGCGTCGCTCCATCGGTGCCTGGGGCGACTGACTGGATGTTGACCGGACGGTATTTTCACGTATGCCTTTTGGCTGCATGATTCTCCACCACCCTCTAAGGGTGGTCGTCAACAACGGTGACCGTTTATTGTTACTTTATTTGAACTCGTGGGTGCAGACACGGCAAGTTGGCGGTGGCAGGGAAGAAGCGAGACAGTGCGGCGCTGACCCGGCGCCTGTTCACCGACTCCGGGGTTTCGCTGGCGGGCCGCCACTCCATCATGCGGCGCTCGCTGGTCATCTACGACGACCACGGGCCCGTGGCCAGGGGGGAGCGGATGGCCTGCTCCATGTGAGTCACAATTTATACGAAGTCCTTTAGTACATAGAGTTTGAGCGTTGGATATTTGTTGTAAATTCCTAATTAACTCTATGATCAGTTGCAACGACTTGTACCTGTCATACCTTTGACGGTCTGCAAAAGTTCACGTTTTTGCTTGACCTCGGAGAACCTCGTCATTGGCCACCCTTTGAGTCCAGCTAATTGTTAATGCAATGCTAAACGCGGTGAATTGTATTTTGTTTAGTTATTGTTTAATTGACTAATGTGTGTAAATAAAATAAATATAACCAATTAAGAAAAAAAAACATTTAATTCAACAGCTTAGTTAAAGCTAAAAACGAACTTACTTAACGCGATATATCTCAAGGTGACAATAAAATGTCACATCTGAAAAAATCACTTGACGAATGATATCGACAAAAAATGACACGTAATGAGTATGATTTTAATATAGCTATCATGTTCACACCTACTACTGTGACAATAATTTTGACATGTAAAAAAATCACTGGTAGTTATTGATCACTGGTGAAATAACAGTGAAAAAAAATATACATATAATCACATGACGATTATGATTTTAAAACAGCAATCATTTTCATATAAGGGCCTAATTATAGGCGTCCACGCGGCCGCAGGAATCAGCGGCCGCGTATTAAACAGGTACAAACTCAAGCGCGCCCGGCCGCGCTTCATATGATTGGATACATTTAATTAGGTCCTAAGTGAGCCACTTATCTGATTGCTCCTTAAGCGCTCGTTAGGTTAGCGGATCTTGGCAGTGGGACTTGCGTATTTGCCAGTGTATGGTGATGTGGTGTTATTTGTCAGTGTGAACGGCCTGCACCGGCGCAAGGCGGTGGTGCGCGACTGGTTCGGCAACGGCGAACCTGTGGTGCTGCGGGGCCGGCTGGAGCTGGTGCAGCAGTCGGAGTACGACGTCACCAACGTCCAGGTCGAGCTTGGTGGCCTCGACGACGTCACCAACTACAACATACACGTCGTGAGTGTAGACATGTTTACATTCGCAATTGTGTTTTTTATGGCTCGATAGCGGGGCCTCCCGCCCGTGGAGTCAGTCATCGCGGGTTCGATCCCCGCATCGGAATAAATATATGTACGGCCTACAGATATATATTCCGAGTCTGGTAATACCACCAATCCACATTAAACAAGCGTGATGGGTTGACGTCCGTTTCTCCAGAAATGGGGAGGGTCGTGCTTAGCAGTAGGACATATATGGACAGTGATAAAAAAATGGGATAGTTAGGCAAAGGAGCAGGCGTGTCACCTGATGGAAAATGATCAACGCTGCCTACAGACATCTGCAACATTACAGGTATTACAATATGTTGCCGACCTTAGAGTAAGTGTTAAGAGAGGCTTGTTTTTTGAAGGTTATCGGGTATCAATTCAGAAACACCGGTGAAGGCAGCCGGTTCCATGGAGTGGTGGTACGTGAAATGAAGTTCCGGAAGGAGCACAACTTTTTTTTTAACTCTTCTGTACTGCCAGTTACTCAGAAGGTGGGAACGAGACTTTTCTTTTTGACAAGTTGTGCAGCAGTGGAATTCAGCGCTAGGAATTATTTCGAACAATTCCCGGGAGTGCTTCCGGTGGTAAATGCGATAACATATGCTGAGAAATGAGACATCCCTTCGCAATGTCAAAGAATCAAACTGTTGGGTGAGATCCTGTCTTCCAGAAAACATTTGGTTGTTGTCAAAATACGGGACATTTCACTGTATAAAACATCCTTTCCCATAGTAAATGATGGTGTTCCGACCGTCAAAGTAATAAGGTTAGTTCATGGTTCATTGGATGTCGCCAATCCACTTGGGTTACTATTGGCAAATGCTTTCCTCGGGATTAAAGAGAGGTCAATTTCAATATAGGTCTGTGTATATAGGTTTCTGAAGAAGGTTGTTGTTTCATTGTATAATTTTGGTTATTGAACAATATGTAATTTTGGATTTATACACTTTCAGGCGCCGGTGGAAAAGGACCTGGAGTTTCCTTGTGAAAGAACAACACTCTATGATACCTACAACCCCTTCCACGTGATGAAGACTCAAAGTCCGCCTCCAACCAAGGGTGATATTTTTATTTGAAGAACTTATATATATGTATATATTCAAATTACCACATATTTGTATTACAATAATATTTTTACGCAACATAACATATAAAAAATATTTTTTTTAATAAAACGATTAAAACTTAATTTTGAAATCTCAAAATCTTCGTCAAGCAAGCCATTGCAACTTTTTAAAAATAAATTGAAAAGCCGTCCGTCAATGCGTGACAAGAGCAGTTAATAGAGAATAGCTGCGCGCGGGAAAGAGATAGGACGAGGAATGCTAGAACTTTCGATTGTTATAATTATATAAAGGTGCGACGGTGCGTCGAAACAGAATTTAAAAGTTTAATACGAAAGGAAATAGTAGAAGAGAAGAAGTGGAAGTGAAGTGAAGAGAATTAGTGACCGATTTCACTTTTCCGATCCCCTCGTAACAATATAATCTAATATAATACGTTCACATAATTAGGGTATTTGAAAATAAACATCTTAACTAAAACCTTGACTGTATTAGGACATTTTAATTCCACTACCTGTTTGAGAATATTTAAGAAATCGCAGTTCCACAGTCGCACTCTTCGTGCAATAGAAAAACTTCGTCTCGAAATTCCTTCGCACTGTACCGGTTTTATTCCTCCAATTCTTTCGTATTAATAATTAAACTTCCTTAACGTGCTTCCCCTTGACATAAGAAAATCTTGACAGTCTAAGTATCGTATTCAATTTGAAGACGTAAGTTATCCCACACAGGCACAGCTGACCAGTACGAACTGGGCGACCTTGGCCACAAGTACGGCCTCCTGGACGGCGTCACGACCTTCAACGCGGTGTACAACGAGACGCAGCTGTCGTTATTTGGACCTTACAGCATACTCGGGCGCTCAGTGGTCTTGCACGAGAAGGTAATACGATACATTTTAAGGTTGAACATCTATTGTGTTTGGTTTACCTTCTGATACTCATTCAAGGTGCGCCACCTTGCCCACATCTTCGGCTATTTGCATCCAGTCTCTGTCAGCCGCCTTGCGCAGATTTTTGCTCTATCACTAGGAGTTTACCACTTTGTTTGCCGAGACGCAGTCTCTAGCATTCGCCTACTCCAACGATTCCAGCCTATTGGCACTTCAGTGTGCTAACTTGAAGAGCTATGTCGGTGACGCTGGTTCTCCGACGAATTTGTCCGTTCCGAAGTCTATGCACCAGACAATACCCGAGCATGGCATTCTCCATAGCCCTCTGAACGACTTTGAGCTTGTGAAGCAGAGGGCACCGTAAGAGAGTACAGGTAGAAGAATTTATTATAATATATTTTCTTTCTTAATTTGAAACGTGTACAGGCAAAGAGGCGTCGCTGGGCGTGCTCGAGCATCGAGCGTGGGTACAGCCCGTCGGAGGCGCGCGAGATCCGGGGCATCGCGTCGTTCCACCACCCGGGCGGGTTCGCGCGCGGCTACATCCGCATGACGCAGCTGATACACAGCGACGGCAGCGCCAGCGACACCGTCATCGAGGTCAAGCTGCGGCACCCCGGCGTGAGGGACAGGAATCTGGTGAATATTGCGACCACACCATCTCCCTCGTGGATTGTCGACTTTCATTCTCAGATACGCTTCAGCGACGAGATCCGTGTCCAGTAGTGAGACATATATGGGCTAATTTTCTCAATCATGGACAACCAATGGGCTCAGTGGCAGGGTCCACGAAGTCACTGGTCGCGGATTCAATCATCGCATTCGGAATAAATATATGTATAGCTTTACAGATATTTATTCTGTTTCTTGTAACCCCGTCAATCCGCATTAGACGAACGACGACGAAGAGTGGTGGGTTAATGTCCGTTCTTCCAGAAATGGGAGGCCAATGTCCAGTGGTGGGACGTATAGGGGCTGTGAAATATATACACTCATAGATCGAGAAATGTAAAAAAAGTTATAATAACTTAAAACATTTTAAAAATTTCTTTTTTTGCCAATAATTTTTTTTGAAAAAGGAAGATTTTGAATATAATTTTACATGCGAATTTTATTTGTTTTTTAAGTATGTTTTAAAAGTCTATAGAAGGTTTTGGTAAAATAGCCACCATTTTATCACGACATAACGTGACAAGCTGACTAGTTACATTTCAAAAGATTTGATATCATTGTATTTCACTTGACACTGGCATAATAGTTATAACTGATTGCCATCAAATAATAGAATAGTAGTGTATGAAACTTAGTGGCTTGTTGTTGGTCTCAACAAATGTGACATTATTTTATGTTTTGTTTTCATCTAATGTATTTTTTATATCACGAACCACGGTTTGTTGGTTTATCTATGTAAGCCTCCGCGTGTTACAGACGCACAACCACCGCTGGGAGATATTCGTGAACCCGGTGGGTGTAGATGCAGCGGTCCAGGTGACCAACACGCGCTGCGTGGCGGGCGGCTACCGCTGGAATCCGTACTTCACTCAGCTGGCCGACCCCCTCAACGTTCGTATCCACTCCTTGTATTGACAATTCAACAATTGAAATAATCAAATTAAAACACAATATAAAGAACAACGCAAACTATACACACACATGTACACAACAGTAATATTATATAACATGTGAGGGTGTTATAGATATGCTGCTATTACTACAGCATGTTGCTGACGCGATTCACGAAACTATCCATCCATGAAACGTCCAACGCACACACACAATTGGGTATATACAATGTATTGGCTTGATGCGTGTACGTAGGCAGCTGCGTGCTAGATATACCTTAAGCATTAGCATGTTGCTGACGCGAACCCATAGATTTTTTCCTACCCAGAGTCGTGTAAGGTAGCTATAGAAGTTTTAACTTTAAAAAAAAATATATCAAAACAAGGCTTATTAGTATATCACATAAAATGAGCACGTTTATTTTTAGAAATAGAGTCAATCATATTAGGAATGATAATTTAAAAAACAAAAATGTTTTTCTGATCTAAATATAGCGGTGTCAAATTAAAGAAATTTTATTTCTAATTTTCGTAATAATACAATATTATCACAGATGTGCAAGAAATTCGTGTGTAATGAATTGTTATAATAATTATGTAATGTGTAACATTAAATAATTGTAACATCATGTAATTGTAACATTATGTAATTGTAACATTATGTAATTTGTTACATTATATAATATGTAACATTATGTAATGTGTAATATTTTAATCAGCAATTTAAAATTTTTGATACGTGAGTTGTTTGACCCAGAAACAGTTTTGTTTACATTAATTCTTTTCGAAACTTGGCTGAGCTATCATTATATGGCGGATACTAAAATTTTCAAATAAGAATTATTTTTAGTTCAATAATAAATTAATTGTTATATGGCGCGCGTATTACATCTTACCAGACATCCTGGCTTATACAAGTATATCGGATGGACTGGAGAAGAAGACCCTCAAGGTGTGGACTGAAGAACGCCATCGATGATAGCTCGGTGACAGAAGTTGCTTCAGTTTCATAGTACAAACCAGTTTTGGATCTCCTGTTTGCAATATAGCATTGAACATTATTTATAAGTCAATTTATAATTGGTAACTCTACCTCATTCTAAGGAGAACATGTAGAGTTCGTTTATGATTCTTGATCCGGTTGGAATGTTCCAGCACGACCTGTACAGCGCGGAGTGCGGCGCCGACAACCCTCTGAGGTGTGACGTGGGAGACCTCACCTCCAGGCTTGGCACCATCAGTGAGATCTCATTGATTGTATGTCTAGGAATAGTCAATAGAATTACAACGACTGTGTGTTACTGACTAGCATATGGTTCATCATTTAATATCTCTGATTGTTACCCTCATATTTACTTGTTAATTACAATTTTTAATCTTAATATAATCTCACCCAACGATTTGATTCCCCGGCATTGCATGGTACGATGCGTTTTTCCCAAAACTTCATTCAGCCAAGACCACCAGTAGATCCAGCTTTCTTCAGCGGTTTTTCGAACCGATACGACATTGGAACTTTAAGAAACAAGCCTATTCTTATCTCAAAGGCCTGCAGCGTATTTGCAAAGCCTATGGTATTGTATTTGCCTATGGGCGACGTTGATTGCTTTCCATCACGCTTGGTCGTTTGCCTCCCTATCCCTTACAAAAATCAGAGACAGTCATGAGGACTGCCGACAGAAGTGAAAACTTAAAACTATATTTTGAAATTTCAAACTATTTGTAATATATGCTGCTATTACTACAGCATGTTGCTGACGCGACTCACAAAATTTTATCCATCCATAAAGCGTCCAACGCACACACACACAATCGGGTGTATAAAATGTGTTGGCGTGATGCGTGTACGTAGGCCGCTGCGCGCGCATTAACTGTGTTTAAAGTATGTCTATAGATATACTCATAGTTATAGATATACCTTAAGTATTAGCATGTTGCTGATGCGAACCCATAGATTTTTCCTTACCTAGTCGTGTAACGCGGCTCAAAAATCTCATATACTATTCCAGATTCTCACAAATGTACAAATAATTAGATGAGAGAAAAGTATATGCTGATGGAGATTTATGTGTACGTGGTTTCTAAACTTGGCTATTTATCGTTCGTCAGCTATCGGCGCGGAGAGACAGGTGTTCATGGACAGCAACTTCCCCCTGGAGGGCACCGTGTCGGCCATGGGGCGGTCCATCGTGATCTTCGGCCCCGGCGGCACCAGCGAGCGCTTCGCCTGCGCCAACATACAGCCCGACAAGGACATAATCAAATACGTCAATATCATGAAGCCGCCGAGATTCGTGCTGTGAGTGATATAGGAATATCAAACGCAAGCATACAGCCTAACTGAGTCTGCAATGCCTGTGGCACTGCGAACTTGCCGAAATTTCATGCCACGCTCAACCACCCTATGGAACCAGCTGGCTTTGGCCGTGTACCCGAAACAATGGAACCTTTAAAAAACCCATCTACTCACATCTCAAAGACGCTGGCCTCATGTCTATGGTGTTTTACATGTCTATGGGCGGCGTTGATTGTTTTCCATCAGGTGACACGCCTGCTCGTTTGCCTTTCTATCCCTTATAAAATATCATATAGTTAAAACGTGTCAAGCCTTTCGAAATAACGATTGTCGAGTGCTGGAGTGCAGACCGCGTTTCGGCAAATGTAGTGTGGGACGCCCCCTGGATTGATGATGCGATGTCCTGCGCAGGGCGGCTGGCAGAAACTGGATGCGTGAAGCCGAAGCTCGGACTAGGTGGCGTTTTTTGGGGGAGGCCTATGTCTAGCTGTGGAGTGCCGCAGACTGTTGATTGATTGATAATGTGTTAGTGGCCGATTTCCACTTTGAATTAGTCAACACAGGGCTTACGGAGGAGCGATGATGTGTCCTCGTCGAGTTGTCAACCTCTGTCACGTGGTGCATTATTTATAATAGGCCAACTTATGACAGATCACTGACCGATGGTGGGATTCAAGGCCAGGCATTTTGATTATCACAGTCGATGGTTTTCTGCGGGAGTGTGGTACTTCCCCGGGCGAGCAGGCAGATACGTGCTAAGGTCCTGACTTAACTGTCAAAGTTACTTTATCAAAACGTTTGATTGTCTCCAGAGGGCTCTTCCTTGAGGAGGTGCGCGCGATAATGGGTGTGCCGGAGTGGATGGTGGGCGTGGACTCGCGGCGGACGCGCGTGCTGCATCACGGGTACTGCGTGCAGCTGCTGCTGCACTTCACCGGCCCGGACGCCAACCGGCTCGAGCTGGACTTCACCAGGTACGCCGCAAACACCTCGGTACAACGGAACAGCTGTTGCATACGGTGTCTGCTTGCAGAATTAGATTTTCAAACGTAAATTATAAAAGAACTAAAAAGAGTATACATACAATTCTTTTATATAACTTTTACGAAGAAGCGGAGTGCGGGTTTAATTTTTTTAAAATTATTTCGTGTACGTATCGACCGGCACGTCGGGCGCACTCTTGGAGTCTAGCCGCAGCACTCTGCGCCACTCGCCGCTGCTGCTGCGGTACTGCTCTAAGTTTCTACAGATATGAGTTTTTCATTTATGAATAAAAATGCAATTTTAACGCTTTTATAATTACTTAGATTCGTCGGATTGCATTGAAACTTTGGTGAGTTGGTACGCTTGAAGAGGTTTTGTATTTGATATAATATTATACATTAATATTATACACACTTGTATTAGGTTTTTTTTATGGGTTAGGAAGGCAATCGAACAGGCTTGTCACCTGATGAAAAGCAATCAACGCCGCTCACAAAACTGCAGTGCCATAGGCAGTGCAAAACAGTTGCCGGCCTTTAATGAAAGTTTCATTATGGGATGAGAGGGGTTTGGGAGGGGGAAAGGTGAATAAAAAATTAATCCCTTTCTTTTAATATTTATGTTTGAATACCTAAATCGGCCTTCGGACACGCTATAGGTATGTAGTATTTAATAAAATGACGTCTGATAATAATAGTACGGGGATCCCACACCTCTGTGAACCCCACTGCTCGCGCAGCAACTCAAAGGGCTGACCACCCCCCGGTTCTAGATGCCGCTGACGTGTTAATAGCCTCTCATAAGTGCCTTTTATCGGAGGCCAAGGAGTTGGGACTGCATGGTTCAGATACCCTATCTGGTAAGTGAACCATGCAGTCCCAACTTCGTACTTGTTACTAGCAACGTAAGTTAAAGGTATGTGGTATATTTTTTCTTGTCACAAATAGATAATCTTTTAGAATAGAAGTAGAATAGAATAGAAAAACATTTTATTCATGATACCTTTTTTATACAATAACTAAAATTGAAACCTTAATAATTAAACAAAACAAAAAGAAAATAATTTTAATCTAACAAGTGTCATAAAATGGTTCTTGCTCAGCGTATGCCGGGCGCACTATTGCAGCACCCGGCGCTGGTTTTCAGCGAGAACCGACGTGGTCAGATCGCGGACCACAGTGACGACATTCATACGGACACACACACATACATATATGTACTACTACTCACACTCATATACACGTACACCTTCTTCTTCTTCTTGTTTCAGATTGCTAGCGTCAGGGAGATTGGACTCGCCGAGCATATTCATCCCGGGCTACGTTAACACGAAGCGGAAGAGGACCACTTCGTATCGACAATGCGGAGTCACGGATCCCAATGAGAAGAAGAGTAAGTGAGCATAGATAGAACAGTATCTTGAAGGTCAACCATCATAAAGTATGAAGTCTTGCTGGTCGCTGCAGAACGTACACCAGTGCTGGTGTCTGCGATGGCCTTTAAGGGAAGGTGAGAGGGGTAGGGGGGAGGGGGGGGGGTTGGGCGTTGGGCGTTGGGCCTCCGGAATCCAGCCGCTCACTGTACGAAGCGCGGTAGCTAAGCTAGCACTCAGACGCCGGTTTCCTGTGGGAGTGAACGACTTTGCATCAATATAATTGTTTCGTTCATCCTTTCAGAGAACTCTTTCTTCTTCACGTCCGGCTCTTCGATGTTCAACGGCAGCTCAGCGATCGTCTTTTGGATCTCATTGCAAACACTTGCGAAATTGCTCAAAACCATGAACTGTTTGTAACAGTTGTATTGTATTTAAGTGTATTTAATGTAAAAATGTACAATAAATTATCTGTAATACATACATTGTGTTTCTTTAACCCTTTCGGCCCGAGCGGTGACTATAGTCACCCGACGGCCGACGCTCGCTCTGTCCGAGCGGTGACTATAGTCTCCCAACGCCTGACGCTCGCTCTGTCCGAGCGGTGACTATAGTCACCCAATGCCCGACGCTCGCTCTGTCCGAGCGGTGACTATAGTCACCCAACGCCTGACGCTCGCTCTGTACGAGCGGTGACTATGGTCACCCAACATTTGACGCTCGTTATGTACGAACGGTGACTTAGGTCACTCGCGACTCTTCATGAGCAGAATATATATGTTATCTCCATGGTAATCCATCGCAAGTATTTTGCACTTGTTTTATGCTGCCTAATAATAAACTGACGAAATAAGCAAATATTTTCTATTGCATTATGTTATAATTTTTTAAGCATTTTTTTTACGAGCGCCTGCACTCGCTCTGCGTAAGATAGCGTAGTATTGTGCGTCTGACGGGCGCTCGCAGTTGTTCCGCAAGTACGGACGCTTGCCGCGACTGCTCGGTCAGCGGGGACGGCGCGACGTAGAATGCGTCCGTACCGAAAGGGTTAAGTTTCTTTCTATTCCACTAATATAAGGAAAGTTTCTTTTCAAAACGTAATAGGTGTAGGGGAGCTGAGGGAATTATAGTCACGTAAACGGCAATGGTAATAAATCTGAATTTAGAAAGAAATCTCTACGTGGAGAATTGTTATACGTAATTTAAATATTAAACTATTTTCATAACGGCCGCATGGCGTTTTATTGCGAATTCATGAAGGTCACAATGCCCCTTTCTCCCCTGTGTGTGGATGATGTATGTTATGGAGTTGTTTAACATATTTATTGCGTATCACCCACCATCGGCCAATCAAAAATGTGTGTCTAGTGAAAACCCACACAATTTACTTTTTAGTGTAGTGCAGTATCAGTCCTTATTCTAATCCATCCGATGTTTTCGATTGCTAATTTTTCACTTTCTGTCTGAAAAATATATTATAGGAGAGAAGAATATATGAAGTGTGAAACTACTGTATAAATAAGTAATTCTAAAATTCATCCATATAACGACATTCGTGTTATATGTGTCATATTATAATTAAACCATATAAGATTAGAACGTACGGTGCTTCGTGATACGCGTTCTACTGAGAGCAGGCGTTAGGGTCACTGACACACCGGGAAAAGATATTCTGGCGTCCACTTAAGGAAATCAAAATTTAATGTTAGTTATTTTGTGAACCAATATGAACCTATATTTAGAATATCAAGGAAAGCTTTAGCATCATCCAGAACTAACGACGTGCACGTAGAAAGAGTTTTTTTATATATTTTTTTAATTTTTTTTGGAAGGTTTAGCTATCCTCACCTACCAGCACGCGTGTCCGTATGGCGGTGGAAGTATCCCATCAATCGCGCCCCCCCAAATCTGGCCGACGCTCCATCGCCCCCCTCCCCAACGTCGTCACTGGTTCAACTAGTCTTGAAACTTTTTGGAAATATTTACCCTTAGGAAATATTTTTTATCCCATTACAGGTACCAGACAGACAATCTGGTACACTGTAACGGGATAAAAAATATTACTTAATGTTCTTTTTGGTCCTAAAATAAAATCCCAATCCCATAATGACACTTTCCTTACACTCCGCCAACGCTTTTGCACTGTTTATGGCACTACGTATATCTATGGGCGGCGTTGAATGCTTTCCATCAGGTGACACGCCTGGTCGTTTGCCTTCCAATCCCATAAAAAATATTAAAACTGCTGCATGACATTTTGGTCATTATTAAATATAATATAAAAAAAATTGTTGTTAAAATAAAATATTTTTTTTATTATTATTCTCACCTATCCCCCGCAGGGGTTGACACCCAGAGCTCCATCCGCTACGATCCCGGCCTCCTCCCCCGCGCCTCCTCCCCGCCTCCTCCCCGCCTCCTCCCCGCCTCCTCCCCGCCTCCTCCACACTCATCCATCCTTTCATCTATTCTTCCTCTCATATTCACCGCAGCGAAACGGCTCTCCTTTAGTCGTTTCTCGCCCTCGTGGAATTCAGGACGTGACGGGTGGCGAACCACGACACCGTCACTTCTCAAAATATAATGTATATATAAAAAATTACACTTGTTGTTTATTGGGATTGCTTTATAATTAAATATATATATATATATATATATATATATATATATATATATATATATATATATATATATATATATATATATATATATATATATATATATATATATATATATATATATATATATATATATATATATATATATATATATATATAACAACTTAATAATTTACTTTAATAAATATAAAATTAGCGCCCAATTTTGATTTTTTTTTAAAAAAAACGTTTTCGATCTTTGATCGTTACACGTATAACATTATTATAAGAAAGTTGTTGCGTTGTAAACAACGTCGAGTGCTCAAGATCAGTGTCGACAGGAATAACTGCACTTAGCGCGTGCGCAAAGAGAAATCAATACTGTACCGGGTGCTTGTACAGACGTCTTGCCCTTTCAGTAGCCACCGCGATGCATCCAAAAGTGATCATATTGCTGTCCCTGTGCTTCGCCAACTACGTGCACGCGAACCTGGAGGGACCGTTCCTGTTCTTCGGTCCGAAATCGCTCGAGCAATACAAGCGGAGCGCGCTCAAATATTTGGAACAAGATGACCTGATGAAGATATACGGAGGACAGGCGGCCATCGTCGTTTTCAACAACCAGGACTCAGTGCCCCTGTCCAGTGGATATTTCCCAAGGTTAAGGAAGATGCTGGAGAGGCAGACTACGCTGGTCCTCCCGCAAGATTTTCTCGACGTGCATCCCGATTATGTCAGCAATGAGACCCAGGTGAGACGTGTACTTTGGTCTACCTTCGTAGAGTAACTTCGAAAACTATATGTTACAGTGTCATTTATTATGTACTAGATGGCCCGGTGAACTTCGATTCACCTACTATTTATGTTCCTCTGTATTTATATTATCTTGGTGTGTTAGTACTTAGGTATGCAATAATTTTCAAAATCGCACAAAAGAAACGACAGTTTTGTATAACAACACGTCCGTTAAAGCCGTCACGAACGCCATCTATTGAAAGTAATTGGAAGTAAAGGGAAGAAAAATAATTTTTCATTTTTCAAGCTGTTCTTTTATGTTTTCCCTATATTTTTTTATTTGTAAACCTTCCCTGTATTAGAGCGAAAAAAATAAAATAAAAGTTATTCAAATCGGTAGAGCCGTTTTTGAGTTTTAGCGAGACAAACAAAATAGCTCTCCATTTTTATGTGTATATAGATTGAAGTAATATATTAAACTAAAGTAGTACACACTTATACATGTGTTTTTTTTATTTGCATTTAATTGGATAATTTATAAGATTTTTAATTAATATAAGATTGTTCGCCAATTCAGCCATGATAAAAATGGCATGTAAAAAAAGTTGTAATACTTTCAGTGTCAACGTAACAGGTTTAGTTTCCTCGTTAGTTTATACTTTAATTGGAACTAACTTACTTTAACAGTAACTGCGCATAATCTCAATTTCAAGTAAAATTAAATTTTCAAATTTTTTAAGATCAATTTGTTAAGATCAATGAAGTTGTGTTCAATGTTGTGTCCAACGAAAAATCGTATAAAAACGCTTTCGATCAGGCGACAAGCTTGCTCGTTTGCACTCCTATCCCATAAAAAAATATTTTAATACTTTATTTCACACAAAACAGGAAATACAAAAATTAAAAGGAAAGAAGATGTACAAGGGCGAGCTTAACTCAAAACTGAATTTCCTTCCAGCAAACTCAGGAGTGAAAGAGAGATAAGATAAGCTGTGAGGATAGAAATAAGTGTACAACAACAAAATATAATAATAATATACATAGCAATACATACTATATAAAACCATACATATATAAACATATAAATACTAATAATATATATAATAATATAATAATATAATACTATATAAATATATATAATATATAGTATTATATTCTTCTCTTAAATAAATCTTTAATTCTTCTCTTAAATACATCCAGTGAGAGGCTATCACGTATAGTACGTGGGAGCGCACTGCGTGTACAGTGAATGAGCCACCGTAACGTAAAATACATAAATACCACTATGAAAATTCTTTATCGATAGATATATCAACACCAGTCTGTTGAGTTAACTAATGAATTCAGGATTGTTATGTTTGACATTCAATATTTATATGTCCACATAAATATAGAATGTCCTTATGAAATACACAATGTACACGACACGTGTTTTTCCTCAACACGAGACATTATCCGGTATAGTAAACTCTACCGGGAGAAAACTCTAAACGGGAGACAACCGTTAAGAACTTAACGGTTATCTTCCGTAGAGTCTACTTGTGGAAGCGTGGTGGTGTGTGTTTGGTATTCTTGATGCTGGTTGACGATAGAGTTGCCGATGACCGTTGTTTTGATAAGATTTAGTTTAAATTTCCCGTAAATCCAATTATTCTAGTCAAAACCTATTTTTGTTTGCTTGTCGCGGATCTTAGCTAAGTAGAAATTCTGACTGTCCACATAGTAATGGACTTCCGCAAAGTAACGCCTGAATCAATTAATCATTGTATATTTATAAAAGATGTTCGCGAACTTACGCTTTACTCTATTAGTAATTGTAAGCTACTAGTAAGATAGTGTTCACATATGTTATTTATGTGAAAATAATATTAAGAATGGGGAAGACTAATGCTGTACCGTGGTGCAGGTGCTGACGTTGCAGGGTCCGTGGTCGGAGCGCGACGCCCAGATGACGGAGACATTCGCCAGGCTGCAGGACATATACGGCGCGGGACGGGTCCTCGGAGTGTTGGGTAATTGCCTGTCCTTGTTACCATTCCGGCACACTTTCTTTGCTTCATCCACACTCATCACTCTTTTATACAAGTTCGCCGGTTAAGGGTACTTTTGACATGGGCTTTTTTGTCTCTCATCAATGTCAGTCATCATCATCCCGTAATGTCTTTCATCAGTAGTCTTTCATCCATTCTCTTTAAGTGTCCAAATCATCCAAGAAATATGTAATACAGAAATAAAAAGAGTATCAAGAAAATATTTAATTTCTTTAAGAAGGTCTTTGACGTTAAAAAACTTTAGTATTTGCTAGTGCTTACAGTAATAATTTTCATTGATTAGAATTATTTTTTTCTAGACGAAGTCAATGAAGCTAGTGTGAACCACTAGCTTCATTGACTTCGTCCTAAGGATCAGATGATGCAGACACTTGAATCATCAGGCGATTTGCCTGCCTTTGGAGAATATATAGGATAAGGAGGAGATGGATGAGAGGAAATGTTTAGTCTTCTGTGACTCATCGGTCACGGTACCAAGGGAAGTAATGCAGCAGACGCTGGTTTTCTGGTTTTCGAGTAGAATAGACTCCGTACTCGGATATTTATGGGCTGATAGAAAAGAAGTTCGACATTGGATCATGCATGCAAAGGAAATGTGTGATTTAAGATGGATGTTATGCTTTAAACACTAAGATTATTTCAGAAGATGATAGGAGTAAGCTTCTTTTTGTCCAGGCAACTCGGTATCGCAGAGCCACGCGACTGACTACGTTGATGGGGAGTGGGTGCGGGTGCGGAGGCAGGCGACCGAAGAACCGGGCGTGACGCAGGGCCAGCCCTCGGCTGAGGAAGAAAAACCGGCGAAGGCGTTGCCCAAATTTGCACTCTATAACGCCACTGGTATGACATATTTTTCCATGGTAAATATTTGACGATTTACCCCTTGCGGTGTTCCTACCTAAATACCACATAGAGGCATTCAAAAGACGAGCGTACGTGTTTACAAAAGACCAGTAAAGATCTGAGACGCTTCCAGCGTTGTAGATGTATATGGGCAGTGGTGATCAAGTACCACTAGGTGATCAGCATGCTCGATTGCACGCTCAGCTACAAAATAGATCCTTGATCATCACAGTCATCATCAGACTGCTCATGCAGACGGCTGTCGGAGTCCAATATTCGTCTAATCGTCCAACATCGATTCTCTGACAAACGTGACCAGCCCACTGTCAATTCATTTGTTAAATCACAGAGCAATACCTGTGAGTTTGATTGGTTTCAACCACTACTCTCTCCATAACTGTTCGAGTTTTAGAGAGATAGACATAGAACCATCAAAGAACAAGCCTAAATATTTTTGTAGTAGTCAGCATCATTTTTGAAAAGACCGGCAATTTACACGCGGATGCCTAATCGCGTGTAAATTGCCTTCCATCAGGTGACACGCCTGCTCGTTTGCCCTCCTATCCAATAAAAAAGTAAATCTAGTTTAATATATGTATATAAATAAATACGGTGTCGAAATTTGTTTTCATACTATTATAGTATTTCTACATATTGAGGATTTAACCTAGTAGAAAGGCGAGAGACGCTGTAGTTTTGAGGGAGACGTGATTCTGTCTTTTCACTCTTCAACAATTTAGTACGTGTAATTTGAAGTCTTGAACTCGCTTGCGTACCTGATATAAACCTGGCCTTATATCGGAATTGTAAATATCGAAGTGCCAAGCGGATAAAGACAAGTGACTTTATTAGTGTGATATTTGTCCAGGGCCTCCCGGCAAGGCAGCGCTGCTGTACTCGTCAGCGTGGCCGGAGTTGCGCTGGCCCGACGGCTCGCTCACCGTGCTGGACACGCCGGTGGGAGAGCCCACGGTGAAGCCCACACGACTCTACACCATACTGGTGGTGCGATTTGCTGACGCAGACAACACCAGGGACAGGGTAAGTGTGAGGGTGACACGTAACCAGAGTATTAAGAATTGGGGTTCAGGAACGAGAGGATCGAGTAAACACACGGTTACTTTGCAAAGATCTGCGAACACAAATCGCGCTGGCAACTTGCCTCACACTGCTAGAGAGACCATGGAGTTTCATCACGACTTCTTCCCTAATAAACCGTTTCGGCGGTATCCTCTAGGTTCTCAAGTCGCTGAATCGAATTCCTATGGATTTTTTTATACGGGGGTACCTCAAAAGTAAAGTCCATGAAACAAACCAAACAGCTGTCTCAGTACTAAAAGAAAAACGTTGGTTCTTGCTGAAAACCAGCTCCAGGTGCTCCAATAGAACGCGTGGCATATGCAGAGCAAGAACCATTTTATGACACTAGTCGACTAAAATTATTTTCTTTTTGTTTTGTTTATTTGTATATTATAATATTATTGTTTAAGTTTTAGCTTTTGTGAAAAAAATGTGTCATAAATAAAGCTTTTTCTATTCTATTCTATTTTATTCTAATGGCATCCCGACTTCTACCGATCTCGCTGCGGTGAATGGTAGCGGATGGAGCTCTGTGGTCTCTGCCAACCCCTGTGAGGGATAGGCGTGAATATATATAAAAAAATTATTTAAAAATTTCAGATAACACTGGAGTTCAGTTTCAAGCAGTCAGCGGGCTGGTGGTCCGCCGTGGGGGTGGAGGTGAAGCGTGGTGTGGAGACGGCCGGCCTGAACCTGCAGGCACCGCCGCCATCGGACGCGCCTTCCGCGGTGCTTGGTAGGGCGTATCACTGCTCCCAGGCCCTCGTCTACGCGTCCGACGAAGCGTCGCTCACCTTTCGTGATATAAAGGTATTGTGGACAAATCTTTGACCGATTTAACCATGGGCAGTCCTTCGAATAATTGTTCAGAACAATTCCTGCCTCTAAATTCCACTACTACACAATTCTTTACAAAGAAAATTGACATTTTTTGTGGGATAGGAAGGCAAATGAGTATGTATGAACTCAACCGCTCACCGGGCGAAGTTTTTCTGCGGGAAGACGGTTTCCTGCGGGAGTGTGGTACTTCTCTTGGCGCGCCGGCCCATTCATGCTACAGACGAATAATATGCCATTCTTGACAAAGTATTCGTCTGCAGCGTGGTTCTACCACTACCTGTCATCCCCACCATCGATGAATGTGATCCAGTACGGTGCGTTTTTCCCGAAACTTTGCGAAAGAATATTTTTCCAAAAGGCATGTGGCATACCTGCAGTATCCTTATTTGTTTGCATTCTCTTCTATAAAACATCAAAACTTAACAATATGCAATAAGTAAGTATCATCAAATAATTATCAAAGCTATGATGGTATAATAAAATTACGTTGTTTGTACTAGTACATTTCACTCAGCACCCTCTTTGCATTGTTTCTCCAGATGCAGCCTTTCATGGAGAACACGCAGAGGTTTGCTGACGCGTTCGACTGCATTGGATTCACCACGGTTCCCATTTGGTGAGATCATGTGATATTGTCACAATGTGTTACAACGCCATCTATGTGCTCCGCTTTGTATTACTAAATGAGAAATCAAAGCACGTATATGCGGAAGAATAGATGGCGTTGGTGGTGTGATGGTGTCTTTACCCAATGAGGAGCTTTGTGTTTGCATAAAATCAGTCAGTAGTGTGTTTTTTTTTCAGAAATAGAAATTAACGGAGATAAAAACCATCCCATTATTTTTCTCTGCTAAACTAACGCCAAGCACCTTCACGAACAGAGAGAACGAAGACAAATACTATGTATCGCAAATAAAATCAGCAAGTCTTCAGTTATGCATAACGTTGTAAGGGGGTAATAGCTTACTTGAATAATTACGATCCATCTTTATGCTGAATTGTCAAAGAATATATTTATTGTGTTCTGTTAGCGGCCCTAGAAACACATCTTGAAGCTCGGCGCTGGAAATATTGATTCTATCCTAGTTTCATTTGACAATAACTTCTGAGGACTCTGTTGAGTTTTCTATAGTTTCAAATGATGATAAGTCTGTAGCTAAATCAATATGTTCTTGTTTATACTCTCTAGTATGTGGGTAGTTAAAACGTCATTGATCTTGAGTCGTTTACAATTACGTCGAAAAAGACCTGAATATTGTGGACTGGGACAACGACGAAAGAAACTGGATCGCGAAGCCACTTCCGTTATATATTAGAGTCACCAAGCTCTTGGATAAGATAGATTGAATTTCCAACACATCCTCGTGTTATAAAACAGGATCAATAAAACCGTAATAGTGTCAGTGCTGTCCCGGGGTCGGGCCCCCCCTATACTATAATGCCTTACCTGAGCATGTGTATGTGGACTCTGATGGGGTTGACCTCCATCCTCCTTTGCAGCTCGTGGGATTCTCTAAGACGAATTCAAATATACCTAATTTGTTGAAAAATGACGGCGACGTGGTTCGCCACCCGCCACGACCTAAATCCCACGGGGGCGAAAAGCGATTAACGGAGAGCCGTTTCGCTATGATGAATGTGAGAGGAAGGATGGATTTAAAGATGGATGAGTGTGGAGGAAGTAAGGAAGGTGTGCCGGGATCATAGCGGATGGAGATCTGTGGTCTCTTGCCTACTCCTACGGGAAACAGGCGTGACGATATGCATGTATATGAGTTTTTCACATAAATGAGAGGTGTAGTGGTTATCCTTGTTCTTGTAAGTGGATTTGAGATGGAGATAGGTTTATACTACTCAGGTAAACTGTTGTCTATCCATAGGCTCTCAATTTACTTCTACTACTTTCACCTCGTACGGGAAAAAATGGGGGGCTTTATTTTATGCTGAGCATAGTGAAAAACTATTACTTCAAAATAAGCGATGTACGAATACCAGTTCATATCAATGAATCTCTTTCACAGGTCGGGGTTGATGGTGACGTTCATCATGGTACTGGGGTTGGCTATCTCGGTTACCATGATCATGGATATCAAGACAATGGACCGCTTCGAGAACAACAGGAGCAAGATGCTCACCATCACGGTCACAGAATGAATCCTCGACTTTAACGCTTCGTTTGTAGGAAAGCACGCATTTGTTGGTAAAATAAATCTACAGATCAGGAGAAAATGATGGAGTTGAAATGAAAGAATTGTATTATAATAACAATATTATGTTCACAAATCTTCACGAGGTGTTTGGTGTCCAAGCTGCTGGTTTATACTGATAAAGACGAAACTCCAAATTTATATATTTTTTTTATGGGGTTTGGAAGACAAACGACTTCCCCAGTACCATAGGCAGTGCAGAAGATCGAGCATCGTGGGAATTAGGACGTGTCGGGTGGCGAACCACGTCGCCGACATGTCAAAAAACGGTCTATATATGGGCATATTTTGAGAAATAGTTGTTTTTTTAGAATCTATTTTAAAGTTGTATGTGGGTTACTATGGCAGTCGTATATACCTTGATACACTCGTTTGTATGTATGCAGGTGTAAATACTCTATGTATAAAGTAGTGTATTTGAAGTTATAATATATTTATTTTAAACATAGTATAGTACTCTTGTTGTAACAGTGCATAATAAGTCGGTGGTTAGTTAATATTATCAAATGTAACATAATCATACTATATTCTATGATTGTATGTCTTTTACTAAGACAACTGTACGTTATTGTTTTTTGGATAATAAAACAAACATATCATGAATACTGTTGTGAATATTTAATGCTTTCCTTATTAATATGATATTAAAATTTTCATAGTAGTCCGATACTAGACGCAAGTCTGTTTAAATATTTGCCCACAGGTTCTGGAAGTTTCAGAAAAAATGTATATATTGTATATTATAACCTATTTTGATTAATGAAGTCGGGCGTTACTTTGCGTAAATCTATTATTATGTGGACAGTCAGAATTCTTACTTAGCTAAGATCCGCGACAAGCAAACAATAATTGAAAAATAATAAAGTGTGTTTTCTTTACTGGAATAAGTGGATTTACGGGGAACTTTAACTAAAATTTTACTAAATAAAAAATACTAAAACGGGGAACTAAAACTTTCTGTTTGTTTTGTATATTATTAAGGTTTTAAGTAAAAATTAATTATTGTAAAAAAAGGTGTCATAAATAAAGTTTTTCTGTTTCTATTTCTATAAATCTTACCGAAAAACGGCCGTCAGCAACATTCTACTTCCCAAGCACTATCAACAACACCAAACAAACACCACCACTCTTCCACAATGTACACGACACGTGTTTCGCCTCAACATGAGGCAGCATCAAGCAAAGTAGACTCTACGTCTTAAGATTTAGTTTAAGGTTCCCGCAAATCCCCTTCTTTCAGTAAAAATAAAAACATACATTATTATTTTTCTATTTTTATTTGCTTGTCGCGAATTTTAGCTAAGTAAGAATTCTCACTGTCCATATACGAACTTATTTCATCACGGTGGTCTGCGATCTGGTTATATTGTTTTTTTTGGAAAACCAGCGCCAGGTATTCTAGTAGACCTTAACGCTGGCTTACGTCGAGTAAGATCCATTATATGGCACATTTTAGGTTTTCATTTTTTTATTTCCTGTTTGTTAAAATTTATTTTTAACAATGGTATTTTTTAGCTGAAAGTTCTTGTAATAAATGTTTTGTACTTCTATTTCTCTTTCTATAATATCTCACTAGATGCTAGAGAAGAAGTTTGTACGGTGACCTTGAGCGAATCCACAGCCACCGCAGTTAGTTTCCTTGCACCGGAAATGTGGGTCGTCCGTCGAGGTCAGCGCATGCTTTCTACAATAAAATACGTCTAGTCGCTGTAGGTAGGCTGGTCTGCGTGAGGTATATTCCTGGAATGTTTCCATCTCCGACATTATCACCGTATTCTACTACCCGCTAGTATAACAATATAATAATAATAAAACTCTTTATTCCGACAATTTTAATATATATTAATTTAATGTAGGTACATATTTTTTTTAACAGCCCATATATGTCCCACTGCTGAGTTCGAGCCTCTCCATTTCTGGAGCAACGGACGCTGAATCCATCACGCTTACCCAATGCGGAATGGCGGTGTTACCAGACTGGAAATAAATATTGGTAATCCATTCATATATTTATTCCGATGCGGAGATTGAACCCGCGACTATTGATACCGCGGGCGGAGGGCCCCACCACTGAGTCAATTGCTCTCGTCGTTCTTCGGGCGTTACTTTGGGTAAATCCATTACAAAGATGGACAGTAAAACTTACTTTACTAAGAATTGTGTTCGCGGATGTAAGCAAAGTGAGTTTGACCATCCATATTTATACAAGTATTAGCTATTTATACGCTCTGGATACATCATATATATATATATATATATATATATATATATATATATATATATATGTGTGTTATTTTGTTAGTGTACATAACGATTTTGTAATATGCGATGCGATAACATACGATGTTATAATAGTCGTTATTACAATTTCACGTTTGTATGTTCATAATAAAATAAGGTCGGCATAGTATTTTTCGCCTCCAACGTTGATAACATACATACGTGTTGCCTTCGTTTGCCTGCTTTGCTATAGAAATCTTTATCAAACCAATCTGCATCAACAAATTTTCTTAATAGAGTGATCAGTGAAATAGTGGACCTGCCAACATCCGCTTTCGAAATATCCTGCCTAGATTGTCCGTATTTCTTTTAAACCTGTCAAAACTCAGGCTTTTGTGCAGCTTTCTTAATTCTAAATTAAACAAACACTTTTATATTCCATTTTGATGCCGTTAACCGCATTAATCCTTATAACCGGTTGGCGGAATTCATACAGTGGATGCTGCGCGGCGACGTCTGCAACAATTAGTTGTTAATAGATCCAGTAAAAACTGAAGCGATAGGCGAAAGTCGTAGCGGGCGGTCGCTAGTGGACCATAAGCATTACTATGACCCACTATATAATTGCTCGTGCATGGGGATTTTTATTTATATTCATGCGTGGTACAAATATATAAGAGTTCGCGTTTTAGTATAAATATTTATTTTTTTGAAAGCAAATTCCGTATGCTTCGTGTTGTTCCCGTGAAATGCCGTTTGTCAGGTCCGCATTGACTTAGTGCTTTATATCTGCATCACTTGCTGAAAGCAACTAACGGTATCTGAAGTTAGAGCTCGTTTATCTTTTAGGATAGACTGTTGGTTGTTTAGCTGACTTTCAGGTAGGCATTCTGATGATTGATATGTGATAATAGACTACGTTTGATAATAAGTCGGTACTGCTTGTTTTCCTTTTCTAAGCACATTTACTTACTGGCTTTAATATTGTCTTTATTTTCTGTTTCTTTGTGTAACAACGCCATCTATTTTCTCCGCTTTGTACTAGGTACTAAATCGATAATCAAAAGCCTTATACGCGGAGGAATAGATAGTGTAATGTATCGTAGAATTGACTATTGTTTTCACATGAAGTAACATAAATAAATAAATTTTATCCCGCTCAATCTTCGGATTAAATTATGAATAATATATTTTCATCTACTCTATATCGAGAGCCCTTTTATAGCTGTTCAATCAGAGGCGGCTCTACCTATGGTGCGGGATGTGCGTGGCACACGGACGCAGCGGTATTAGGGGGCGCTGACCGCGGCACTTCAATGAACCTGCGCCCGTGTTATGGCACCGGGCCTTATAACTCAACCCCACGTAAAAAGAGCTCAAGTTTCCATACATCTTGTATGCCATCCGGAGCTCCTCTTTAATGTGATAGTTGATCGAGTTAGTATAAAAGTCAATTTTTTTATTATTACCATTGTTTAATATTGACATGACAGGTACAATTTGCTGCAACTGATCATGATACGAAAAATCGCGGGCATAAGACAAGTTGGTCGAAGAAGGAAGTCTTAGCTACGTAATATTAGGGAGTGGACCGGGATAGCGAGTGCTCCAGAACTGCTGCACCTCGCGAAGGAGGAGGAGAATTGTACTGAATTTGCTGCTAACCTCAAGTTGGAGAGGCACTCTTACAAGAAGAAAAACATTGACATAACATTTATGTAGACATGTTTACATTTGTAACTATACCATTTTGACCGCGCGCTTACTAGAGGGCGCTAAGATGATTATTGCATATGGGCGCTACATGGGCTAGAAACGCCTGTGTGCAATTCTATGCATTGCATAGCTACTAAACGTTTCATATATAAAAATTGTTCTATTTTATTAAGATAAGTAATCGCGTTTCACTTGGACCAAACACCAATCGCAGCATACACATCCACGCGATCGATAAACTTTCACTTATTGACGAATAGATAGATATATGTGGGACTGCGTTGAGATTGTTTCGATTCGAATGAAAACTCCAGATTCGCGAAACACCACCCTGCGCTACTTTGTGATTTGTTTACAAAGTTTATTTTTATGGAATAGGAAGGTAAACGAGCAGGCGTGTCACCTGATGGAAAGCAATCAACGCGGCCCATAAACTTCCGCAGTGCCATAGGTAGTACAAAAATATTACCAGCCTTTAAGTGTCATTATGGGAGAGGGGCTCCGATTGGCTCAGCAGCGGGGCCCCCCGCCCATGAGAACAATGGTCGCGGGTTCGATACCCGCATCAGAATTAATATATGTAAGGCTTATAAATATTTATTCCGAGTCTGGTATCCCCGCCGATCCGCATTGAGTTCCTCCAGAAATGGGGAGGCCCGTGCTCAGCAGTGGGACATATATGGGCTGTGAAAAAGGAATGGGACTCCGAATCTCAACCGCTCAACGGACGAAGCGCGGTAGCTAAGCTACCACTCAGTGTGCTACTTCCCAGAGCGTGCCGATCCATCCATGCTACAGATAAATAATATGCCATTCTTGACAATGTATTCGTCTGCAGCATGGTTCTACCACTACAAAAATATCACACTGTACGGATGGATATTTGTAACAATTCATATGACTTATTGCGTAGTTCCCGACGTAGAAGAGAGTCACTCTAGGACGCTTGCAGAAACAAATATGTCCTTGTGAGTGTTACGGAGAAACTATATAATGATGATGAAACCAAGGATGTCTAATATTAATTATAATACTGAGAGAACATCCTGGCTTCATTTCACGTATATGGGCTGAAAAAGATGGTGCTATGCCTAGCACCGCTAAATAGCCCGTGGGGCTCCTTCGTGATTTCTTCTCTAACAAATTATTAAGCCGTTTTGGTCGCTGGATCTCATCCCTATGGACTTTTTTCTGTGAGGGTACGTTAAAATAAAAGTATAAAACAAACTCAACGACTGTCTACTATAGACTAAAACAAAATATCGTCTTCTAGGTTAACGGCATTTCATCGCTACTTCAGCGAGTGGCACAGAATACTGTGGCTAGATTCCAATAGTGTGCCTGATGTGGCGGTCGACGTTAAGACGAAATAATTAAGAAAAATAAATAAAAATTCTCTTCTTCGTAAAAGTTGTTGAATTGTATTTATATCCCTTGTAGATTTTTATTATTTATATTTAAAAATCGAACACCCTGTATTTTCTTGTGGCATCAAGTGGACGTCTTTACTTTCCTTTTTTTATAATTTGATTTTTTGGATAATTAGATCTTTCATATACCGTCCCACGCTAAAGCTTGGATCTCTCCATACACACAGCATCATGACATTCAATTAATTCAGGTCCATTCATACGGCTAATCCGCGTGTACAGTGTGGTAATAATTAGATTGACAGATGAAATTGAAAGTTAAACATTCAATCGAGTACACATCGTGTGGACACACCAGCCGCTCGTCGGCACACACGATCCACCTTTCACCTGCGAATGTACATCCAGATTTATTATAATAATTAATTTTCGTATGTCCACTTTCACTGGCCGCTTGTCTATAGTCAAGCAGTCAAGTATCACGATTATGAGATCTTGGTCAGTGTTGATGAATCAACTGCTATATTCCTTCGCATCGTGTTGTTTCCACTTCGTCTCGCAGAATCTTCCACCGACTCTACTACATTGAGTACTCCGAAGAATTGTTATTTTTTTTTCATTGGATAGGTAGACAATCGAGCAGACGTGTCAACTGATGGAAAGCAATCAACGCCCATAAATAACCGCAGTGCCATAGGCAGTGCAGAAGGTCGGCAGCCTTTAAAGAAAGTGTCATTACGGGAGGAGTAGGGAGAGAGGGGAGGGGTTTAGGCTTCCGGAACTCAACCGCTCACCGGACGTAGCGCGGTAGCTAAGCTACCACTCAGACGCCGGTTTTCAGCAGGAGTGTGGTACTTCCCCGGGCGAGCCGGCCCATTTGTGTTACAGACAAATAACATGCCATTCTTGACAAAGTATTCGTCTGCACTGTCGCTTTACCGCTAGAAAATAAATGTTCGGAATAATTCTAGTCGTTAAAACCCACTCGCTACGAAGAAAAGTTTAATCCCCACCATCTTGATGAGAAGCAGTACGGTGCGTTTTTGTCGAAACTTCTGTCCCTGTGGAAAACTTACCTATAGTATTGTTTCAAAACCGATACGAAATTGGAACCTACAAAAACAAGCCTACACATATCTCAAAGGTCGACAACACTTCTGCTATGCCTGCTGGCACGAAATTCAGTACGAATCAATCAATCACAATTATATTTTAGAAGTGATCGATCACGGAGTCATCGGCTGGTCTTGCGTCAGGTTAAAATGGCGGTGGCGGTCTGTTAAAAGAAGTTTTTTCGGTTTACTCCGCTCCCGATTAGGGTGACCATTTTGTTTTATTGTTGTGAAATTAAATGAATGTACCGAGGAAAAAAAGCAAAACCGCTGTAAATGACACGGATGTCAAATAAAATTATACATTTATTTATTATTTATATAATATTAAAACTTCAATTTTTACAACAAATTACGTTTATTAACATTCGTCTTAGTGAATCCCACGAGCCGCAAGGGAGGATGGAGGTCAGCCCCAGCAGAGTCCCGCATGCTGAGGTAAGGCACCATAGTACCCGGGGAAGCCCGATCCCGGGACGGTCGGCACGCTTGCGACTAAGCTCGCCTCTAGCCACGGGTCCATTGGCACGGCAGACCGTGGATTGGCGGAGAGGAAGGGAAAAGGGTAGAGACGAAAGGAAAGGAAATGCGGATTGGGGGGGTTACCAGACTCGGAATAAACATTTATAAATCCATATAAATATTTATTCCGATGCGGGAATCGAACCCGCGACAATTGACTCCACGGGCAGATGGCCCCGCCAATGAGCCAATCGGTCGTCAATTTATATAAAATAATTATAAAAATTGCAGTTTGTGTAAAATAAAATATTTAAACGACGACGACAACCGATTGGCTCAGTGGCGGGGCCCGCCGCCCGCGTAGTCAATGGTCGCGAGTTCGATCCCCGCATCGGAATAAATATATGTATGGATTTATAAATATTTATTCCGAGGCTAGTAACCCCCCCCTTTACATAATCTGTCAATAGATGGCGCAAGTCATATAAAATTAAGTTTTGTTTATTGCATATTATAATTAAATAATGATATTAAGTCTAATACTCCGACATCACAGTAAAAAACCTTTCATACTATCCATGCTTGAAGAGTAGAATGGGGATTGAGGATTGGATGTCATCTCGTGTGATAACTACGTATGGAATGAGTAGCATTTTTCAATATGGTGAACCATCAACATACTATCTATGTATGGGAATTTTAAAAGCTGACGAATGGTGTTCTTGCTTGTCAAGTGCGGGAGAAAGCTTCTTGGAGGTCATTCCGCGGCGGCGTTCCCTAAAGTACCATGACGCCATATTGGAAACTGCCGACGTTTTTTAGGGTTCCGTAAGTATTTCGAACCTCTACAAATAAGGAAAACTTTAATTTTTTACACAGTACAACTCTTTTCGATTACAAATTTATTTTAATGTATATGTGGATAGTCAGCTTTTACTTAGCTAAGATATGCGACAAGCAAACGAAAACAGAAAAATGATAATGTGTGTTTTCTACTGGAAGAAGTGGCTATACGGGGAACTTAAATTAAATCTTACCGAAAAACGGCCGTCAGCAGCAGTTGTCTTCATTATACCTGATGATGCCTCGTGTAAAATACGTTGGGAGGTGGAGAGTTGCTGATGGCCCTAGCACCTATGCACTCCTTCGCAAACACGTATTTATCCGATTAGTGTCCGCGGATCTTAGCAAATTAAATTTGACTGGCCATCTTTATAATGAACAGTCAAACACGGATTTTCTCAAAGTTACGCCTGACTCTATCAATTATACTTACGTAATATTATTAAGCTGGAGTCAAAAGGTGTCCAATGACAAGGTTCTCCGACAAGTCAAGCAAAAACGTGAACTTTTACAGACCGTCAAAGGTAGAAAAGTTGCTTACCTGGATCATATCATGAGACATGACAGGTACAAATTGCTCAACTGATCATGATGGGAAAAATCGCGGGCAAAAGACAAGTTGGTCGAAAAAGAATGTCTTGACTACTTAATATCAGGGAGTGGGCCGGGATAGCGAGTGCTCCAGAACTGCTATTAATTATTAAAAGAATAAGAAGAAAGAATATTATTAAAAGCAGAGCCTATACTTATAAATACGGGTTCATTATACAAATAATAAATTTTCATTCGGCTGATATTTTTTTTTTAAAACCGGTCAGGTGCGGCGGGCTGACGTTGTCTCAACATTCAGCCAGTAGGGCGCGTTGGATTGAAAATGAAAGTATTCATTTGGTTAGGTAATGCGCTTTTGATATATGTAAGAAGGTGCCGCGCGGCGATTTATCTCTGTATCTTATCTGCTTCTCAATTTTCGGAGAGGGTTTTGGTAAATGGAAATCAATTGACACAGTTCCACGGCCTGCACAAGACAACCTCGTGTACCGGACCAGTTTTAACTTACTGACTTAAGCTCTTTTTCCGAGATCGATCATTTACCATAATCCTATAGAGATAACCCAAAACGAACGCAGTTGGAGTGATAATAACAGACAGATACTTGTCTCTCATTCTGCAGTAAATATTAAATTATAATACATAGACATACATACATACATAATCGTCACACCTGTTTCCAGTGGGGGTGGGCAGTGAACACAGATTCTCCATCTCATCTCGGCAAACTTTCCTTATTAATGGAGTCAGGCGTTACTTTGCGGAAATCCATCACTATATGGACAGTCAAAAGTTTTACTTAGCTAAGATCCGCGACAAGCAAAACAATAACAGAAAATTAATAATGTGTGTTTTTCCGTTGGGTTTAGTGGATTTATTTGGAACTTAAACCAAAAACTTACCGAAAATCGGCCATCAACTTTCCTTGCTTGCTTCACACTCATCATTCTCCTTGTGCAAGCCCGCCGCCGGTATGGTCTTCCTCTATATATACACACATATACAACTTATTTAATACACACACACATATACACATATATATATATATGTATAATGTATATGTATCGCAGACTGAATGGGCAATGGCTCAGTCGAAACTTCTTTATTGAGCAGAGAAACAGACATTATCCTGCGACAGCTATTCTGGTATACTCCTAACCTTTATGTAAAATAATAAATATGTTTCACATAATTATATAATTTGTAATGTATCGCAAAAAATATTATAGGTATGTTTCTCAGATAGAGGCCCGTCCCCCTCCCCTTCATCCCCTCCCCTCCCCTCCCTCCCATAATGACACTTACCCTAAAGGCCGGCAACGCTTACGCACTGCCCATGGCGCTGCGGCAGTCTATGGGCGGCGTTGATTGCTTTCCATCAGGTGACACGTCTGCTCGTTTGCCTTCCTATCCCATAAAAAAAATGATTATGTTCATAATAGCAGATCTTTGAATATTTGTTTATGTCAAATAAATTAACGTATCAATTATCCATAAATTAACGCCTAAATATAAACAACATGCAATCTTTAATTTGTTTGCGACGTATTATAATATATTTAATGCCTATTTAGGAAACTGGGTAAATGAAAAGCCTCTATATGTCATAAAAAATATAGGTCCCATCAGATGCCACTTATCCAGTTTTCGCTGTAAGAAAGAAGAACAATTTCGCTTCGCGTTTCCGCTAAATAATGAAGAGCAGTTTGAAGACCAACGTACGTACTTTAAGTCACAGTTCAGCGAATCCAAAGCATGAGTAACAGCTGCCTTACACATGATTTAAACTATTTAGCTCGCATTCATTAACCTCGGCGTACGACCTCGCCGTACATTTTTACGATTTCATAAAAATATTTATTTAGAAATTTTTCCTGATTTACAAAACAAAGAATAAGAATGAATACTCATTGATGGACAACCTTGTGTTAATATAATGCAAATAGTTATTAACCTTATTTGGTTAATAATTATTTGTATTTGTATTAACAACTTGTATAATGTAATAATATAAGTAATGCAATCTGTAATTTGCTTTGAGGAGAATAATGAGTGTGGAGGAAGCAAGAGAAGTATGCCGAGATCGTAGCCGATAGAGATCTGTGGTCTCTGCCTACTCCTACGGGGCGACTAAGGCTCATAGACTTCGTTGGCTGGATCGCGCAGTCAAGAGAAGGTATGTGGGTCGACCTATTGGACGACGTCCTGTGGGGCGCCAGGTACCGTTAGAGAGGATGACTTGCGCAACCTTCAAATCTGCAACTAGCAGCAAGTAGCGTAGGATAGGGCACGGTGGCGTAAGATCAGGTGTTCAGAGACCAAGATCAAATTAGGCCCCTGCGCCAACAAAGTTAGTTTTTTTAAGTAATATAAAAAAACAAGGTAGTTATGGTATTGGAACACGGGTACGCGGCCCCGGCCTCTCAGGCTACTACCTTATCACTCTTCGTCTTCATCCTGTCCAAATCCATCTTTCCTTTCCCAATCCTTTCTTCTCAATCCTTTTCCCTTCCTCTCTGCCAATCCACGGTGTACTGTGCCAAAGGATGCGAGCTTAGTCGCAAGCGTGCCGACTGTCCCGGGATCGGGCTCCCCCGGGTAAAATAGTGCCTTACCTCAGCAGGTGGGTCTTTACTGGGTCTGACCTCCATCCTCCCTTGCGGCTCGTGAGATTCACTATGACGAATTTTAATAAAACTAATTTGTTAAAAAATGACGGCGACGTGATTCGTCAACCGAGGGCAGAAGCGAGTAACGGAGAGCCGTTTCGCTACGATGAATGGGAGAAGAAGGATGGATGGAAAGATGGATGAGTGTGGTGGAAGCAAGGAGGGTGTGCGGGGATCATAGCGGATACTGTGATCTCTGCTTAACCCTACGAGAAACAAGCGTGACGATGTATGTATGATGTGTTTTCGCTGATCTTAGCGAAGTAAATATGACTGGCCATCTTCTGGATATAAATTGCGTTATATTTATCTTCATCAATAGCGAATAGTACTCCATTACCGAAAGTAAGGCTTGCTTTATAGGAATACTTTGTCCGCTGTCGTTCATCACTTTGGGCTTGTGGATTAGCATCCACAGAGACAGGCATTTCGTGGCAGTAATGCTGCAGGTTGTAAAGCTACTTGCTACAAATTATGACAAGATGATCTAACTTTAGGACGACGAATTCATCTAGACTTATAAAAGTACTAATTTATGTAGACGTATATAAGTACTTGTTATTATAGAGACGAAGAGATTTTACTTGGATGCCGAGGTGTAAATCACTGTAAAATATCTATTCGTCACGGGAATCGAACCGGCTACGCTGCGAGCCGCGGCGCGTGATTACTTGAAGAGTTCTCAAGTGCGGCCACCTGTTGCCGAAATGCATTATGCAAAGTGCAACAGTAATATTTTTATTTATATAATTTAGTTTATGTATATAAAAAAGTATAAATAAAATGTAATATAATTGTTTTGTTTATTTTATATTTATTATTATAAATGAAATGTTCTTTGATAACGATCGTATAAACATACTTGTGTATACGTTGATAAATAACATTAAGTGGTAGAAGATTGGTAATTTCTGCCCATGCGCTGGCCTGCTGGCGGGCCCATCCCCGAGGAGGATCAGGTGCTTGCTATAGGAGGAATGTACGTTGCGTCTAAATATCTCGTCTATAGAAGGCTTGACTAACGTCAAGTCTTCTATAGACGAGATATTTAGACGCTGCAGTCTTTCATATTTCTGAATTCTCGCTGCCACCAAAACTGTGCGCGCACTATTCACGCTATATATATACACGTATATATATATATATATATATATATATATATATATATATATATATATATATATATATTATATTGATATAAGTATATAAAGTTATAAATTTATGATATTTATTAGTAAACATTTTATTAAATCAGAATAAAACAGAGAATATGAATAAAATAATTCTACTCTTTTTATTATAAAAAATTAACTTGTTCCATCGGTCTTGCATTATACCATCCGGAAGCTTTCTCGGCGCGTTAAAAGCTTTTATCTTTCATCTCGTCATTCAATGCTGAGATCGCGTGTGTGGTGCTCGTGTGGACTGCCGCGTTGAGTGAACCTTCGACTTGAACTCTGTCGCAACAAACCTTCGGAATACACTCATCCTCTTAGAACTTGGTTTTTGGACGATTCTCTTAGTACAGCAGACACTCTCTGTGTTGTGTAAAACTGAATTTTGTGTTGTTGTTTCTTATATATAAATAAAAAAAAACTGTTGTGTTCTGTGAACATTCACATTGGATTTAGCCGTGTTATGGTGAGTCTAATTTAACATTATTTATAGTACTGATCCTTGAGAAGAGAGGTAGACTGTCGAAGAGGTGGGATGATGATGATGATGAAGTAGCTAGATGACAATAGACGAGTGGTGATGTGGAACACCTTTGTCAAAAAACAAATTACTAGTTTAGCTTGATCAGAATAAAAGAGTGATTTGAAATTTTGTAGAGATACTAAGAACAAAATATATTAAAGATGTTTAGGTTTTATCTAAATATCCTGAATATATTTAAATCTTAAAAGTCGGCCTGTTGCATTGCGGTTGTCTGTGAGCGGCGTTGAATGCTTTTCATCAGACAACGCGCCAGCTCGTTTCCATTAAAAAAATTACAAATAGTCGGTTCAATTTCATGTAGGAATATTGGTTTAGCCTTTCGTTACTTTTGCCATATAAAGAGGCTTTGGGCTATATAAAGAGGCTAACACCAAAAATATAGCCGGCAGGAAGTTTTTGATATAAATATAGTCTTGTAACGTTACAAATCGTATCCATCCAGTGAGAGAGCTCATGAATGAGGGGCGTTGCCGAAATCCATACGCTTGGCAGGTGGAATGGAGATGCAGAATTGCATTTCTCAGACTGTTGTTCATCCTCTTGTGTTTGGATGCACTAAGAAATGAGCTGATGGTATTTTATGTTGCTGACTACACATCAGGAATCTACTCTGCATTGGAAGGAGTAGGGAACGAGTAGTCACTGGGTTAGTGGTGTAAGATACCTAGTTCGGTACCTAGGTATACCTAGGTAGTTAGTTTAGTAGAGTTAGCATATATGTAGGTTGAATAATCAATAAACGCATGCTTAATGATTATTTTTTGCCAATATTGAATGAACATTCTGTCTTCACTTCACATACATGATTTCAACAAGATGGCACCATACCTTATACTCTTAGAGAGACCATGGAACTTCTTCGTGATGTCTTCCCTAATTAATTCCGTTTCAGCGATATCTCCTAGGCCGCACAGATCATCGTATCTCACATCTATGGAATTTCTTCTGTGGGCTTTCTGAAAAGTAAAGTGATGAAACAAATCGAACGACCATCTCAGCACTAAGAGAATAATTGTCTGCGAGGTTAACGGCATCCTGACGTCACTACTGCAGTGAGTTGGGCAGAATACTGTGGCTAGATTCTAGGAATAATTTAAAAAAATAAAACCCACAATTCTTTTCGTCGCAAAAGTTATTGAATTTTATTTTATCCTGTGTTATATGGACAGTCAAAAGTTTTACTTAGCTAAGATCCGCGACAAGTAAAACAATAACAGAAAATTAATAATATGTGTTTTTCCGTTGGGTTTAGTGGATTTATTTGGAACTTAAACCAAAAACTTACCGAAAATCGGCCATCAACTCTCCACCTACCAACCACTATACACAACGCCAAACACACACTATCACTTTTCCATCTTGTACACGACACGTGTTACGCCCCAACACGAGGCATCTTCAGGTATAGTAGACTCTACGGAAGACAACCGAAAAGGTACTTTTTTGTTAAAGTTCCAAATAAATCCACTAAACCCAACGGAAAAACACACATTATTAATTTTCTGTTATTGTTTTACTTGTCGCGGATCTTAGCTAAGTAAAACTTTTGACTGTCCATATAGTGATGGATTTCCGCAAAGTAACGCCTGACTCCATTAATTATCCTGTGTTGTTTTGTTATTATTTATGTTCTATAATCTATTTCTGCAACCGAACATCCTATAGTTTGGTAGGTGGCTACGTCTAGTGAATTATAGTATATATAGATATACAGGGACATCCACACACAGGGGTGTGGGATCGACCCTCGGGGATGAAACCCACTACTCGCGTCCCGGTCTTAGATGCCGCTGTTCCTAGCGATTTTTAGGCGTCCTTTAACGACTTCGCATCATCGAGACGTGGCTGAACCTATTCCTACGTTGGATTTGTAGCTGGCCCTCCCCCCTCGCGGGAGTTAGGCGCCGACAGGAGGATTTCGCGCGGTAGCGGGCGTCCTACAGGTGGAGTAGGTTGTTGGTGAAATTGAAATCGCGCAGTATTACAACACATCACATTAATGTGACGATACAAGCCTCTCTCGTCTCTGTACGCTTGAATGGGAATAATGTTGCCCAATAGATGACAAGGTGCTTTACGCGTGTTGTAATTAGAGCTTTGTCCAATATTGGGCCGAGGCTGTGTGACTACTAACTTATATTGTCAAATGTTTGCATAAATATGATACCTGAGAGATAACTCACATATGCAATGAACCGCTTTATTATTTAATACAATACGAAGTTATTTAGGCTCGTGTGATTTAATTTAGTTCAATCATTATTAACGGAGTCAGGCGTTACTTTGCGGAAATCCATCACTATATGGACAGTCAAAAGTTTTACTTAGCTAAGATCCGCGACAAGCAAAACAATAACAAAAAACAACAGAAAAACACACATTAATTTTCTGTTATTGTTTTGCTTGTCGCGGATCTTAGCTAAGTAAAACTTTTGACTGTCCATTTAGTTCAATCAGTACACTCCCACGGAACTGCGACAATGTTTTTTGAAAAGATGACCATCAAAATATCAATGTCGTCACTGTGGTTCACGATCTGACCACGTTGGTTCTTGAAAACCGGTGCCAGGTGCTCCAATAGAACGCCTGGCATATGCTGAGCAAAAACCATTTTATGACACTTGTCAGATTAAAATTATTATCTTTTTGTTTTTTTTGTATATTATAATATTATTGTAAAAAAAGTGCCATAAATAAAGTTTTTCTATTTCTATAAAATATGTAAAGGATGGAAAACTGTGTCTTTATATGGAATATTTTTTTTTAACTAGCAATATAAGTTTTCTTATTAACCAAATAAGATGATTAATGGAGTCAGGTGTTACTTTGAGGAAATCTATTACTATGTGAACAGTCAGAACTTTAACTTAGTTATGATTCGCGACAAGCAAACTAATATAGAAAACTAATAATGTGTGTTTTCTACTGAAAAAATTGGATTTACGGGGAACTCACTAATCGATAACATTTAGTTTGAGTTCCCTGTAAATCCACTTCTTCCAGTAGAAAACACATATTATTATTTTTCTGTTTTTGTTTGGTTGTCGCGGAACTTAGCCAAATAAAAGTCTTGACAGTCCACATACTAACTAAGCTAATTATGTTTGTGCTAGGATATGGTTCACATCAATAATCCAATAGTTGGATCTCCGAAAATCAACCGTTTACCGGACGAAGCGCGGTAGCTTTAACCCCAGTTTATCTGCGGAATTGTGGTACTTCCCCGGTGAGTCGGGCCATTCATGCTACAGATAAATAACATGCCATCCTTGACAAGTATTCATCTACCACATTATTCGACCTATAACCTAATTTGCCACCTTATAGATGAGTAGTTACACTAAAAAGCTAATCAAGGCTCAGGTCAGCGACACACCGTGACTTTGCCTGTATGACTGGTGATGAGGATAGGTGAAGTTCTACAAGGGCTGCATGAGTGTATCAGAGAAGTGCTATAGTTTGCTGATATTTTTGGTTGATCAGCGTGAAAATGTCAACAGTAACTGTTGAACCGTTCACGTATTTCACGGTTCAGAAACTCCGTGTCTGTTTTACTCAAAGTCACTGACTCCGTTTTTCAAATGGCTATATTTTTATTTATTTTTGTAGCTTCGTTGATTGCGTGTAACAGGAATTTGATGCGACAAAATAAAAGTACAATTTTTTATAGTAATTTATATTTTTTTCATTCTAAGAAATCTACCGAAGATATTTACTTTTTTTTATTATTATTATAATTTTTTATTATATATTCATGCCTATTCCCCGCAAGGGTTGGCGGAGACCACAGAGCTCCATCCGCTACCATTCATCGCAGCGAAACGGCTCTCCATTGGTTGCTTCTCGCCCTCGTGAGAACCAGGACGTGACGGGTGGCGAACCACCATTATTTTTCAATAAATTAGGTAAATTAAATCCCGCAAGGGAGGATGGAGGTCAGCCCCAGCAGAGATTTACTTTTTTCCTAAAATAAAAAAAAATCCTATAGGAATTTAATGAATATTTATATTTACTATTATATATAATAATTCATTATATTCCTATAGGATTCAGAATGTGTCTGAACGGCCCGACTGGCAGTTCATCGGGGAGTTCTTTCTTGTTCCGACTCTGATGTACTGTAGTGAAAGTTGGGTTTGGCAGAAGAGTCATAAAAGCAGACTGAATGCGGTGGAAATGAGAGCCATAAGAAGTACGTGTGGTGTAACATTGAATGATAGAATAAGAAATGAAGATATAATAGAGCGATGTGGAGTAAAAGAAGGTGTAAGGACAAAAGTTAAGAAAGGGATGTTTAGATGGTGTGGGCATATAGAGAGGATGGATGAAAGAGGACTGGAAAAAGAAATTTACGTTGCGGATGTGAATAGAAGAGGCAGTATGAGAAGACCAAAGAAAATACCTTCGTTAATTTGGTCAAGGTATCAAATTAACGAAATTTTTAAGAAAGGCGAGGTCAAGAGTACCCGTAACCGACGAGCTTGCATGAGGAGAATTATGAGTGTGAAGGAAGCAAGGAAAGTGTGGCGAGATTGTAGGGGATGGAGATCTGTGGTCACTGCCTACCCCTACGGGCAACAGGCGTGACGATATACAGCGAAACAAAAGAATAAATTAATATCGTATTGAAGAATTTTATTAGCAGAAACCCCCTAAAGATCCCGGGTGTCGCCGTAAGCAGTACGGCTGGCATGCTACAGCACATAGGGTACAGAAGTTAATTAAAGACAGATTAACTATTAAAGGTGTAGCCAACTCAACAAGTGGAGAAACGAACACCCGTACTTCGATAAGTAGTCCCTACAAACCGGATCGTAAAATCTCGTAAAGCGCGTAGAGAGCGGTGAAAATTCACTGTACACTTGCAGGACAGGTGGCTTCTGCGTGTGTGCCGAGTTTCCACGGCATACGTGTACCCATATATACATATATACATACATATCATCAAGCATGTTTCTCGTCAGGGTAAGCATTGATCACAGATCCATCTGCTACGATGGTGGCATACTTTCCTAGCTTCCTCCACACTCATCACTCTCCTCATGCAAGCCCGCCAGTTAAGGATACTTTTCACCTGGTCTTTATTAAGAACTACGGTAATTTGATCAAGGTGTGTTTTCCTTGGTCTTCCCCTACCGATCCTTCCATCCACATCTGCAACTTAAATTTCTTTTGCCAGTCGTCTTTCATCCATTCTATGTGCCCAGATCATCTTAGCATTTCTTTCTCATCTTTTGTCGCGACACCTTCTTTAACTTCATATCGCTCTCTTATATCTTCATTTCTTATTCTATTATTCCGATAGACATATCTCTATATGTTATTATTATATCTCAACTGATTCGGCTCTAGGACATGCTGGATTGTCAAGAATAGCATATTATTTGTTTGTAGCATGAATGGGCCGGCTCGCCCGGGGAGGTACCCGACTCCCGCGAAAAACCGGCTTCAGAGTGCTAGCTTAGCTATCGCGCTTCGTCCGGTGAGCGGTTGAGTTACGGAAATCCAATTCAATCCAAAGAAAAGTGTTTTTATGGGAGGGGGGAGGGTGTTCCCCCTTCCATAAAAACACTTTTCTTAAAGGCCGGCAAGCTTTCTATCAAGTGCCTGTTCGTTTGCCTTCTTATCCCATAAAAATATTTAATTACGTTTCTTAATTTTAATTATTGTCAGAGATAATTTTTAGAATTTACATATAATCAAAATTACTCGGACTTCGACATTATCATACTAACATTATTTTGTTAGTGTGGTAACTAGAAAAAGCTATATTTAAACTATATTTAAAAGAAAAGCATTTCTATTGTGGTAGAGCCACGTTGCAGACGAATACTCTGTCAAGGATGGCATAATATTTGTCTGTAGCATGAATGGGCCGGCTCGCCCGGGGAAGTACCACTCTACCGCGCTTCGTACGGTGAGCGGTCTGAGTTCCGGAGGTCCTAACACCCTCCCCTTCCCATTCCCCCTCCGATTCCCACTCCCACTCCCATAATTTCACTTTCCTTTAAGGTCGACAACGCTTCCGCACTGCCTATGGCGTTGCGGATGTCTATGGATGGCGTTGGTTGCTTTCCATCAGGTGACACGCCTGCTCGTTTGCCTTCCTATGCCATAAAAAAAATCTCTCGAAGAATAAGGAAACATACATAAGTCGTACACACACTCACGCACATGTACAACACGTATACAACATTAATACATGTTTAAATTATGTAATTATATGGTGCATAATAAAACCAAAATACATCATTTTCCACTTACAGAAAACACGTTGTCTGTCGTCTATATTGTTAATTTTATTTTATCCACGACATCAACACGACAATCGTCTTATAGTTATTAATGGAGTCAGGCGTTACTTTGCGGAAATCCATCACTATGTGGACAGTCAAAAGTTTTACTTAGCTAAGATCCGCGACAAGTAAAACAATAACAGAAAATTAATAATGTGTGCTTTTCCGTTGGGTTAAGTGGATTTATTTGGAACTTAAACCAAAAAACTTACCGAAAATCGGCCATCAATTCTCCACCCACCAACCACTATACACAACACCAAACACACATTATCACTTTTCCATCTTGTAAACGACACGTGTTTCGCCCCAACACGAGGCATCTTCAGGTGTAGTAGACTCTACGGAAGACTTTTTAAGTTTTTTGGTTTAAGTTCCAAATAATTCCACTTAACCCAACGGAAAAACACACATTATTAATTTTCTGTTATTGTTTTGCTTGTCGCGGATCTTAGCTAAGTAAAACTTTTGACTGTCCATATAACGTCTTATCAATTACAGTTACCAATGCTGCTCGAAGCTTGTAACCACGATGACTATAAGATATATCGGAGGCAACCCGTTATCAGATACGGGTATGTATTGCATGGGAGTAACGGGACAAGCAAACAAACGAAAAAGCGTAACTGTGCGCATGAGAATGGTCTCAGTGTTCGCGTTTGTATGTATATTAACAGGACGGGAGCGTGCCGTTTGTTCTCCCATGCCAGCGATGGGGTCTTTTAAATTCTAATGTGTCTTCTTTTTACTTTTCAATTGTTATCGTTTACCCATGAACGGGGTAATGGTTTCTCGTTACGGGACTTTTTACAAGACCATGATTCAGCTAGCCGGGATCAGAGTTGTCGCTTGTCATACAGCAGTGCCTGTGTGCGAAACCCATGAAGCAAATCTTTTTTTTTCTTTTTAATACTTTATTGTACACACAAAACACGACATACAAAAATTAAATGGAAAGAAGATGTACAAAGGCGAGCTTAACTCAAAACTGAATTTCCTTCCAGCAAACCCAGGAGTGAATGAGAGATAAGATAAGCTGTGAGGATAGAAATAAGTGTACAACAACAAAATATAATAATAATATACATCGCAGTACATACTATATAAAACCATATATATATAAACATATAAATACTAACAATAGTAATAATAGTAGTAGCTAAGCTTCTACTCAGGCGCTCGTTTCCCGCCGGAGTGTGGTACTTCCCCGGACGAGCCGGCCCATTCATGCTAAATAATATGCCATTCTTGGCAAAGTATTCGTCTACAGCGTGGCCCTACCACTATTGTATTGTGAAGACTGTGATAAAAGTACAAATAATGGGGACAAACATTTAGAACCTGAACCGATAGGCCATACAAATACTATTTCTGACGCCGTAATCAAACCAACGATCCTTGGCTCAGAAACATACTCGTATATTTTGCCGTGTTTCCTTGGATCATCGAGTATACGACACATCTTTCCTCACAACACTAGTCGACTCGAGATATAATATACTCTGATAGAATATTAAGTAATACTAACAGAGTATACGTAGTCCGTAATACGTGAACGAGACTTGCACTTGGCTGATTTTGAAATTGATTGTGACGCTCGAAGTATTAGAAAGGTGTGACAAATGAAATTGTGGAAGCGCCTGCGCACTGCACTGCATCAAGCGACTCCATTGTAGTTTTCAACGGACGATTAGAGTCTACTCGATTTTTAATATTAAAGATTAGAATCTACTCGATTTTTGATATTAACGATTAGAGTCTACTCGATTTTTAAGATACAAAACGTGTTTTTTTTTAAAAAATGTACTATTTTGTTTTAATTGTTTTTTTAAAAATAAGTTATACTCTCTATTAACTATAAGTTAACATACCGTCAGTGGCGAAGCTTGTACATCGCTGGAAAATAGTAGGAATTGACTTTAAAAATTGTTTTATATTATTTGTCGATATAATAAGTCGACTATATTAGATCTATGGGCATTTCGATAAAAAGGTTTAGTTCCAAAAAATTATAACCTAATACTGACTATATAAATATACAGAGTGTCCTAGAACTCAACGTCAAGCCGAAACGGGGTGACAGGATTTATTGTAATCATCATGAGAAAAATCAGAAAAACCCCGTTTCGTCTTGACGTTGAGTTCTGGGACATCCTATATATTCGAGCGGATCAGTATTCAATCTCAAAAATCTCTAAAAACTACCTGCATTAAAATATAAATGTCTATTTATATAACGCAACGTATAAATGATGAACTGATTTTTTTTCTTTGTGCAGGTCGCGAACTAGGATCTTCTTCAAGTCGCCCCGCCTTTTTTGTGAATAATGGGCTAGAACTATCAAAACTCGATCGCAACTATGAACGAAAGTCGAGAGCGAATTCGTCGTGAGAGAGAGCGGGAGAAGAATACATACACCTCTCCTCGCCTGGCCCTGCGCAGAGTGCTTCTCTTGGCGGAGGGCAGACAGTTCCGGGAGGCGGCGGCCATTTTGTCGCGGCTCGGGCCGGGAGTGTTGCAGAGCGTGGCTTCTGAACTGCCCGTGGATCTTTTGGTAGAGGCTTTGCCGCATTCAGCTCATCTTATCGAAACATTGTTGAATAGGTAAGTCTTCTTTCTGTTTACGGGTTAATTTCCTGCATGGGGGCTTCCATGAAGGGGGTTCCTCGTTTCTCGAGGAACAGACGCATTAACCCACTAAGATTGTTCAAAGCGGGTGCTAAGATAATATTGTTATTATTATTTATAGAACTGAACTGAATCAATAAGCATCCCATTCTCAACTTTTAAAGTGAAAACTTCTATAGCCCACACTTCCCCTACTTCGTAAAAGTTATTAAATTGTATTTATATCCTTTGTAGTATCCCCAAAGGGTCGATCCCACACCCCTGTGCGTGTGGATGTCCCCGTATATATACTACTAGCCTATACCTGCGGCTTCGTTCGCGTGGAATTTGGTCGGCCACATTAAGTTTCGTGACAGATCATTTTAAATACATATTTTTTTTTTTCACTTAATTTATGGTTCACAGTTTTAGTCATAGTGGCTTCCACATGAAAGGTATATATAATATGCTGTCGCGGACTTGTATTTAGAATTATCGGTAGACGATAATAACGGTACATCATCTTTGTGTTACTCCAATGGTTTACGCAGCGTACGTCAAGGTAGCTCTCAGAGGCGAGATTTTTTCCGACTTAATTGAAATGTATCGTTATATCACATAAAATCAGTACAAATTGTAGCCTATATATTATTCCGATGTATAACCTATATTACTGTAAATTTTCAACCAAATCCGTCCAGTAGTTTTTTCGTGAAAGAGTAACAAACATACATCCATACTCACAAACTTTCACATTTATAATATTAAGTAGGAACGATAGGATAGGATGTTCGAAAACCTAATTCTAACACCGGACACCCTGTAGAAGGAACAATTAGTGCCAAAAGAGTGCATCTTGTGTCACGTAAAAACAACTAACATGTTACAAGTGAGTCATATCAGTTACATTAGTTCGTAGGCATAAGAACTGTGCCGAGGCTTGCATTATGTATTACTGCAGTCGCGGAGACCTACTTGCTTGTCACAATTAAAGCAAATTAGCGTGTAACAATCACGCCATTGTAACATCAACCGCAGAGACATGATTGCAAAGAACATTTTTCTATAATCATTCTAAACCACGTGTGTTGCGTATAGTTGATCTATTAAACTTAATGTCTTACCACTTCTTTTTTTAAAGTTTATTTATGATTTTGTGAAGTAGTTCTACATTCAGGTGTTAACAGTTAAGAAATATAAGATTAACAATGACAAAAATATCAGAGTCGGAACAAGCATTCTCCGATGAACCGCCAGTCGGGTCTTTTTAGACACATTCTGAATTTTTATAAAGGAGTGCAGGACTTCATTAACTTGATGACAATTTAATGTGATTGTTGGTAACCCTGTCGCGTGCAGCGTGCCAGCCGGCGTGCCATAGAAATACTTGTAGCCTTAATTTCGCTATACCCATAAAAATGTCCATTTTCACACGGATTTCTGTTTACGATTCGGTTTAAGTGTCAAAAAAAAATCTAAAAAAGAAAAATCATCTAAGCTAATGAAATGACGTACTAAAAAAAATAACATTATTCATAGAAAAGCCAATGACTGTAAGGTACTCGGATTTTTTGCAGAGGAGTTTCTATGGATAATATACAACCAACCCTAATAAATAACTACAGAAGGTCCGCACTGTACAAAGTACAAGGACAGACACTACGGCGTCGGCGTACTTTGTACGAGGTGGACGTTCTATGGTTATTTATTTTGGGACGTGTATTAGTGAAAGCACTACGTCGAGTGATGGTGAAGTGTAAATATCGCCGCAGCTAGCGTGACTTTTGACATTTGTCGCAAAAAACGTGACGCGCTAACCACACATTGAGTAATAAGTGACATTTTTCACTGTGTACAAGTGTTATTATTACTAGTGATGTAATGAATATCGAGTAGCGTTGCGATTTCGATAACGATTAATTGAAATAAAATGACACAAATACAAGAGGTGACTTTTCCCGCCAACTTACATTAGAGACGTTGTGTTTTTATTTAATTTTTATAATTTTATATTATTATTAGTTATATTGTTTAATTGTGTGTATTATATAATATATTTCGATTAAGGTGTATAAGTGATGTGATATGAAATAAATGCGTGTACCGTGACTTTTAAATTGACTGAAAAAGTCCATAGAAGGTTTTGGTAGAATAGCCACCATTTTGTCACCAATGTGACAAGCTGACTAGTTACATTTCCAAAGATTTGATATTATTGTATTTTACTTGACACTGTCATAGTAGTTATAACTAATTGCCATTGTAAGAGGTAGTATCTTAACTGTGAAGTGATGCAACAGGAGTCTGGTTTAATACTCTTTTTTTATACCAAGTGGACCTATTATATATACAACTGATGAATGGCGGGAGACAAGCGCGGGGTGCAGGAGACGCGGTGTTGCCTGCACGTGTGCAGCAACAAAGCGCGTTCCACGAATGCGGAGAATCAAAGCGCATTCCACGAATGCGGCGTAACAAAGCGCATTCCGCAAGTGCGTAGTAACAAAGCTTGTTCCGCGAATTTGTTCTTGAAGTGTATATTCTGTAGTAAGCAGCTACACCATCAAAGAAAATATGACACGAGTAGAGATGGGGACATTTCCCGACAATTTACATCAGTGGCGTTGTGTTTTTATTTCATTTTTATAATCTTTTTTTTATCAGTTATATTGTTTAATTGTGGTGGCGTATTATACAATATAGTTCGATTAAGGCGTATAAGTGAAGTCATATGAAATGAATGCGTGTATCGTGAATTTTTTAAGTTGACAGACAATTCCATATAAAATAGCCACCATTTTATCACGACGTAACGTGACAAGCTGACTAGTTACATTTCAAAAGATTTGACATTACCGTATTTTACTTGACACTGGCATAATAGTTATAACTAATTGCCATCAACGAAGAAGAAAGAAAAGTAGAGAAGGTTTTGATCTTCTGGGCGTCCTTGCTTGTGTCCGTACGACTTCTCTTTGACTTTTTCTACTAATAACAACTATCGGGGCAACGTTTAAACTATCTCTTATGTACTCATTTTGTTTATCAGTTTGCTTCCCGCTGACCAGCGTAACATGTCTGTTACGTGGAGTTTTTGTAGATGTTGTTTTTTGTTCTCGCAAAAAGTCTATGTACAAATCACATTAGGTAATAAAACGTTCAAACTTCCATCTTGTCACGTTCACTGTTGTCGCCGTACGATTGCCGATAAGTCGTGTATGTCGCGATCCACGCGAAATGACTTATGGCGGCAGGTTTCGGTGAAAGTGGTGGAACAGGTTCCAAAGACCACCGCCTGCACTCGACGGACTGTCTGCCGCTTCGACGCGACGTAGTTTTATGTCCCAAAAATCGATATGAATAGGGTGACCATGAGTTTTTTAATTCTCTATGTGACTCAATTATAGATACACAAGCGCGGTCACACCTCGTCGAATTATGGTGCTGCGGAAGTCTATGAGAGGCATTGATTGCTTTCTATTGGGTTACACACCTGCTACTATTGATTTATTATCGTATATAAAAAAATTAATCAACATCCTGCGGTAGTCCACTCCTGAATATAGGCCTTCCCGAAAAAGCGGCACCTATCCCGATCTTCGGCTTCATGCATCCAGTCTCTGCCAGCCGCCGTGCGCAGATCTTCGCACCAACTAGCCGGGGGGCGTCCTAAGCTACGTTTGCCAAGACGCGTTCTCCACTCCAGGACTTGTCTGCTCTAAAGATTGTCGGATCTCCGACAAACGTGACAAGTCCATTGCCACTTCAGTTTGCTTATTTCAAAGACTATGTCGATGAGTTTCGTTCTCTGGTGGATTTCTTCATTCCGAATCATGTCTACCATACCATACAAAAGAAATAAATGCAAAGAAAGAAATAAAAATTTTTTTCATGTATATAAGACACTAGTCTCTTAATAATTGGTTTAACCATACATTTTACTAATCTCGGCTTAGGTTATATTCAGTTGAAAATTTTAAAATGTTTATGCATATGTTTATACATCTATATATATAAAAATCAATTGCTGTTCGTTAGTCTCGCTAAAACTCGAGAACGGCTGGACCGATTTGGCTAATTTTGGTTTTGAATTATATTTAGAAGTCCAGGGAAGGTTTAAAAGGTGAGTAAATGTGATAAAAATATAAGGAATATAGTAAAAGCAACAATAATATTGAAACCTAATTCATATCGAGTATTTTTTTATTGATTACGATTTCTTTGTGTTCCTGTTAAGTTTTGACCACATTTTTTACTAAAGTTGAAACATTCTGCAATTATCGTTCAGTTTTTTATTTATTATATATACGGCGGTACGAAGTTTGCCGGGCCAGCTAGTTACGAAAAAAAGTACTGTCTCATTTTGCAACGTCTATCATGGTCGCCCTATTTATAAATCATTGGCTTCGTACTTCGATTGATGGTGGCCACACCTACTCATAAAATGAAAGAAAGTAGCTGTTTCGCAACTTGTTTACAATTCCTATTTACACGAAGCAAATAAATAATGTACGGAGGGAAATGTTCGACGAGAATGAATCGTTGACTTACTTAAAAAGTATACTTTCAGATCAGTGGCTGCAGACAAAAATTCAAGTTAAAAAGAAACAAAAAACAACTATTTCGATTGGCTCTAATGTCGTAATGACACGTCAAAACTAAACATTAATGACTAAAAAAGCTTAGTGTATACTCCAGCCTAATTCCGAAAAGAATGTTTAATAACAAAGCGTTGCTTAGCAACCGGCCTGCATATTGACAACATTTTTTATTTTTTTTCTTTGCTTCAATGGCGATAGGTTAAAACTATTATGCCAGTGTCAAGTGAAATACAATAACATCAAATCTCTTGAAATGTCTATTCTAAAAATTCAATTGAGGTTGTTATCTCGATCGTACCGATTAATCTCCTTCGTGTCCTCTCCATTCTATTCCATTGTTACCCCGAGCGCACCGTTCAATCTCATAAGTGTCCTGTGCATTCTATTCCTTCCTTATCTCAACCACATAGATTATTCTCCTTCGTGTCTTCTCCCCTTTACGTGACATTGGCGAAATCATCCGTGCTATTTTGGCACTATTAAAAGCCATTAATTCAAATGAATGAATGAATGAATGATTGAAATGTCTAGTCAGTTTATTAGGTACGTTACGTCTTGATACAATCGTGGCTATTCTACCAAAACCTTCTATGTACTTTTTCAGTCAACTTAAAAAGTCACGATACTCGCATTTATTTCATATCACTTCACTTATACGCCTTAATCGAACTAAATTGTATAATACGCCACCACAATTAAACAATATAACTGATAATAATATAAGATTACGAAAATAAAATATAAACACAAGGTCATTGTTCAAGACAATTTTTGTTTAGACAAGAGTTTTGATATTATTCCATTTTACTTGACAGTGGCATAATAGTTTTAATTAATTGCCATCAAAGAAAAGTCTAAAATAACGAAAATGTTTTCCTTACATGAATATAAGGAAGTCAAGTTCAAAGAAACAAGATTTAATTTCTTATTTTCGTAATTAAACAATATTATCACAGTTGTGTGAGTGATTTGCTTGAATGATAATTGTAATTGAATATTTATTATGTAATGTGTAATACATAATTCACGATTTGTAGTTTTTGAGTTGTGATAACCTTAAAATTGTTTGTATACATTGATTCTTTTACGGAATTTGACTAAGATATAGAGAGCTAACCTAGATTCCAATGGAAATGTCCACGTTTCTAAATAAGTTATTATATATTGCCATTTCGCTGCCAGCATGTTGACGGTTGTAAAATTGCAAGAATTTTATGACAGTCGTTGACCTTGAATATTCGCAAATTAATGGCGGACATTAAGAAAATAAAAACTAACGATCTGTTTAAAAAGTGACCGGCGACCCACTTGGTGGCCCCACTGGGTCAACACCAATAATTATGGCTCCATCTTTCACTTTCATTTCACTTTTGATAGGCCCGACATTATCGAAATGGATTTATGGGATGAAATTGAATCTAGCCGAGCGTAAATCTATGTGAAATCACGGGTTTCATGCAGTCACGCTAGTAACCATGGCGAAGGGTTGGAGAACTTTCTGCTGGCTGTTTCTTGGTAAGAGAAAAACGTAGACTTGTGATTCTCTATACACTACTTTCAATATCAATATCAGCCCGCGGCAGTTCACTGCTGGACATCCATGGCCTCACCCAAGGCGCGCCACCTAGCCCGATTTTCGGCTACACGCATCCAGTCTTTGCCAGCCGCCTTGCGCTCGCTCCGTCTAGCAGGAGGGCGTCCCACACTACGTTTGCCGAGTCGCGGTCTCCACTCCAGCACTCATCTACTCCAGCGATTGTCGGTTCTCCGACAAACGTGTCCAGCCCATTGCCACTTCAGTCTGCTAACTCGAAGAGCTATGTCTATATGAATTTCTTCATTTCGAATTCTGTCCACCAGAGAAACCCCGAGCATAGCTCTCGCTATAGCCCTTTGAGCGACTTTGAGCATGTCGAGGAGCAGAACGCACTGGTTGAAGACTTTTGTCTTCAGACTTTGTAGTATGGGCGACGAGAAGACTTGATGAAATTTCCTGAATGCTGCCAAGCCCACTATACTACTTTGTAAACACAATATTATTGAAGTGATAACTTCTATAGCCGCGTTACATCGTTAAAGTTTCATCCCCACCATCTGGATGAGTGGCGATCTACTACGGTGCGTTTCTCTCGTAACTTCTTTCCATGCACCACCACTCTGTGGAATCTGCTACCTTCGACGTTCTTTCTGAACCGATACGACATTGGCACCTTCATTAAATGTCGAGGTTGTCTATGGCGGCGTTGATTGCTTTCCATCAGGCGACACGCTTGCTCGTTTGCCCTCCTATCCCATAAAAAATACGACTCTTTATAGGGAAAATCTATGGGTTCGCGTCAGCAACATGTAAATGCTTAAGGTATATCTATAGCTATAGACATAATTTAAACACATTATTGCACGCGCAGCTGCCTACGTACACGAATCACGCCAACACATTGTATATACCCGATTGTATGTGTGTGCGTTGGACGCTTTATGAATGGATAAAGTTTTGTGAGTCGCGTCAGCAACATGCTGTAGTAATAGCAGCATTTAATGTTACAACTAGTATAAAATTTCAAAATACAGTTTAAAGTATTCACTTCTGTCGGCAGACCTCATGACTGCCTCCGATTTTTTTTCTGATTTGCCTCTGCGGATATCTGTGTACGTTTGACTGTCCATCTTTTAAATGAATTCTACCTCGTGCCTGACTCCGTCAATAATCATATTAAATATGTTGAAATAAAATATTTGTTTAGAATTAAATGTGAGTATTTTCCCTCAGGCTCATCTCATTGGAAGTGACACCTCGACCGGACTTACAATGCGAGACAGTGGCGTGGCGTCTGGTGGGTCTTCTGGGCGGAGACCAAGGATCCGGGCTTCGCGCGAGAACGGCGCGCCTGGCGAACGCCTTGGTGCATTATACGCCAGATGCGAAGGACACCATCGACGCTAGGAGGAGGCAGCTGGATTCCGCAGTCCAAGGTTCGTTGTCGGGAACGTTGGCTATCCTTCAAATGATTTTCTTGACAGTTGCTAAATAAATATGTTAAAAAATTACGTCGACGTGGTTCGCCACTTGTCACGTCCTGATACCCTACGAGGGCGAGAAGCGACTTTACTGGTAGAGCCACGTTGCAGACGAATACTCTGTCAAGAACGGTATATTATTATGGAAGTACCACACTTCCATAGAAAACCGGCGTTTGAGCGGTAGCTTAGCAACCGCCTTTCGTACGGTGAGGGGTCTGAGTTCCGAAAGGCCCAACACACTCCCCCCCCCTCCCATTCCCATAATATTTCCTTAAAGGTCGGCAAGTATTCCACACTGCCTATGGCGCTGCGGATGTCTATGGGCGGCGTTGATTGCTTTCCATCAGGTGACACACCTGCTCGTTTGCCTTTCTATCCCATAAAAAAAGACTAACGGAGAGTCGTTTCGCTACGATGAATGTGAGAGGGAAAATGGACGAAGAAGCAAGGAAGGTGTGCCGGGATCGTAGCGGATGGAGATCTGTGGTCTCTGTCTACCCCTCCGGGAAACAAGCGTGACGATATGTATGTTATGTATGTAAATAAATACAACAAGCCTTACATACTTCAGATAGTTAATCAAGCGGTACAAGCAAATAAAAATAACTGAACATATTATTATGTTTAATGTTATTCTGGGTTGGTTCTCACACGCTCCGAACTTTCTCTTTTATCGGTGTGTCTTTGTAATTATAGCGTTTAAAATGTTATTAACTTGTTGCCTTATCGTGTTGGTAGTTTGTTATTTTTATTTAATCATTGTTTTAAATTAACTTTAACTGCAACAAAATTATTATTAATAATATTGATAAAAGATGGAAGTTCAATGTCTGATTGGATTTATTCATGGATGGACTTTATAGTGGTGCTAGATTTGATCTTGTTTAGTTAACACCTGAAAATAACTATTAGGAGATGTTTCTTTAAATGTTAAAAATGCTTTCCAAGTATATAGAGTTGCTGACGGCCTATTTTTAAGTAAGATTCAGTTTGAGTTCCTTGTAAACCCACTTCTTGCAATAGAAAACACATATTATTATTTTTCTGTTTTTGTTTGCTTGTCGCGGATCTTAGCTAAGTAAAAGTGCTGACCGTCCACATAATCTAGGAATGCAATTTAGGAAGATTTAGGGCAAAATAAGTACAAGGCTATTCCTTTCCTTTAATCGTAAGGTTTTTGCTCCCATTAAATTCTGTTAATAAAACATTAATAACGTTTACCAACACATTAATAACACGCCAGTTGAAGGCTTTTAAAATATTACCATAGAAGGTATATTCTCATCAACAAATACGTATTTGGATTTCCGCAAACAACCACCTCGAGCAACTTCCTGCGGCGAAGGCTGCACTTAAAGGATCCGCCGATGACTTCGATAAGGTTTCCCATATGAACCAGAACATACGTAACGTAGACTTGGAAACGCGAGCGTCGTGCATTTCATAATTAGCGGAAGGTGTTAAATGCGAATGCAATTAATGATAACTCTGTTTCCTCTTGTAATGAAGACTTATCACCGTTTAATTAATTATGTGGGTAAATAATCTGATATAGGCCTCTGCGAAGACAGCTATGTCCACACTTATCATGCTTCTCATGGATTTTTTATTTTATTTTATTTATGATAATATCCAGGTGAAGTTGTATGGAGCATAGTAGGTCTCACTAGGCGGGCCCGTGCTGAGACCTTCCGATTCGGTCGTTATTCAAATTTGGAATACATATATAAATACACATAATTAAGTAAATATATTACACATATATTTATACATATAAACATACACACATATCTATATACATATAATAAAATAACATAAGTGCCAGCAAGTGATGCTACTGCCCTGCAAAAAACATGTGGATTTGGTTCTCACTAAGTTATTTTATCCATTTTTTCTCTCTTGCCCAGAGATGATTTCGGGAGCTCATTATATATTTTTGGTTTTGATAGAGATTGATTGTAGATAGGGGTTTGCAATCACGCAAAACGGAATTACGCATTCTTGATTAATTTTACAGACATTCGCAGAAGATGTGGAACAAGAAAATATCAAGGTTACAAGCTGATAATGTAAGATATTTTTCTCCAGGGCTAGGCACGCATGGGCTGACAGCAGACTCCTCGGGGTCGCTGATCTCCCTGCACGTCGGCATGAAGAATGAGCTGCAGAGGCACGTGGAGGTGTACAAGCAGGCGCTGCACAAGTTAGAGGAACTGGTAAAATATTTGTTTGTTACCAAGTTTATTAACCTTTACTTCTTTGAAATAAATTTAAATTTAATCAAATCCCTGGTAATATGATGGACTAAGCCAATCAGAGGCCCGGGGTGACGAAGCTTACAATCTTTTTTCAACTGTTTTTTTTAATTAATTATAAAAGTAACTTGTTAATTAGTTTTATTAGTATTTATTATAACCAAAGACCGATAGAGTAAAACAAAAGATGAACTGAAATATACAAGTGAAACTGAAACACCAATACTGAATTGAATAAACAGAAGGATTATCAGTAGAAGTAATTTTAATTTTAAAATTGTAAACAATCGATACAGGCCATACTGCTTACGGTGGCACCCGGGATCTTTCGGGGGTTTTTATCTTCAAATAAAATTCTTCAAACTGATATTAATTTATTCTTCCTGTTTTTAAATCATATGTACATTTAGTGTATTCATATATATATAAATACTTTTCAATTTACATTTTATATTTTAATATATAAAATTTCAATTTTTATACTGGAATGGTGACATGTCCATTCAAGAGACGTCCGCTTAATGTTTTATAACAATTTCTTTTTTATTTTAAATTTGAATATTACAAATGTCAAAAAATGTAAAAGGTTTTAATGCATCAGTGATACATTTATGAATGTATCACTACAGTACATAGTGAGCATACTTTAAAGCCTTGTCCGGGATTTGACCAAGGGAACTTGTTAACATTTGGATATAGAATACGCGACAATACAAATACTGCTGCAAACTGACTGTTTATGACTTGTTACATGTTTGATTTTTAAGTACAATAGCCTTATATTAATGTACCGTATGTTAATTAATAGTCAGGCGTTACTTTGCGGAAATCCATTACTATGTGGCCAGTCAAAAGTTTTACTTAGCTAAGATCCGTGAGAAGCAAACAACAATAGGAAATTAATAATGTGTGTTTTCCTGCTGGATGAATTTGATTTACAGGTTAAACTAAATTTTACCGAAAAACAGCCGTCAGCAACTCTCCACCCACCAACCACTATACACAACACCAAACACACACTACCACTTTTCCACCTTGCAAACGACACGTGTTTCGCGTCAACACGAGGCATCATCAGGTATAGTAGAGTCTACGGGAGACAACCGTTAAGTGACCGTCACTGTACGCATGTACCATATGTCTTCACCAGCGTTGTGGATATCTACGGGCGGTGGTGGTCACTTGCCACCAAGTGACCTGCCTGCATGCTCGTGTGCCTGTTATGTTATGAAAAAGTGGTTTTCCTCAGTCCCCGGTGACGTTGCACCAAGACCCAGCGTCGTCGTCGCACCAGCGGCTCCTGGCGCTGTCGCACGCAGACGTGGAGCGACGGCTGATCGACAACAAGTCCCTGCTGACTATCGTGGACAAGCCGGCACTCCGACAGCTGCCGACGCTCGTCGCCTCGCTGGCGGCGAGGGTGGAGAGTGACAAGGCCGTGTTGGCCTGCGTGGGACAGATCAAAAGGAGCGATCCCACTTTGGACTTGAGTGACACGCGGTGAGTAAAATGATTAATTTTTAAATATATTCTTCTCTACTTCCTATGTTATTTGCGTTAGTACTGTTTTGTAGTGTTGTAAGCGTGTCTGATGGGAAGCAAACAGCGCCGCCCATAGGCATCCACAGTGCCATGGGAATTGTTGGCGTTTGAGAAATATCTAGGCTTGTTTTTTGATCATTCGGGGGACATCTACCCCAGGTCAGGGGTGTAGGAGCGAGCCTCGGGGATGAACCCCCACTACTCGGATGTATGCTCGGAAGGCGACCGCCTCCCAGTCATGGCGCCGCCGTTTCGAGTGGCTTTAAGGGTGCCTTAAAATTCTGCCAGCATCTAATCCCGCTCTACTCCACGCCGGTGTGGGGCCTAATACATTGCACAACGCCGTCTTATAATCGATGCCGGAACTGATTGCAACGATGATCTCTCCGATGCAGACTCTCCGAGAGGTGAACCAGCTGATGGTCATCGACTCCTCGGAGTTCAAGTTGTTTTTCGAAGGTTTCAGTGTCGTATAACATTGAAAACACCGCCATCTATTGAAAGTAATTGTAAGTAAAAGGAAAAAAAAGAATTTTTCATTTTTCAAGCTGTTCTTTTATGTTTCCCCTATGTTTTTTTATTCGTTAACCTTCCCTGTATTAGGATGAACAAATTAAAAATATACATATTCGAATCGGTCGAGCCGTTTTTGAGTTTTAGCGAGACTTAAAAAAATAGCTATCCATTTTTACATATATAGATAGATAAGTGTATATGTATTTGTGGTGTGACGAATATCGAATACGAAATGAAAGTTTGGTTATTAAATAATAATAATAAGAAATTGAAAGTGTAACACGGCGTCAGGTAAAGAGTTTCGTCATTTAGTTTCCGGTCTATGTCAATTTTTTGACAGACTTCATTCGACACCACTTCCGTATACTCACATTGGGATGAAGCGACACCGATGAAGTGTCGGGTGGATATTGAAGTATGCTTTGATTGATACTATTCATATTGATGCGATGTCCGGTCTCAGAATTGAGTTTCCAAACATAAATAATAAAAAATCTACAAAGGATATAAATGACATTCAATAACTTTTACGAAGAAAAAAGTTTGAGTTTTATTTTCTTAAAAATAATTTCGTTTTAAAGTTGATCGCTGCGTCGGGCACTCTTGGAATTTATATGTAAATATATTGCCCCGTTTCTTTTTTGCAAAGGGGTGTATATATTTTTTTTCACAGCCCATATATGTCCCACTGCTGAGCACGGGCCTCCTATTTCTGGAAGGATATATATACAGAACATAATATTCATAGTAAACAGTCGGATTGTCTGTCCGATTTAATGTGAATCAGATCTTATCTTCATACGGATGGGTGTAACGAATAAAATAATTAATGTGATGCTCTAAAGTAGTTCACGCTAACCAGCAGTTCCGCAGGATGCGAGAGCTGATCGTATCTGTTGAGGAAGAGGAACTTAAACAAATGAATATAACTCGGAAATTATACATACACACACACACACATTTGTAAATATACATATATGTGTGTGTATGTTATTTTGTAACAACTTGAAATGCTCAAAATACGTAAATAAACGTCATATTGTAATTTTCGAGGAGAACTATATGTAAATTTAATTTGCTACGACTTTTGCCATCAAATTAAATTAGTGAGGATGTTTTTTTATTTCATTTACATAATGTTATATTATTAATAGAGAGGATGGATGAAAGACGACTGGTTTTACTGGTTTTGTTGGTGGAAATTTACGTTGCATTTCTGTAAATTTACGTTGTCCAGTTTGGTGGATGAAAGGATCGGTAGAGAAAAACATACCTTGACCAAATTGCGGAAGTTTTTAAGAAAGGCCAGGCCAAGAGTACCATTAACCGACGAGCTGGTATGAAGAGAGGGATGAGTGTGGAGGAAGCAAGGAAATTATATTATTAAATTCAAATTTGGCTAGGGAAAATAGAATGATTTATTCACAAGTAAGACAATTTTAATAATATTTATCTAACTTCCGGAAATATATGAATTTCCGGTATTCATTTTTGATAAAGAGGGCATGTCCACGTTATGACAACATGTTGAAAGTTCGAAGAATCAAAATTTTTACTCCGATCATATTTTAAAATATCATTAAATAATTTTACTCGACACTTGCCTTCAACGAGGGAAGAATACACCATTGATGAGTAGCCATAAATTATTAATGGTGTTATTTAATATTATAACGGCCGTTTGTAGAGGTTACACAATGTGATGTCTGAGGTTTTTGTACGAGAACGACTTTCGTTGATGATTGTATAAGCCTCCACGGAGAAATCAACTAGAATTACCGCTCATCAATGTACATCATAACACTCGTTGACATAGATTATTACGTATTATGGTTCAACATGCACCTAAGAGAATGGTCGCGGGTTCGATCCTTGTAAATATAATAATGGGCCGCGTTTAGGAAATTTCGTCAAGTCTTCTCGTCGCTCATACCACAAAGTCTGAAGATAAAAGTTTTCAACCAGTGCGTTCTGCCTGTACTCTCTTATGGCGCCGAAGCGTGGACAATGACGGTCCGTCTCCTTCACAAGCTCAAAGTCGCTCAGAGGGCTATGCTCGGAGTTTCTCTGGTGGATAGAATTCGGAATGAAGAAATTCATCGGAGAACCAGAGTCACCGACATAGCTCTTCAAGTTAGCAGACTGAAGTGGCAATGGGCTTGACACGTTTTTGAGAGAACCGACAATCGTTGGAGTAGACGAGTGCTGGAGTGGAGACTGCGACTCGGCAAATGTAGTGTGGGCCGCCCTGCTGCTAGATGGAGCGACGATCTGCACAAGGCGGCTGGCAGAGACTGGATGCGTGTAGACGAAGATAGGGCTAGGTGGCGCGCCTTGAGTGAGGCCTATGTCCAGCAGTGGACTGCCGCGATACTGATGTTGAAATATAATAATATGTATGGCCTACCGATATGTATTCCAAGTCTGGTTACTCCGCCAATGCGCATTTGATAAGTATTGTAGGTTATTGTTTGTGAAATAGGTATACCTAGCAGTGGGATATATATGGATTGTAAAAATTGAGTGCATGTGTCGTGCTGGTCTCGGCTAATTCATTTCCGATTACCCTTACACAGCTCTATGTGTACCTGTTCACGAGCTATGCATGAAGTGGATCTTCTGCACCTATTTATTTTATGCAATAGTTGTATAGTTTTATTTCAGAGCGTACAACTCGCTTGTTTCATAATTTATCAAGACTACAGAGCGTTAGAGCCAGCTGCAGACGAATACTTTGTCAAGAAGTTCTGCTTTATACATATGCAAATGGCATATACATAGTAAAATATATAAAATCATAATAGGTAGAAAAAATTGTGATTTCACTACATAATGTGTTGCTAGCCGTCAAGAAAACTTTCATTTCTACTAATGCCTGATAAAACTGTGTATATTTATTGTCGGGCTTTTCAAATTCGAGTGATCCCAATGTACAATAGAAATGATTTTCACTTCTTCTTTTTAATATTTTCTTATGTAACATAATTAAATAGGCATGGCAACGAGACGTTCGTCATAACGAAGAAATATATAAAAAAAAAAAAATTAAATTCCTACTTTTTTCAGCGATGTACACGCTTCGCTACTGACGGTATTTATATATCCCGCTAAATATCTAATGTAAAAGACTTTTTTCCCGTATAAAACTGAAATTAATTTATTATGCGTTTATAGATGGTGTTGTAGTTGTCTATGGGTGACCTTGGTAGCTCCCATCACGCTAGGGAAACAGGCGTGACGATAAGTATGTATTAAAAAACCATTACCTGTTTAGCGCTTATTATGAAGTTACGGAAGTGTTAATGTTTTATTATGTGTGTCAGTTCGTTAATAATTTCGAAGCTACGGCTACTTATGAACCAGTTTTGTGATAAAAAATAAAAATTAAACGCTATAGGAAGCTTACACAGGTGTTACGGTATCGTTGCTTTTACCTAAACCTGTTTAGCGGGCTACAGGAGAGAGGGGATAGTTGTCGACAAATTAATTTTTAATTATAGTCCAGATTGATGCCGTAGTCGATAAGTCGGTAGGTAGAGCCACGCTGCAGACAAATACGTTGTCAAGAATGGCATATTATTTGTGTGTTGCACGAATGGAAGTACCACACTCCCGCAGAAAACTGACATCTGAGTCATAGCTACCGCGCTTCGTCCGGTGAACCCTCTCATAATGACACTTTCCTCAAAGGCCGGCAATCTCTATGGGCGGCGTTGGTTGCTGTCCATCAGGTGACACGCTTGCCCATTTACCTTCCTATCGCATAAAATGATATGGTCCTTCGAGCCGGATATGAACATCGCTTATTTTAATGTACATATTTGTGTGTTTTTCAAATGATTCATTCATTTATTAAAACTAAGAGTAATATAATCGTCGTATTAAGTAAATAAGAAAGAAAGTGGCAACACTTATTTTGTATTTTGCAAATGGCGCAACACCGCGGTGTTAATTTATAAGCGCATTGATACAGTTGTTCCCATCGCTGGTGTCAATTGTCCCGCGCCTCCCCACAAGAGGGTTATTGTGCAATCTTCGTGTAATAAGTTTTTGCTTTTACTTAAGAGTTACGTCGCCGGAGAAATTGGTATTGTTTACCCACTGAGAACGAAAAGATGAGTTACGCATCTCTATTGTTGCGATTTGAAATTTATTGTGGGATGCGTTGTTGTTATACTAGTGATTATTAATTTGATTAGATTTCACTTCTACTTTTTCCGTAAAAAGCCCAAGTCGTTCATTTCAGTCTTCTTTTCTTGGGAAACTTATCTACAACTTCAGCCGTTTCCGAGATTACTGCTTACTTTAATAGGTGGACAATAAATAAATCTATCTATTAATTAAGTGGTGCGGTAGATAATTTGTTTTGTTTTCTATGTATAAAGTGAAAAAAATATCTAAATATTTTTACCATAGTATATATATACATAGACAAAAGTTTTCATTTTATGTATTTGTAGTTATTATGAATTATAATAATTTATCTAGATTTTATTATTAATAGGTATAATTCACGGAAAAATCAAAAATATAATAACATATATACATATGTATACTATAATATTGAAAAGAATTTTGCATTGAAAGGAGTTTACTTTTTTTAAAGAAATTCAATTTATGGTATTATAGGAAATTTGTGCATATTTAATATGCATAGGTATTAAATTAAATAAATATACAAGTTAAAATAAACATTATGTCAATTAGAGATTAGTTTTGGTTATCAATAACTTGTAAATAAAAATAATCTCTCGAAGAAAAATAATATACTGGAACACTCAATACTAAATATACACTTTGTATTCTTCGATGACAATTACTTACAACTATTATGTCAGTGTCAAGTAAAATATAATAATATCAAGTATCTTAGATGTACTAGTTTGATAAAATGGTGGCTTTTTTACAAAAACCTTCTATGGACTTTTTCAGTCAAATTAAAAAGTCATGATACATTTATTTCAATTTCATATCACTTCACTTATCCGCCTCAATCGAACTATATTGCAAAATACACCATCACAATTAAACAATATAACTGATAATTATGTAAGATTACAGAAACATAAACATGAAATAAAAACACCTCACTCATGTAAGATGGCGGGAAAAAATCCCAATATACACTAACAAATTTTCTGCTGCGTAATGAGATCTAATATGTATTTAGCGCCATCTAATGGAGTCATACGAAACTAAAACTAAACAAAAAAACTTATTTAAATTTATTTATTACATCTATTATAGATTACTTTTATTTATCAATAATTTTATAAAAATAACTCTCGAATAAAAAAGATATATCGACACAGCTAAGACATATACAATCTTTCCCTCAATCAATCGGGGACGTCCACACCCCGCGCAGAGGTGTGGGATCGAGCCTCGGGGATGAACCCCACTGCTCGTGCAGCAACTCAATGGGGCAACCGCCCCCCGGTCTTAGGTGCCGCTATTCCTAGCGGCTTTTGGGCGTTCTTTAACGACTTCGCGTCGTCGAGATATGGCTAAACATATTCCTACGTTGGGTCCGTCGCTGGCCCTCTTCCCTCGCGGGAGCCAGGAGGCGACAGGAGGATTTCGCGTGGGAGTGGACGTCCCTCAGGTGGGCGAGCGTGAAGGGGAGCAAAATTATTAAGGTATGGGTGTGGTCCATTGTCGGCTCGGTCGAACATCTTCCGAGCCAACCGGACCACAAACTCATGGATGCTCTCCACCCTGAGGTCCCTCGCTATAACGTCGTTACGCACATAGCGAGCCGCCCCCACGATGGCGCGCAGAGACAGATTCTGCTGGATCTGAACGCGTTTGCGCTGGGTTGCTGATATCAAAGACCACCAGGCCGGCGCAGCATAGGTCAGTCGGGAGCGAACGTAGGCCTTATAGACCAACAGCTTCGTACGCACGGGTATGCGGGTTGATGTATCTTTCCCTTACGACATTGTAATGATTTCTAATATGTATTTAGCGCCATCTAGTAAAGTCATAGGAAATTAAAAGAAAACTGATTTAAGTACTTCATTTTAAAAAAATTTTGTAATTTTAAATTATTTTAAAATAGTTTTTAACTCCATTTAAATTTGATGCAGATTAATACGTTTTCAAAAGAATTTTACTCAAGAAAGATGTTTAAAATAATGTTTTTAAACGAGTTATATTGTTTAGTACTATATATGAGTTATATAATTAATAGTTATATTGTTTGTTAGTATTGGAGTTACTTTTGACTATAATACAATAATACTCTATGATAGTGATTCTATTATGAACATGAAATGTGCTAGGAATATCAATGTAATTTTTTAAGTGAATAGTTTAAGTTGATGTTTCTTTTTTTTAAGGGAATTGATAGATTTCAATGTGATTTTTCAGGCCCGTGGCGGGAGTCCTTATGAGCTATTCGCGTGGCTGTGCGGCTGTTCTGAGCCAGATGGTGGAGGGGGAGAGCATCGGCGGCGGGGAGGTGACTCCCCGCTCCCCCACCGACTCGGCCAGCGACGGTTACCACTCCGACAGCGACGACTCCCACCAGCATCCAGAAAGGTTGCCACCGTTTTTGATATAGCCCTTAAATTATTTTATACAGTCCAGCCAAACGAGCATGCCCGTCACCTGTGGTCTCCACAGACATCTACAACTCTGGAGGGTCTCAGATGCGTTGCCTGTCATTCGTGGAGACATACGCTCGTCGCTTGAATGCCCCTATGTTGTAATCACGTGGTAACGTGATCACAGTGCACAGTTCGAGAAACTGCGAATGAATCGGACTATGGTGGAAGCCAGCCATGCAGGTGATGGGGATAGGACATAGGATGGGGATGTTTGTACGGTGTAGAGCGATGGGCGATCGATATATTAGGCACAGATATGATACGTTTTTGCGCACAGATAATAAATATATCTATAGCAGACTTTGATTTCATTCAAAAAAATTGTTGTTATCACACTTTTATTAACAACTTTGAAAAGTTATTGACTTTTTTTCTAATAAAGAAAGGTTTACCATATTATCACAAATAGATAAAACTTTCACTTCTTTTACCAGATTTTACAGGATTAATTATCTTTTATAGCTTTTCTCCTCTCAAATTCAGTTTTAAGACAGTACAAATACGAAATAAAGTGGAATGTTTAGCACGAGAAAATAATATAATACAAAATTTACACCCAATGGACTGCCCTCCATAAGCACAGCACCATTAGACAAGTTGATGGGAGTGACAAGGGCAGGGACTGTATGGAGATGAGAGGTTCATAGTCTTCTCTAGTCTACCCATCTGCCTGGTGTAGCGACCCTGCAAATCCTTCTCTCCAGGAAGGATTCTAAGATATTATTGTGAGAATAATGTCAGGGGATGCAATGTCTATAATATGCCAACTGTCAATTAAGGTCCAATACATAGGTCAAATCCGGCTCGAGGGACCAAAAAATACTGTAACAATAATCTCACACTCAGACGTTCAGCAGTAGAATGTGATGGTTGTCGATATCTAGTCTTTTGAATTTCGGTTTTGATATTAAAGCTACGTTATTGTAATTGGCAGGAGTAAACTGGTGTCCCAATACGCGGCGGTGTGGTCCCGGGCCGCGGACGAGGTGCTTCCAGCTCTGGGCGCGCTGGAGCAACTCAAGCACACCCCAAACCTCAAGTACAAAATCGTCTTCTCCATCGTCGTGGTAAGAAAACTATTAAAAAACTCTAAAACGATATTAATGGATTACATACTACTACTTTGGCTTCTTGTCATTGCCAGACACTATAAAAAATGTCTGCTATTTCACTTTATTTGCACTTCCATTCCAGTCCAGGCTGACGTGGGAGCCATGAACCTTCTGTTTTTTACTGGGATAGGAAAGTAAACAAACATGCTACCGTCCTCTGGTGGTAAGCAATCACTGTTGCCCATAGACAATCGCAGCGCCGGAGGTGTATTGTCAGCTTTTGCAAACACATGCGTCTCTTGAATGCCTGTATGTCGCATTCACCATAGGTTGATGATGCCAGTGACATGATGATAACACCTCCGAGGAATTGTTTCGAATAATTCCTGCCACCGAATTCCACAACCGCACAACTCGCCATAAAAGGAAAGTTTCATCCCTACCATCTGGATGAGTGGCAATCCAGTATGGTGCGCTTTTCTCGAAACTTCTTTTCACACACCACTACTTTCTGGAACCGGCTACCTTTGGTGGTTTTTCCGAACCGACACGACATTGGCACTGTAGTTACAGACTACAGAATACTATACTTCGGGAACAAATTCTCGGAACGCGCTTTGATACTGTGCATTCGCGGAACGCGCTTTGATACTGTGCATTCGCGAAACGCGCTTTAATACTGTGCATTCGCGGAACGCGCTTTGATACCGCGTCTCTCAACCCCCGCGCTCTTCTCTTGCCATGTATATAATAGGTCCGCTTTTGTAAACAAAAAAAGTATAAATCCAGACTCCTCTTGCTTCATTTCTCAGCTAAGATATTACCTCTTACAGGACCTTCAAAAAAATAAGCCTACACATACCTAAAAGGCCGGCAACGCTTCCGTGACTTCCATGGTGTCGCGGTTGTTCTATGAGTGGCGTTGATTGCTTCCTATCAGGCGACACGCTTGCTCATTTGCCCTCCTATTCCATCAAAAATTCCTTAGATTTCTAAAAGACATTTGATTTAGTATTTATGGTCTAATGATAGACCATAAATACTAAATCAAATGTCTTTATAATGCTAGCCATTTCTTGTTGTTTGTGAGTAGTTGTCATTTCGCGCTGCAATAAGCCTGCGGGATCGACGACTCGGGGAGGTCAAGGCGATGATGGGGGCGGATCCTGCGGATAGTACACCCGCCGTCACAAGTTTCACCGCCGCCGCCATGAGGCTGCTAAGGAGCACTGCACACACTTTTCCGCTTGGTGATGCCGAAAGGACTGTAGTTAATCAGGTGAGGAGAAGCTAAGAAGTAGTAAAGTTATTATAGGGTAGAATAATTTTAACAAGATGGTACCGCGCCTCACACTGCCAGAGAAACCATGGAGATTCTTCATGATTTCAACGATATTTTCTTTTAGTGTTGAGATGCTCGTCGGGTTTGTTTCATAGACTTCACTTTTGAAGTGCCCCCACAGAAACGCTAGATGGTCAGAGGGTATTGGCAAAACGGTTTATTAATTTGTAAGGAAAGAAATCACGAAGAAGCTCAATAGTCTCTTTAGAATAGTGAAGGCGCCATCTTCTTGAAACCGTATATACGCGTGAGATGAAGGCAGGAATTTCTCTCCGTATTGGCAGAAAACAATCAGTAAGTGTGTGTTTTCTGATTTTACCATCGGATATCCTATACATGCAGAGCCAAAAAACAAAATTCAGTTTTGATCTCGGCCACGAACCCATAACTCAGCTCAAATTAGGTACTCCAATTACTGATTTGAGTGGTCTATGAAATATTTCTGTGTGGACATTCAAAACCTTTACTTAGCTAAGATACGCGACAAGTGGATTTACGGGGAACTTCAACTAAACTTTCTTACCGAAAAACGGCCGTCAGCAACTCTCCACCTCCCAACCGTTAAGTCACTTAGAGACTTGACGGTTGTCTTCCGTAGAGTCTGCTATACCTGATGATGCCTCGTGTTGAGGCAAAACACGTGCCGTGTGCAATGTGGAAGAGTGGTGTTGTGTGTTTGGTGTTGTTGATAGTGGTTGGGAGGTGGAGAGTTGCTGACGGCCGTTTTTTCGGTAAGATTTAGTTTGAGTTTCCTGTAAATCCATATCTTCCAGTAGAAAACACACAATTATGTTTCTGTTTTTGTTCGCTTGTCGCGAATCTTAGCTAAGTAAAAGTTCTGACTGCCTACATAGTAATGGATATCCGCAAAGTAACGTCTGATATTATTTATCAAGTACTTCTGTTTCGGGGGGTAGGTGGTGGGTACCCTGCGTGAGTATCCCTGTCTGTCATCGTGCGGCGCGCTGCACGCGCTCGTGGCGGCCACATGCCGCGCCGCCTGGTCTCTCAGCCTCCACTCACCCCCCCTCAAGATCGACACAGACTTCACACCCGGTCAGTACATTTATATTCAATTTCTACTATAAACTCATAATCCAATAATGCTCTAGAAAATTAAACTCTAGGAATACATTGACAGACATTCAGAATTTTTAATAAGCTAATATAAAATAGGAGACTTTACGAAAGACAACTTAACTAAGTTGATAAGTGTGATTTAGTTTAAGTTCCCCGTAAATCCATTACTTCCAGTAAAAAAAAACACACACATTATTATTTTGTCTTTGTTTGCTTGTCGCGGATCTTAGCTAAGTAAAAGTTCTGTCTGTCTACATATTAATGGATTTACGCAAAGTAACGCCTGACTCCATTAATCATCTTACTATTTGTGTGAAGAAAAACAAAAAATAAATCAACAAACAGACACTAAAATTATGAAAAAAAAAAACAAATAGCAAACCTTCATTCGTTCACGATGCCTATACTGCAACATGAGTTACAAAAAGGTCTTAGCAAAAAGCTGCGGTAAGCCTCGACACGTTCTTTTATTCCACATTTCTTTGTTATATCTTCATTCCTTATTCTACCACTCAAAATTACCCCCCCCCCCAAACTTTTTAATGCCCTCATTTTCACCGCATTCAGTCTGCATTCATAACTCTCTTGCTAAACCCAACTTTCATTACCGTACATCAGAGTCGGAACAAGCACTCTCCATTTTAGACACATTCAGAATTTTCATAAAGGAGTGCAGGGCTCCATTGACCTGATTTCACTCGCCTTTCAATGTCACCTTCACATTTTCCACCTCTTGTAAACAATGACCCCTACATACTAAACTATAAATTAAACTATTTACAAAAATAAATATTTTAACCTACGGTTAACTTGTAAGCGGTCATTAAATGTTGACCTACTCGGCTCGTAAGTCCTTCTGACTAAAGTGTGACTCAGGACCAACCCTAATCAGTTTTTAGCTGACGCTTTTTTATAGGATAGGAAGGTAAACGAGCAAGCATTTCGCCTGATAGAAAACAATCCAGAACACGCCGCCTCAATCTGGAATCAAAACCTTTTTTAATAATGAAAAAAAAATATCATATTCCAGTGGTGATGAATCCCGAGAGGCACGTCCGCTTCACCCAGGGCGAGGCGCGGGAACGGCGCTCCGACCTCATCAAGTCGTTCGTGTGGCCAGCGCTCTTGGACGGAAACCGTTGCGTCTTCCGAGCCGTCGTCCTCACCTGACCTCTGCGACTGTTCAGTGCCACATTACCGACAGGCTTCTGACAGTTACTCCTGTTGAGGTCCTATATGATTACGAAAAATCTATTACTACTTCGACGTAATAAGTTTGCATTTCGTTTGTCTCTCGATTACCACTGTTTAGTTAGCGTTGAAAAGATAAATTGAAAAAGCCCCGAACGAATATTGATTTCCAAATAATTGCTTTGGCATAATCTATAGATATTTCTTAAAAAAATACACACACACACACATAAATCTACAACGTTATTGAGTATAATCTAAAAGGGAACCGTTTGTTAAAATCAAGCCAAGGTAACTCAGGATTGAAAACTCATCACAATTTGAGTTCAAACCTTTGTTACCCGTAGGGGTAGGCAGAGACCACAGATCTTCATCTGCTACGGTCTCGGCGAACTTCCCTTGCTTCCTCCACACTCATCACTCTCCTGTACCCTTGGCCTGGCCTTACTTAAAAACTTTGGTCAAGGTATATCGTGAATTATAGAGTAAGAAATGAAGATATAAGAGAGCGATGTGGACTAAAAGAAGGTGTTGTGACAAAAATTTAGAAAGAGATGCTTAGATGGTTTGGGCACATAGAGAGGATTCAGTTTAAGTTCCCCATAAATCCATTTCTTCAAATAGAAAACACACATTATTAATTTTCTATTGTTGTTCGCTTGTCGCGGATCTTAGCTAAGTAAAAGTTCTGACTGTCCACATAGTAATGGATTTCCGTAAAGTAACGCCTGACTCCGATATTCATCTGAAGATCTTTTGTTGTAATCAAGCCAAGGTAACTCAGGATTAAGAACTAATCAGAGGTTTGAATTCAAACTTAACTATATTTATTTTTAAAATAGATAGGACACAGCAATTCTATGGGGTATATACAGTCAATATTTGTACTGATATGAAGTTAGCTCTATAACGTTTCATAGAATAAATATTATAATGTACATAGCGAAGTAATCTCCCAAAAGAGTATCATATCAATCTCCCCTTCATTTATTTAATCCTTTCAAATCAAAGTGATCAAACAGAACAATAATTAGTATCATCAAGAGGTTGGTATTATTCTGTTAATGCTTGGAGTATTTAGTTATTTTAACTTATGTATTTAAATCTTTTTCATGTTTCCCATTGTAAGTTGTTGTAATTTAAACGGGATGTTTGTGTATGGTTAAAGTTATTGTGAAATAAAATAATTCATAAGTACTTTATGGTGTTTTAATATACCTAATGAAACCTATAAACATTTTAGCGGTAGCACTATCTCCATTACTTTGATGGCGACATCCATGGCATCGGTATGGTTATATATATATATATATATATATATATATATATATATATATATATATATATATATATATATATATATATATATATATATATATATATATATATATATATATATATATATATATATATATATATATATATATATATTATAAGTTAAAACAAAAGTAAACATGTCATATAAAAAAATTAAAGTCAATTCCTACTATATGGACAGTCAAAAGTTTTACTTAGCTAAGATCCGCGACAAGCAAAACAATAATTCCGTTGGGTTTAGTGGATTTATTTGGAACTTAAACCAAAAACTTACCGAAAATCGGCCATCAACTCTCCACCCACCAACCACTATACACAACACCAAACACACATTATCACTTTTCCATCTTGTAAACGACACGTGTTTCGCCCCAACACGAGGCATTTTCAGGTATATTAGACTCTACGGAAGACAACCGAAAAGTGACTTTCGGTTTGTGTCCGAACATGTGTCGTTTACAAGATGGAAAAGTGATAATGTGTGTTTGGTGTTGTGTATAGTGGTTGGTGGGTGGAGAGTTGATGGCCGATTTTCGGTAAGTTTTTGGTTTAAGTTCCAAATAAATCCACTAAATCCAAAGGAAAAACACACATTATTAATTTTCTGTTATTGTTTTGCTTGTCGCGGATCTTAGCTAAGTAAAACTTTTGACTGTCCATATAGTGATGGATTTCCGCAAAGTAACGCCTGACTCCATTAATAATCAATTCCTACTTTTTTCCTATACGCTCTTTTATACACGCTTCGCCAATGGCGGTCATTATTCCTAGATTTGCTTTCCTAGATGCTAAATATCTTATATAAGAGAATATTTTTTCTCTCAAAATGTTTGAAAAAACTGTATGAACATCAAGTGTCATCCACTACAATTTAAAAAAAATGTATTTGAACTTGAGTGGATGAATAAAAAGTATTAAAAATTGAACATTTGAACAATATATATAAATATATGTGTATTACATATATTTAGAGAATATGCCACAATAGTAGGAATTAACTTTTATTTGAGATGCTTTATAAACAATTTTTACCGATAATCAAAATATTTTTAAATTCAATTTTTAGAAAGAATCTCTCTCAAGGCCTCCTCCAAACTTAACCAATTTAAAATGCTCCCTATAGCGGTCTATTTGATTTACTATATGAGTACGTAAACAAAGAAAGAATTTGATTTATCAGAAATTCGTCCATTCTATAAAAAACAAAATGTGACTAATTCAGGTGGATGTGACTCAATGCGTCGATTTGTCGAACTCATCGCAATCAGGCGGAGGAGATAAGATTGTGGCGAGGCGTATAAATTGTAACATGATAATGGATTATCTAGTACTTTCCATTGACTGCCCAGTGACCGACAGGCTCAGTTACTTTGTTAAGTTATCGGAATTGTGAAATCATGAGTTTTCCACCACCCGGACCGCCGCCACCGCCGTATTACGGCCCCCCGCCGCCGTGGCCCCACCCTCCGCATCATCCCCACCATCCACCTCATTACCCACATCCCCATCACCCTCCACACTATCCCCCACCACCTGATCACGGGCAAACAACTGCCCCAGCCCCTTACCCATACTTCGTCCCAGCGACTGTCATGGTTCCCGTACCTGTGAATCAACCGCAAGACACTGGCTCTCAACCAACGTATATAACCAATTATATATACCACGGTGAAACATCTTCCAATCCACCCGGATCAGATCTGGTACAAGTCGCCGAAACCGCTGGCGAGTACGATTGGGTGCCAACCACTGCGACCACGGCCGGCCATCTCAGCGGTAAAGCCGTGCTGGGCGGCCACGAAGGTTGGGACGGCAGCCCACTTTGGGTGATACGAGCTTGGCACAACGGCGATCTAATCCCCGGAAAGTTGTCAGTGAGGCACACTGCCGCTACGGTTATGTACAACGGGAAAGAGGTGCCGGTTCAGAACATAGAGGTACTCTGCGCCAAGCCCGAAAATCTGAGATGGGTGCCGGGTTCCAATGGTAACGTACCACCCGGCGCTATTCCCGGCGGGAAGACGATGTCCGGTGAGACGTTGTACGTCGGCAGGGCGAGGCATCAATTGTCAATAACGCCAGGGAAGGTCCACCCGAGCCATAACTCCTGTTACATTGGATTTGGTGGTGCAGAAGTCGCCCACAGAACATACGATGTGTTGTGCCGCGTAAGCTAGAGCTTCGACGGGACCAGTTTTATGCAAAGACTATTCGATATTCGATAATTGTTTACTTATAATTAGGACAAAATAGCAAACATCACATCAAGATTTAATTACGTAATATTTAACATCAGTCGTTGGTTGTTGTTGTTGTTGTTGTTGTTATGAAATAATGTATTAATAAAACTACATATAATAAATCGAAAAAGAAGTTTCTTAGAAAATGTTAAATAAATATAAGTAAACGCTTAGATATTTTTATTTAATTCTATATGAAAGTATGGGCCGGCTCGTCCGGGGAAGTACCACACTTCCGGGGAAAACCGTGCGTCTGAGTGGTAGCTTAGCTACCGCGCTGTGTCCGGTGAGCGGTTGAGTTCTGGAGGCCCAAAACCCCTATCCCTCCCATAATGACACTTTCCTTAAAGCCCGGCGATCAAACTTTTGAATATTCTGTATTAATGATCATTTATATTGTTAGTACTAAAATATTGAATAAATTCTGTAATTTTTTTTAATAGTGTGTATTGTTTTGTAACACTCGCTGTTGGCTGGACTCAAACGAGCTTCTCCGACAAGTCAAGAAAAAACGTAAACTTTTTCAGGCCGTCAAAGGTAGAAAAGTTGCTTACCTGGGTCATATAATAAGACATGACAGATACAAGTTGCTGCATCTGATCATGCTTGGAAAAGTCGCGGGTGAAAGACAACTTGTCTTGTTCGGAGAACGAAGTCTTGGCTATGTGATATCTGAAACTGGACCGGGATAGCGAGTGCTCCAGAACTGCTGCACCTCGCGAAGGAGGAGGAGAGTTGTGTTGAATTGGCTGCCAACCTTCGCAAATCGGAGGCACTCTGAGAAGAAGTAAAAGAGTGTTTTGTAAATATTTACATATTGTGACGTTAATAAAATGTGGGATGGTATTTTGATGTTTCATTCCTCCATAGTTTATCTCTCGCTTTAGTAGCGCTGATAAGATATAGAATAATTTATCTTGGTGTTGATTGTTTTTACAATTTAAGTACAGATAATATTTACTTTTTTCTCATATCGGTATCCTTGGCTTACAAAATCTCTGTATTGATTATTCCAAAGAGTCTATAACAGTTTATATGTCCTACTACCTAATAAAACGCTATGATAGTTTGAGATCAACTGAATTTTTATTTCTATCATTCACACAGTAGTTTAATACATTGTTTATGAGTTTCACTACGAATGATAACAGATGGCGCTGGTATTTATAACTTATCAATAGGTACTTTGTTATATTTATTTAAATTAAAGACCGGGAGGCGGTTGCTTCCCTGAGCAGATGTCCGAGTAGTAGGGTTCAAACCCGAGGCTCACTCCTACGCCCCCTGACGGGGGGCAGATGTCGCCTATTATTATTATTTTTTGTTGCCTATTATTTAACACTGCTGAGCAAGGGTCTACGCATTTGTGGAGGAATGGTTGTCAAACCCCCCCCCCCCATGCTTGTCCAATGGGGATTGGCGGGGTTACCAGACTAGGAGTAAATATCTGTAGGCCAAACATATGTTTATTCCGATGCGGGGATTGAACCGCGACAATTGACTCTCTGGGCGAGGGGCCCCGCAGCGTAAATTTCTTTTGCAAGTCGTCTTTCATCTATTCTCTCTATGTGCCTAAACCATTTAAGCATCCCTTTCTCAACTTTTGTCACGATATCTTCCTTTATTTCACTCTATACAGATTATACTTTGCGGATGTGGATGGAAGGGTCGGTAAGGGAAAGACCGAGGAGAACATACCTTGACCGAATTGCCGAATTTCTTTACAAAGGTCAGGTCAAAAGCACCATTTACCGGGAAGCTTTTATGAAGACAATTACGAGTGTGGAGGAAGCAAGGAAAGTGTGCCGAGATCGTAGCGGATGGAGATCTGTGGTCTCTGTCTACCCCTACGGGAGACAGGCGTCATGATATGTATGTACGTATGTATATAATACTACATCCATGGAACGTCTGAGACACCCAAATTGTTGACATCACCTCGCCAATTGACTCTTGTTAGTGAAATGCAGATAATTGTGCTCAAAACGTACGATTATAAACCTTATGATTGTGATATAAAGTTTGATATGACTGTAAAAGTTACAAATTACCAACAGGTATATGCAGTTAGTGTCTTTTGTATCTAAATGGGCCACACCCATCTTCTGCTTAACACCAGGACGGTAAGGGACCTGATAGCATTTTGACGTTCCTTGAAAATTACTTCAAATAAGTAAATGGAATCTTCCCGCAACTAGGGATTGCAATCCCGCTAAACGGGATCACGCATCCCCGCGGGATCTCGCTGCTTTTATTAATCTGCCGGATCCCGCACCTTCAACGCGCGGATCCGCGGATGTGGCAAATTAAAAATTTGGCGCTAAACTTTAGCATCTAGCTTTAGCAACAGTATATAGCCATACTTTCCACCGGAGCGCTCCTGAACAACAATACAAAGAGTTAGAATTTTTGGATTATTTTGTGAAAACTAAGTTTGTCGTTTGCCTTCCTATCCCATAAAAAAGAAAACAATAATTTAAACTGTTTCTTATGGGAGGCAAATGAGCAAGTGTGTCACCTGATGGAAAGCAAATAACATTGCAACACCATAGGTATGACAAATACGTTGAGAAATGTGTAAGCTTGTTTTTTAAGATTCCAATCTGTTATCGGTTCAGAAACACAGTAGCTAAATATTTTCTTGTTATCCCGTTGAAAATTAATAGTACTTTTGACCGAGTTAAATTTAACATTACATGAATATCGGGCATATAATAATAAAAACAACGAAGACACGAGTGTACTACAGGCGTCCGCCATGGTTTGGGTTGCAACTAATCAACATTAACTAGGTCCCAGGTCATTTTTCCTGTCGCCATCTTGCAATAAGGTCCCGCTTGGCTTCTAATTGGCTACACTTCTCTTGTACTACAAGCTGCACTAAATACATTTAGTTATGCTACCAAATATTGAGAAGCGAACGTCCTCTTGGTTATTTGTGCGAAAATCGACTGTCTCTAATTTAGTTTCCTCGTCAAAACAATTTACGTTATTTTGTGTAGAGTATTTTTTTTATCATAAAAATAGGTATTACGTGAGAAGTGATTTTTTAAATTATAACTAGAATAAACATTAAAAAAGCTTGTTGTGTGTTACTTTTTGTTGATAAACAAAAAGTTTATACATTTTTTTTGGTGGAAATATACATTGGGTTAAACTAAGGTGGTCTTACGTAAACAAAATGGAGGTGACCGGCGTGTTACCAGCAAAATTAGAGGATATGGATGTCTGTGGTGTGGTTTCCCTGTTGGAAAAGTGGGGGATGAATGAATTTACAGAGTTTGTACGAGAGAAGCAGATGGACGGACGTAAAATTACGGTAAGTCACATACAATAATTATATTGAGACATATAAAAATTACAATATACAGTAATCAATATGAGCGTTAGCATATGACGTGCTTTGTATCGGTATGCCGCGAATTTCATTTACATTCTTTATAATTTTTTTATTTTTAATGTTTACACATCCCTCTTTGTAAAAAAAATCATGCCCAGGGAGTATCTTTGCCTAGCCGCCTATCCGGTAGTTATGGTATTGGTATACGGGTACGCGAACCCAGCCTCCCGAGCTACTATCGTATAATCCATATCATTCTGTCTAAGTCCATCTTTCTGTCGTGCTAATGGATGCGTGGCTAGGAGCGAGCCTAGTCGCAAGCGTGCCGACCGTCCCGGGATCGGGCTCCCCCGGGTACTATAGTGCCTTATCTCAGCATGCAGGACTCTGCTGTAGCTGGCCTCTATCCTCCCTTGCGGCATCGACGAATTTTAATAAGCCTAATTTGTTAAAAAACGACGGCGACGTGGTTCGCCATCCGTAACATCCTGATTCCCATGAGGATGAGAAGCGACTAACGGAAAGCTGTTTCGCTACGATGAATGTGAGACGATGGATGGATAAAAAGATAGATGAGTGTGGAGGAAGCAAGGAAGGTGTGTCGGGATCGTAGCGGATCTGCGGTCTCTGCCTACCCCTACGGAGACAGGCGTGACCAGATGTATGTATGTATCCATTTTTAAATTTTTTATCCATTTTGATTTAGTCTAATCTTAGGGAATACTGAAATTACTGTAGCCGAGTTTATACCAAAAGGTAGGGGAATGATTAAGATTAGGTTTTATCACGAAAAAGATTTTAGTGTCTAGGAATTTTTTTGTGTATGATAGATAAATATGGCCTATGATGTAGTAAACCATTAAAATTATTAATCTGACCCGATGCCCATTGGTATGTTGAGAGTTGGATTGCATCCATCAGGGTTGAGTCATACGAAATAAACTTAAATTATTTTATGTTATTGTATGTGAGTGATGCGGTAATAGCTCGGGAGGCCGGTCGCGTACCCGTGCACTAATACCATGACTACAGGACAGACAGCTAGGTAAAAGATTAAAATTCTAAATAATATATTTTACACATAATCTGCCAACAGATGGCGGCAAAATACATATAAAAATAGTTTTGTTTCTTGCATAAACTAATTAAATAATGACATTAATTCTTATATGTCGACATATACACATGTATATACCATACATAAATATATAGTTACATAAAATAATATAAACTAATAAGTAATGATATTATATAGGTAATATACCTAAAACATTATGTTGATTTAGTTCCCACTGAGTGTGTGGACAGTCAAAAGTTTTACTTAGCTAAGATCCGCGACAAGCAAAACAATAACAGAAAATTAATAATGTGTGTTTTTCCGTTGGGTTTAGTGGATTTATTTGGAACTTAAACCAAAAATTTACCGAAAATCGGCCATCAACTCTCCACCCACCAACCACTATACACAACACCAAACACACATTACCACTTTTCCATCTTGTAAACGACACGCGTCAGTGATGGATTTCCGCAAAGTAACGCCTGACTCCATTAATAATCCTACTGAGTGTATAAAATCACATATTTAATATATTACATTTTTCTGTTCACCCATGTACATTTTTATTGTTATAGGAAGTTACAGAAGGAATTGTCAAATTATGGAGACCGAGGGCCGATGCCAAAAAATTTATAACGTTTATTCTAAATTTAAAAGAATATCCAGAAAAATATTTAGATAGTGTACCGAAAACAAAATTGACTAACGATGGTTTGAAGATATCTAAAGAGACGAATATATGTGTAGATAGTCAGTACCAAACAGTTACTGTTAGAAAGACAAGAGAGGAAACAAATTTAAACGTCGTTGAAGAAATCTTGAAGAAAATAGTCCCGCCGAAGAGTTTCCTTTACAGAAACCAACAGAAGAGAGCTGAGAAAGCGGTAACATCATATCTACCTATGGACGCTGGGACACCGAAGAAGAAACGGTTCTTCAGGTTAAGTTCCTATGAGTATCCCTTTTTTGATATACGATTACGATTTTCGAAAACGGAACATAATACTGATAGAGGTTATTATTCGGTAAAATCAAATAATCGATATTACATCCAAAAAACTTTCAAAAAAGCGGACCCCAAAACTAAATATAAATCGTTACCAACAACAGAGGACACATCTGATAAAATCACAGAAGATCACTTATACGAAGACTTAAACTACAATGATATGCTGGAAACAAAAGAAGATAAGAAAGAAGAGGTCAACGGAAACCACGTTGCAGTAAAACCGTGTATGGTGAAAATACAAGAACTTTTCCAAGCGTTCAGGCTACCGTTTTTCAAAAGGAGTCATGAAACAGTAGAAAGAGAAACTAGTGTTGAAAGAAAAGATAATCTGGGTAACATTTATGAGAATAATGATAGTGCACTCAATATGTATGACTCCATAGACGTCAATGAAGATTCAACAACTGAAGGTAGAGATAAACAGCAGGTAAGTGACGAGAATTATTTTTTTTATGGCAGAGACCACAGAGCTCCATTCGCTACGATCCCGACACACCCTCCCCGCCTCCTCTACACTCATCCATCCTTTCCTCTCACATTCATCGCAGCGAAACGGCTCCATTAGTCGCTTCTCGCCCTCGTGGGTATCAGGACGTGACGGTTGGTGAACCACGTCGCCGTTATTTTTCAACAAATTAGGTATATTAAAATTCGTGTTAGTGAATCCCACGAGCCGCAAGGGAGGATGGAGGTTAGCCCCAGCAGAGCCTCGCATGCTGAGGTAAGGCACCATAGTACCCGGGGGAGCCCGATCCCGGGACGGTCGATACGTTTGCGACTAAGCTCGCCCGTAGCCACGCATCCATTGGCACGGCAGACCGTGGATTGAGAAGAAAGGAAAGGACAGGAAAGGAAATTGGCGGGTTTACCACACTCAGAATAAATATTTATAAATCCATACATATATTTATTTCGATGCGGGGATTGAACCCGCGACCCCGTCACTGAGCCATACATGATCCATAAATTTATTTTTAAAATGTCCGTAAATCACGGGGATACTTTGGTATTGGCAACCGACAAGATTATATGAAGAGAGTGATGAGTGTGGTTAAGAAAGTGTGCTAGGAGAGTAGCATATAGTGATTTGTGGTCTCTGCCTATCCCTACGAGAAACAGACGTGATCATACGTATGTATGTATGTACGTTCGACAGCAGGTATGTCAATTTATCAAAAAAGAATCGATCCATTTAGATTGGCCCTATTTTGTCTCCATTAAATATATATTCTTCGATGACCAAGATCTCACTGAATGGATAGATTGGCATTACGGAGAGATATTTCATCTATCAGTAATTTTTACCGATTTTACCACGGGAATAAGCGTTTCCCAATCATTGGAATGGTAAAGAATCATGGTAGGAAAACTGAGCTTCAAGAACTGGAGTCGGCTTTCAACTACTAACGAATAATGTACTTCTATGAGAGTATGATATTTCTATTAATCGGCTACTCATGTATGAAAATAGATAACACGCATCATGGCTCTCCCGGAGTAAATTTGATTTAAGTTCCTTTTTAAATTAAAACGATACGCAAGGAGACAGAATCGTGTTTCCTGTGTCTGATGGCACTGTGATACCCTTTAACGAAGTCCGTGTAATCACTATAGGTGAATCCCCACTATTTGTGAGCTCTTTGTCTAGCAGTGAACTTCTCAACACCTTGAATGATAGCCAAGTTTTTCTTACAGAAATTACCAGTTGAGGACTACCTGGAACCGGTACACCTGAACAAAGACTATTGTGACGTCAGCATCAAGCAGAAAGAGGAGTCATTGCTGAGTTTCATCATGAGCTACTTCGAAACCAGATTTGGCGTTAAGCGAGGTAAGATTTGTCAAATATTCGCCACGACTTTTTTATATTTGCCATAGGTTTCATCGCTTGCTGGATGTAGTAAGATAAGATGAAGGTGATAAGAATTTTTTAAACACCATATCCACACATAGTACGCCATAACCAGTGCTGTGCTGTGGTTGACAGTTGGCGGGATAAGTTTTATTTGTCCTTCTAGCTAACATTTGTATACTCTAAAAGCTGTTGGTTCTCTGACAAAGATTATTTACTATGATTAACGTGACTAACATTTCTTCTGACTTTAACTTAAACGATACATTCATTATTCGATCTTCTATTCATTCATTCATTCCTTCGTTCATTTATTTGAAAAACTATATGCTTTTCTTTATTTCGTTATAAATAGTGTTTTAGTTCGAAATAAATGCTCTGTGCGTTTCTTTGACGAATACATAAATTACATTATTAAAATTATTATGAGTTTTCTTATTTATCAATAAACAGAATTGAGAAACAAATTTCGTCTATCATTTGATAGCACCCAGAATCAGTAAAACCAGCAACAAACTATATAGTGTTAAAAAATACAAAAAAAGAGAATACTTGAGTTTCTTCCGCCGTTTCTTCTCAATTCAGATGAGCCTCATTATGAAATGGTTATAAAAGCTTGATTGTAAACGGAGTGTTGTTTGACAAATGAAATATATATTTTTATGTCAAAAAAAAATAAAAAAAAATACACTAGATTAAAAAAAAAAACTAAAATGAAACCCTAAATAATAACACATTATACAAATAAACACACAAAACAAAATAAGATAATAATTTTAATCTAATAAGTGTCAAAAAATGGTTCTAGCTCAGCATATGCCAGGCGTTCTATTGAAGCACCTGGTGCTGGTTTTCAGCAAGAATCAACGTGGTCAGATCGTGGACCACAGTAACGACAATGATAGAGATACATACACAAACACATACATCCATTTATATGCTACAACTAATACTCATATATACATACAATAAGATAAAATTAAAAACAACAAAATCATGTAAATAAATCCACCGCAACTAAGTGAACAAGTTCCTGTATGCATACTTAAAATTAGTGATTTCGTATTTTTAGATAAATTCTATTTGAAGAATTTAAATTTGTTCATGTTTTTGTAAATTGAACATTATTAAAAATACACATACATCCATATATACACTACTAATACTCATATACACACACATAATAAAATAAAATTAAAAACAACTAAATCATGTAAATAAATCCACCGCAACTAAGTGAACAAGTTCCTGTCTGCATACTTAAAATTAGTGTTTCGTATTTTTAGAATTTAAATTTGTTCATGTTTTTGTAAATTGAACATTATTAAATTTTACCGTGAAGCAAGTTGGATTATCACTGCGTTATTCAAGCGAGGGCCTGTCTTTAGCTTTACGCGTCACAATAGTGAAAACTGTTGGGCTAAGCGTAAAAGTAAATGACGCGTAAAATTGGATTTGGTGTTCTCATATCCGTGCTGACGCGACATAATCATATGTAGGGAGCGGTGCGGCGGGGGCTGGAGGGGGAGGGGAGGGGGTAGGGGCGCCCGGTCGGTCCCAAGTCACATCGGCCGCGATGTCGCTTCACATCGGATATTAGTTTCGGGAGAGGTCCCTGCGTCCCCCGAGGCCCGACGGCCTCAAAGTGCTCCTCAGCCGGAGGAAATGATGATAATAACGAATAATGCTATTCGACATAATTTCCGACGCGGACTTAAAATGTCTTCCCATCACACCGTTACCGATTCATATCCGATATATTTTTATATACTCAATTCTAATTCAATCTCTTTTAATAACGAATATTGCATTATTATTTACAATATTCGACGAATTAGTTGGCTGTAACTGCATTCGGAGTCATTGATCGCGAGTTCATTTACCGTACCGGAATAAATCTATTTATGACCTGTAGGTCACATGGTGTTCTATGGCAGAAATTGTTTTCAAACAAATATTATAGTGGTAGAGTCACGCTGTGAATACTTTGTCAAGAATGGCATATTATTTGTCTGTAGTATGAATGGGCCGGCTCGCCCGGGGAAGTGACATAATCCCGTAGAAAATCGGCGTCTGAGTGGTAGCTTAGCTACCGTGCTTCATCTGGTGAGCGGTGGTAGTTCCAGAGGCCCAACCCCCTCTCCTTCCCCCCCCCCCGTCCCCTTGCCCTTCCATAACGATCCGTACCTCAAAGGTCGGCAACACGACTGTTCGTTTGCTTTCCCATCGCATAAAATTTTTTTACAAGTTTACAATGAATATAAATAAAATTCAACCAGTACAAAGATAAAAATGGTTTCATATTATAAAAAAATCAAACTTTAGGAATCTAGCCACATTATTCTGTGGCATTTGCTGAAGTAGTAACATTGGGATGCTGTGTATCTCGCGGACGATATTTTATTTTAGTGTTGTGATGTTCGTTGGGTTTGTTTCATAGACTTTACTTTTGAGGTACCCCAATAAAAAAAGATCCAGAGGGGTGAGATACGACGACCTGAGTGGCCAGGGGATATTGCCGGCTTATTAATTTGTTGGGTAGAAATCACGAAGAAGTTCCATGGTGTAACACGACGCTATCTTGTTGAAACCATGTGCGTGAAGTGAAGGCTCCATGTTCTCTCAATGTAAGCAGAAAATAGTCAGGGAGTATGTGTTTACTGATTATTCGAGCTATAACCTAATTCAGCCATCAGACACCCTGTATATTTTTATTTAAATAAACTAGAGAACGAGCACCGATTACGTGTTGGTGTGATAGGTGGAAACGCGGGTTGCCCGCGCTCTGTTTTTATGAAATTAGCGCGATTCAATAAGACGACGCGAGCAAGAGGCGTAGCTGTATAGTTTTTTGGTAAGATTTTATTTGTTCCATGTAAATCCACTTCATCCAGCAGGAAAACACACATTATTAATTTTCTATTGTTATTTGCTCATCGCGGGTCTTAGCTAAGTAAAAGTTTTAACTGTCCACATCTCTGTCTGAGTCCTAAGTTCCCCTGTTGGGGCATAGGGCAGACACGACGTTTCTCCATCTCGACCTGTCGTAACTGTTCACATACTATAATACGATTAGGTCATTCATTTTATACTAGATGACCCGGTGAATTTCGTTTCACCTACAATTTATGTGATTATAACTTTTGATCAGCAATCATCAATCATAATCAATCTTCCAATTTCAATTCGTCGTGATCATTTTGCTATCTAAAGTCACTTTAATCAAGACTTTTCTTAAAACAAATCTTTCTTCTTTTGAAGAAACCAATTTTAAATGCAATATACGTTTCAAAATCGCACAAAAGAAACGACAGTTGTGTATACACGTCAGTTAGACGATAAAGCTGTCCCGATCGCCATTTATTGACAGTAATTGGAAGTACAGAATTGGCAATTTTAAATTTTTCGTTTTTCTAGGTGTTCTTTTAGGTTTTCCTTATATGTTTTTATTAATAAACCTTCCCTGTATTAGAGAGAACAAAATAAAAAATAAATTATTCAAATCGGTCGAACCGTTCTTGAGTTTTAGCGAGACTAACAAAATAGCTCTCCATTTTTATATATATATAAGCCATGTTATCTACTTGTAGCTGTTTTGTAGTTATGTGTGTGTATATTGATAATCAGACTGACTTACTTTTGCAGTTGACTCCATAGTAGCTCCGTTCGACTTTCTCATACTACGGTGCAATCTTTTTGTATTTATTGTCGACTCGCTTGAATCATGTGGACGACATCTGTGTAGTGATGTACCAAACATGTGTGAAATGCTATCGATTATTTTTTTTAATTTGTTTACTATTAGTTTTAGTTAAATATTAGTTTTTGGTAAATTGAATAATAATATATTTGTATTGTATTATGAAATCTAATTTTTATTACTATATATTTTGTATTACTATATATTATTCTCTTGATAACTTTGATTATCATGCAGCCATTAATTTATGATTATCAGACTGTAATAAGTTAGTGTTGCACTAAGGTATTTTAAACTAGTAATGGCGCAGTGTCGGATCTGCGTAAAGCGGTAAGTATGGATCGTCCTCGAATATCACTCTTACAAGGATCTGCAGACGGTGGACCGGGTGCAACTATCAGTTGCGTTTATCGATGTCACCCTATAGTACAGAAAAGCTTCTCATAAGACAAAGCTAGTTCGAATTTAAATTATCGACATAGCTTTGTAACATCACTAATATACTCAAACAGTTTTTATTAATTAAACAAAACAAAGACATTTGTTTGAGACATTTTTAGTTGTGGCCCCGCATAGGGAAGGGTTAAACCTAGCGTTTTATACAATTTGTTTCGATTCTAGTGAAAGTGTTGGATGTGGTGTGAATGTAGTGTGGTGATTGTGAACTTTACCTTACATTTGGGGTTACAATCTAGTCAGTCGTAGTGCTCTAGTTATAATAGTGATAAGCAATAGTCGCTGTGTCACTAATTTTATTGTTGCAGGAATTTATTCATCATTTTGTTACCTGTCAGTTTAGTTCAGGCAACAGAGAGGAATTCTCAATTGTTTCACTTCTAAATTTATTTCTATAAATGTAGTGCCTGTTATATTGCATTACTATCAAATGTGTTAAGTTCAATTCTGTCTATCATCGATCTATTGTTATAGCCCATTATCAGAGACAAAACTACAATGTATTTGTTGTTGGTTTGGCCTCCGGAACTGAATACAACCGCTTACCGAACGAAGTGCGGTAGCTAAGCTACCTCTCAGACGCCGGTTTTCTGCGGGAGTGTGGTACTTCCCCGGGCGAGCCGGCCCGTTCATAGTACAGACAAATAATATTCCATTTTTTACAAAGTATTCGTTTGTAGCGTGGCTGTAACACTATCGAAGTTTCGGAATTCCTCTCAACTTAGGTACTAGAAATATTGGTAATCTTTCTCCGTAATAATTGGTCATTCTCGTTTTGAAAAGCGTTTTACATTTCACACTTCTTGTGTCATGTTTATTATTCACATATATTTTATAATTGTTACTGTAGTAGTATTGTAAAGCAATGACGTATTCGATTTGAAGTCTACATGCAGTATTTACAAATGGGAAATAATTTATTATGCGCCTCTTCACAATTATTTTTAGTTCATTCGCTGACTGAGTCAACCAGTGATTCATTTGCAAACCAAGGGTGTTAATTATTCGTAATTAACCAAACCAACACCCGACACCCGACCATTGACGTCGGCCGTTTTTATTGCTGATTAGTTTGACCTTCACTTGACTCCCTAAACCCTACACCGAAGAAGCTTAACCCATAATACCTGAACAGTTTAAGAATTCCTCTTAATGATCCATCCATTTGACTTGAGAACTTAGAACTTGTCGATGTATCAATTTCTCTTATTTTGAAGTGAAAACTTCCATATCCGCGTTACACGGTTCTGGGTAGGAAAAAAAAATGATGGGTTCGCGTCAGCAACATGCTAATACTTAAGGTATATCTATAGCTATAGACATACTTTAAACACAGTTAATGCGCGCGCAGCTGCCTACCAACACGCATCACGCCGATCACCAGCGTTGGACGCTTCATGGATGGATAAAGTTTTGTAAGTCGCGTCAGCGACATGCTATAATAGTCCTCCAGGACAAGGAAGGTCACCGCCCTTCCCCTCACCTCCGTTAGTCCACTACTCCCGGAATCAGTTGCCATTATAGGCCCTAGATGTAACTAGATTGGCGTAAATCGCCAGTGGACTATAGAAGTGGGGTGATGAATTCTTTCTCAGCATTATCGGGACAATACTAGGTTTTATTGTCTGTAGGGACATATATATTTGCACAATTTATTTTGGAGTTTGTTAAGTGTTAAAATTTTATGCGTTTAAAGAAAGAGTTACAGTATCCAATGCAATAGATTATACAGAGCCTCCTAGCTTCTTGTTATTTTATGAGAAATATGGTTTTATGTTTTTTAAATTTTTCGTTAAAAATGACTTGAAGTGTACAAAAATGTGTTGGTGGGTGAAAATGAGTGTGCCGCTGATGTATAATTTGGGCGCTCGCGTGGGGGAGGGAGTTGTGGACTTCTTCTACCGACTCTTCCACTGTCTTACTGACGTTGTGACAGGTGAGATTTGTATAAAATTGATTTGATGCTGGTAAAGTATCTATCTATAATTTTATTTCCTTCTGCAGTAACAATGTAATTCGTTGGGCCTCCGGAACTCAACTGCTCACCGGCAGAAGCCGCTAAGCTACCGCTCAGACGCTGGTTTTCTGCGAGAGTGGGAGTGTGGTACTTCTCAGGGCGAGCCGGCCCATTCATGTTATTAATAATATGCAAATAATATGCCATTCTTCACAAAGTATTCGTCTGCAGCGTGGCTCTACCACTACTATATCATGAGTTTTATATCGAAATGCTTTATTTCTTTTTCACAAATCGTTCTTCAATTTTATAGTGTGCGGACAGTCAGATTTTTTACTTGGCTAAGAACTGCGATAAGCAAACAAAAGCAGAAAAATAATAATATATGCTTTTAATGATTTTGTAGAGACTACCGTTATTATGACTTAGCCCCTCTGGCTCGGGGGGAGGTAGAGTTATCTTCTCTACATCCCACCTGGGTAATTCCTGTCCGGCGCGTCCTAGTCGCGGGCACTTTTTTATCTTAGTAGACCAAGATAAGAGGTGGCGAAGTACGGATAGGGACTCAGTATCGTATAAAGTACATAATTCTTAATAATTTATTTTACACAAATTACAAATATTATAATTATTTTATATAAACCAACCTTATCCTTACATAATCTTCCAACAGATGGCGCTAAAATACATATAAAATTAGTTTTGTCTGTTGCATAAAATAATTAAATAATGATATTAATTATAATACGTCGACATGTACATACATTGTGGAAGGGTGGTAGCGTGTATTTGATTTTGTTGGTGTTGATGACAGTAGTTGAGAAGTGGAGAGTTGCTTACGGCTGTTATTCTGTAAAACTTATTGCGTATCTTAGCCAAGTATAAATTCTGATTGTCCACGTAATAATGAATTTCCGTAAAGTAACGCCTGACTCCATTAATCGACAATTTTTTAATATAATTATCGTAGTTACAACTCAATTGTTAGCGATATCTGGATTGATCCCGATTGAAATTTAAACTTCACGTCTGTCTCCTTGTAGGGTTAGGCAGAACCCACAGATCTCCATACGCTACGATCCCGGTACACCTTCCTTGCTTCCTCCACACTCATCCATCTTTTCATCCATCCTTCCTCTCACATTCATCGTAGCGAAACGGCTCTCCGTTAGTCGCTTCTCACCCTCGTGGGAATCAGAACCTGACGGGTGGCGCTTACGGGCGTCGTTACTATATTTTTGGGCGGCGTTGATTGCTTTCGATCAGGTGACACACCTGCTTATTTGCCTTTCTATCCCATAAAAAAAAATGAAATGAGTGGAGTTTTTTTTCTGCGACTCTTAATGCTCGAAAAAATACTATTAAGAAAGTAAAAAAATTAATTAAAATATCTTTTGCAAAATTTTGCAACAGATATTTTGATTAATTCTGAATAAAACATTCCTTCATATTTTACTACATTGGATTGCATTTAGTATAATATGTTTCTTTATTAATATTATATAATATATTATTTTTCAGAAACCAATGACACAACGCATTCGGAGGAGTCAGACGCTGAATCGAGGGAGTGCGAAGAGAAATGGGACGCGAGGAAGCCTACTAGCAATATGGCGGCTCGGCCTCTTCCGGTTCCGGTGGAAAACGAACCGTTCTTCATGAACGTGGACCGGAGCGAGGCAGAAAACTTGTTACGGGGACAGCCGGATGGAACATTCGTGCTGCGACCTTCCAGTCAGGTATGACATTGAGTACAGTCTATACTAGTCCATTATGAGACATCGCCTCAGCCAAGTAGATAGAATTTAGTTCAGTGAATCATTGGAGGGAACAAAAGCCTGCACCCCGAAATCCGAAAGGAATGAAAATCAAAAAGAATGCCTTGTCTAGCAACCAACAACCTCCAACTATTATGCCACTGTCAAATAAAATACAGTAATATCCAATCTTTCGAAATGTAACTTGTCAGCTTGTCACGTTAAGTCTTGATAAAATGGTGGTTATTCTATCAAAAGCTTCTATGGACTTTTTCAGTCGAATTAAAAAATCACGATACATGCATTTATTTCATATCACTTTACTTATACGCCTTAATCGAACTACATTGTACAATATAATTAAACATATAATAATTAAACAATATAACTGGTAATATATAATAATAACATAAGATTATGAAAATGACCGATTGGCTCAGTGGCGGGGTCCTCCGCCCGGGGAGTCAATGGTCGCGGGTTCGATTCCCGCATCGGAATAAATATCCCCCTCAATCCGCATTTCCTTTCCTGCCCCTTCCTTTCTTCTCTTCCTTTCCCTTACTCTCCGCCAATCCATGGTTTGCCGTGCCAATGGATGCGTGGCTAGGGGCGAGCCTAGTCGCAAGCGTGCCGATCGTCCCGGGGTCGGGCCTTACCTCAGCATGCAGGGCTCTGCTAGGGCTGACCTCCATCCTCCCTTGCGGCTCGTGGGATTCACTAAGACGAATTTAATATACCTAATTTGTCGAAAATGACGACGACGTGGTTCGCCACCCGTCACGTCCTGATTCTCACGAGCGCGAAAAGTGACCAATGACAAGCCGTTTCGCTGCGATGAATGGCAGCGGATGGAGCTCTGTGGTCTCTGCCAACCCCTGCGGGGGATAGGCGTGAATATATAAAAAAAATTAATAAAAACAACGTCACTGATGGCAGGAAGTCTCAAGACTTCAAAACTTGTAATTCCCTATACACTTTTTCACAAACATGCAGTATTATTTTCTTGATGAAGGTTGAATGTTCATTTAAACTTGATCGAAAAAATTGATTTTTGATTTCTTCTTTTCTTTATAATTGATTTCCACTTGAGTGAAATATATTTTAGTTATTATTAGTTTTTAATATTTTATATATATATCCTATAACTATAATTCTAAATATAATTATATAAATATAAATATAATTATAATCATTCAAAGTGCATATACATGCAAGTAATTAAACTATTTTGTATACCTATATATCATATATATACATATATATATATATATATATATATATATATATATATATATATATAAAATAGAGTTATAGAAAAGGTATCCATTTAATAACTTGCATGTATATGCACTTTGAATGATAGAATAAGGAATGAAGTTACAAGAGAGCGATGTGGAGTAAACAAGGTGTCACGACAAAGGTTGAGAAAGGGATGCGTTTGGGCACATAGAGAGGATGGATAAAAGACTACTGGCAAAAGAATATTACGTTGCGGAAGTGGATGGAAGGGTCGGTAGGGGAAGACCAAGGAAAACATACCTTGACCAAATTGCCGAAATTTTTATGAAAGGCCAGGTCAAGAGTACCCTCAACCGGCGGGCTTGCATGAGGAGAATAATGAGTGTGGAGGAAGCAAGGGAAGTATGCCGAGATCGTAGCAGATGGAGATCTGTGGTCTCTGCCTACCCTTACGGGAGACGGGCGTGACGATATGTATGTATGTATGTATGTACTTTTTTTGACATTCGTAATATTCAAATTTAAAATGAAAGAGAAATTGTTATAAAACAAATGGCATTAGTCCGACTGACCTCTTTTGTTTTATATTAATTTCTATCTAATTTTTAATTTGAATATTACGAATCAAAAAGAAAAGTAATATAATATAAAAGGTTTCAATGCATTAGTGATACATTTGTGAATGTATCACTGCATACGTACCACGTCTAAGGAAGACAGACGTGATGATACGTATATATGTATGTTTTTATACGTATAAATCGGTTTAACTCTACCGTTGGTGTCTCCAGCCCAATCACGCTTATACGCTGAGTGTCGCGTGCGTGGGTGCAGTACACAACGTGGGCGTGAGACGCAGACCCGACGGGCGGCTGGGGCTTGGGTTCGCGCGCCGCGGGGAGCGCAGCTTCGGCAGCGTGGCCTCGCTGCTGCGTCACCATCGCCGCCGCCGTCTGCTGCTGGTGGCCGCCGGCGACGTCATCGGCGCCACCACCCTGAACGACTCCCCACACTACTATCAAACGCCCAGCAACGTCCCCGTCATCAATGTGTAGTGATATCAAGCTGCCAGTCTTGTCTACGACAGTACAAGGTGTCCGGTGATAGAATTGGATTATGACCACCACCACCAATCTGTGGAACCAGCTACCCTCGGCGGTCTTTCCGAGCTGATACGACATTGGCACCTTCAAAAAACAAGTCTTTACATACCTAATAGGCCGGCAACGCTTCCGCGACTCCTGCGGTGTCGCGGTTGTCTATTGGCGGCGTTGATTGCTTTCCTTCAGGCGACACGCTTGCTTGTTTGCCCTCCTATCCCATAAAAGAAAACTCGTGCTTACTTAGTTATTTTCTGCTTAAACTGTGAGAACTTCTTTACTTTACGCACACGGTTTCAACAAGACGGTGTCACGCCTCGCATTGCTAGTGGAACCGTTACCTAGCCGTTTCGACGATATCCTCTGGCTAACCAGGTCACCGAAACTTACCCCTATGTACTTTTCTCCGTGGGGGAAGAACTTCAAAAGTAAAGTAAATGAAACGAGCCCGACGCCATCGGTTGAGATGGTTCTCAGCACTAAAAGAAAATATCGTTCGCGAGATTACCAGCATCCCAACGTCACCACTCCAGCGATTGGCACAGGATACTGTGGCTATATTTCAAGAGTGTGCCCGAGGTGGCGTTGGCGTCAACATTTTATCATAAAACTTCTTGCAACTCTCTTCTTTCAGTTTTTTTTTGTTATTTAAAATTAAAACAAAATTCTGCAACCGGACATTCTGTATGCACTGGCTCATCCAGGGATTTAAGATACTCTTGCAAACACGGATTGAGCAGTAGGTCTGCTAAAACACTTGGTCCTGTGACAGACGAGAGAAGGTGGCCTTTTAATTCTCATTTTTTTTACTTCTTTACTTATGAAGTGACCGTTTGCTTGCTATGGCGTTTTCTATAAATGTCTTCTCAAAGAATTGATTCGTAAAGATATTAGACCTGACTTGACTTTGCCAAATTTCCTATGGGAAGTCTAAAGGCTATTAGTTATTTACTCTAATATATATATATTTTTATATTTTTACTAAATGATTGAAATATAAAGTAAGAAATTCGTCACTCACAAAATGAATGTAGAGTTCTTATTCACTTAAAATTAATTATATTGAATAAATATATTATCGAACATATGGAAATAAAATCAATTATTCATAATATTTTCGTTTTATTTGATAATTCCGTTTTATTAAGTTCATGCGATAGCGCCTATATAAATTAAAGAGCAATCTGCTGACGTACGTTATTAACTCAATAATTTTTATAAGGCGTTATGTTCAACAATATGGTTATACCCACTCTTGTCATTCGCTCTTTATTAACAAAAAGCGAGTGTTCTTTGTGTTTTCATAATTTTATCTGCTAAATATATTATATTGAGTAATTAGTCTTCACTCTCTTAAGAAATTTCAGTGTGTGTATTCGAGGAAAGTTAATTTATATTATAACGCAGTCAGCACTTCTCGAATTTTCCGCGAGATGTCATCGCTGTTAAATTAGTAGGGAGGCGGAGGCGGAGTGCCAACCGCAAAGTGCTGTAAGTCAGCGTCGCGAGTGAGTGAGTGAGTGAGTGGGTTTCGCGGTTGCCGGAACGCAATAAAAATGAATTACGCCCGTAAACTTATTCTATTACCGCGGGGGACCCAACCTGGCGTCGAATAACATTTGCGTGTCGTCCTCGTGGACGCTTTTTGTCAAAGATCAGTTATCTGCAGACTGGATACGGTTACACGCACTTTGATAAAGTTAATTTAAAAAAATAAAAGAAAATTCATTATCCATATTTCTGTTAATATTTGTAAATAAACTAAATCACAGATTATTTAAAACTGGTTTTTGAACTTTCGAACGCGAATGATTGTCACTGAAGTAATTTTAATGTTACTTTTTTTTTGTATTAGATGTGTGTTATATATATATCGTAGATTAGTAAAATAATAGCTGGCAATTATAATTCTTTTTTAAGTTTTACAAAATAATATATAAATTTGGTAGATATATTAATAAAAGTCCACTCTTTTGTCTCTTGGTTTTTATTTCAAAAATTTAAAATCATAAAAATTATTTTTTAATAAACACATTATGTTATATTCACTGACGTTGACAATGATAAACATACAACTTTTCACCATAAGCACAACAGGTTTCTCTCGTCTCAACACGAGACATTCTCAGTTGTAGTATTATATATTCAACGAAAGACAACCGTAAATTACATTACACTTTTTCCCGGGTCTGATCGCCGCATCATAATAAATATGGCGTTCAGATATTTGTTACGAATCTCGCTACCCCACCCAAATCTGCATCTTACAAGCGTGGTGGATTTATGTCCATTCTTCCAGAAATGTGGAGGCCCGTAGGTAGGACATATATAGGCTGTGAAAAAAAAATCAAACTTGAATCCTTCAAGTCTTCAAAAATACCCAACTTTTTTTACACGATTTTGAAATAACCCAGTTCATCAATAAGAATAAATACATTGTATTATTATATATTGATCTTTTCATGTGAACACACGGCTATTTGTTCTGATTGGTGAATTGCGTTATTTCAAAATCGTGTAAAAAAACTGTTGGGTGTAGATTAAAAAAAAAATAGGTACATTCATAATCTTTGAGCGCGTTGTATAACAGACTTAAGGAGCAATAAAGATAAGATATGATAAGCGCGCGCGAGATGTATTCTTGCTGCATGTACGCACAGAAACAGTTGGTGGTGAAAAATGTCATATATGAAGCACCGCGCAAACGTATGCTACTAAGGTAAGTATGTTATACGTTATATATTTCCATTTTTTACCTACTTTTATTACCAATTGCTTATATTACATACATACATACATATCGTCACGCCTGTCTCTCGTAGGGGTAGGCAGAGACCATAGATCTCCATCTGCTACGATCTCGACATACTTACCTTGCTTCCTCCACACTCATTATTCTCCTCATGCAAGCCCGCCGGTTGAGGGTACTCTTGACCTGGCCCTTCTTAAAAAGTTCAGCAATCTGGTCAAGGTACGTTTTTCGTGGTCTTTCTCTTCCGACCTTTCCATCTACATCCGCAACGCAAATTTCTTTTGCCAGTCGTCTTTCATCTATTCTCTCTGTATGTCCAAACCATCTAAGCATCCCTATTTCTACTTTTGTCACAACACCTTCTTCTTATAGGCAAAAATAAAATCGAAGTTCTTTGTCATTTCAATGTCATTCATGAAACGTTTACTAAACATGTGTATTTATTAATAAAATTATATATGGAATTGACTTTGTATATGTGTCTCCAGTGATAGAATTAGGTTTTTAAAAATTAAAAAATAAAACAAAAAAACTACGAAGGATATAAATAAAATTCAATAGCCTGTTTTATTTATGGGATAGGAAGGCAAATAATATGGGAAAAAAGGTTTCGTGGTAGCTTTAAATACGCCGCAACCAAATGTTGGAAACACTTGCCACCACCTCTTCGTGACTTGCATACAATAAATATATTTAAAAATAAATACAAAAATCTAATTTTAAGTATGCAGTCAGGAACTTGTTCTTTTGGACGCGGTGAATTTAGTACATGACTTTGTGTTTTTTAATTCCATTGTACTGTACGTGTATTTATGTGTATGTGTATATGAGTATGAGTAGTTATATATATGGATGTATTTGTATGTACGAGTGTGTCAGTATGAATGTCGTCGCTGTGGTCCGCGATCTGACCACGTCGGTTCTTGCTGAAAACCAGCGCCGGGTGCTCCAATAGTGCGCCCGGCATATGCTGAGCAAGAACCATTTTATGACACTCGTTAGATTAAAATTATTTTCTTTTTGTTTTGTGTTTTTATTTGTATATAGAATATTATTAAGGATTTAATTTTGGTAATTGTAAAAAAAATGGTGTCATAAATAAAGTTTTTCTATTTCTATTTCTATTTCAAAAATACGAGCAGGTCACCTGATGGAAAACAATCAACGACGCTTATCAGACATCCCCAGCGCTATAGACAGTGTGGAAGCGTTGCCGTGGGAGTGGGAGTGAGAGGGATAGGGGGAGCATGTTGGGCCTCCGGAACTCAGACCGCTCACCGTACGAAGCGCAGTAGCTAAACTCCCACTCAGACGTCGGTTTTCTGCGGGAGTGTGGTACTTATCAGTCGAGCCGGCCCATTCATGCCACAGACAAATATAATGCCATTCTTGACAAGGTATTCGTCTGCAGCGTGGCTCTACCACTATAGAGTTTAAGGGAAGCAAAACGTCGGGCACATTTTTGGAATCTAGCCACAGTTTCCTGTGCCACTTGCTGAAGTAGTGACGTCGGGATGCTGTTACCCTCGCGGATGATTATCCTTTTGTGCTGAGATGGTCGTCGGGTTTGTTTCATAGACTTTACTTTTGAGGTGACCCCTACAGAAAATGTCCAGGGGCCAGGGGTTATCGCTGAAGCGACTTATTAATTTGTCGAAGAACCTCCATGGACTCTTTTTTTATGGGATGGAGGGCAAACGAGCAGGCGTGTCACCTGATGGAAAGCAATCAGCGCCACTCGCCAGACATTCGCAGCGCCATAGGCAGTGCGGAAGCGTTGCCGACCTTTAAGGAAAGTGTCATTATGGGAGTGGGAGGGGGAAGGGATTGGGAGGGGAAAGGGAGTGGGAGGGGGAAGGAGAGTGGGAGGGGGAAGGGGAGTGGTAGGGGAAGGGGAGTGGGAGGGGTAAGGGGAGTGGGAGGGGGAGGTTGTTGGGCCTCCGGAACTCAGACCGCTCACCGGACGAAGCGCGGTAGCTAAGCTACCACTCAGACGCCGGTTTTCTGGGGGAGTGTGGTACTACCCCGGGCGAGCCGGCCCATTCACGCTACAGACAAATAATATGCCATTCTTGACAAAGTATTCGTCTGCAGTGTGGCTCTACCACTTATAAAGTCTCTCTAGCGGTGTGAGGCTTGTCGCTATCTTGTTGAAACCACGTGCGTGAAGTGAAGCTAGGATGTTCTATCAATGTTGGTAGGAAATAATCAGTACGCGTTTACTGATTATTCAAACACCTAGTTCTGCCACCAGACACCCTATATATCAGTTTTTGTGACCAGTAGTGAAATGTTTACCATCGCATGTTCCGTTGTCTTTGCGCAAGCTTGATTTATGCACACCATCCTCGGGGAACGTCCAAGTTTTGGTAGCATATGTATAAACCAGTATATATGGGCAATGAATACTACTTCAAATCCTTCATCCATGGACATTGGAGTAACTTTTCATATTTAAAAATATGTCAGAGTTTGCCAAACGCCCGGAAGTCTTTGGTCTTTGCAGCACGCTTACAAATGATAAAAATAAAATGATGTAATAAACATATATATATTATATTATTTATTTATTTATTTAAAAAATTTGCACAATATGTACATCATGCGGATATAATACTGAAGGTGGTGCTGCTTGTGCAAAATAAAAATGAAAACTAATTTTATAAATTTAAATTCATACACACGACTTTTCCCGCCAACTTACATCAGAGACGTTGTGTTTTTATTTCATTTTCATAATCTTATATTATTATCGGTTATATTGTTTCATTATGGTCGCGTATTATATAATATAGTTCGATTAAGGCGTATTAGCGAAGTGATATGAAATAAATGCGTATATCGTGACATTTTAAGTTGATTTAAGAAGTCCATAGAAGGTTTTGGTAGAATAGTCATCATTTTGTCAAGATGTAACGTGATCAGTTGAGTAGTTATATTTCAAGAGATTTGATGTTATCATATTTGACTCGACACTAGCATAATAGTTGTAACTAGTTGATGTTGTAACGTAATAATTGTAAAATGTCATTATTTATGTTACAGGATAACGAAATCGAATTATTCCTATAATTAAGATTCAGAAGGTGGGCTCTAGTTGGCTGCTAGTTAAGGAAACTTTACTTATTTCTTAGATCGCGTGCTCAGAATAATAATTACAAATACAATTATATTTATGAGGCCGCAAACTTTTAAATTGATTTAAAGCCGTGCGACAGTTATTGGAACGCGGAGGGTGATTTGGGTTTGGATTGTTGACCCTGTCTTTTTCGTTCAAAATGAAAATTTCTTTCAGTAGAGTGAAACCCCTACCTTTTAGATAGGAGAGTAAGGTGAACTAGCGGGCCATTTGATGATAATTACTCCACCAGTGGATGGGGAACAATCTTAATTACCTATACGACAATAAAATAAAAAAAACAACATAACAACATAATAAATAAACATTGACACCTTTTAAAATCAAGTTTTACCTACCTTAAAGGCTTTAAGGCTAAAAAGTGTATCCTACTTCTGTAATATCTATGGTGTCACTTATTGCTTTTCATCACTTGACATGCTTGATCGTTTGCCTCTCTATTCCATAAAAAAAAAGAGAAGGGTCACAGGAAGTTTGGTAGATGTGTAACATCGACGACAGCTCGGTCTCTACCGTATGCTCACGGCCGCGTTTAAGTGACCCTTAAGTGAAAAAATCATTCTTGGATCGATTGTGATCTACAATTTCACTCCCATATCTCGCGATAAGATGTTTCACATCAAAAAAGTGGTAGAGCCACGCTGCAGACGAATATTTTATCAAGAATAGACAAAAAGAAAAGAACCCACCCTCCCACAGAAAACCGACGCCTGAGTGGTAGCTTAGCTACCGGGCTTCGTCCGGTGAACGGTTGAGTTCCGAAGGCCCAACCCCCCTCCACCTATCCCTCCCATAATGACACTTTCTTTAAAGGCTGGCAACGCTTCTGCACTGCTTATGGCATTGCGGATGTTTAAGGGCGCCGCTGATTGCTTTCCATCAGGTGACACGACTGCTCGCTTGCCTGCCTGTAACATAAAAAAAATGTTTTAAACATCGTTACGGATAGAAAGGTTCATTGTGTTCCAACACTAAGCGAAGCATTTTGTGAAAATATTAGTTTCGCGAACACAGTGGCCGCGGGGTGGCAACCCTTTGTGCGTAAAAAGGATTAATAGTACGCCAGTTATTATTTTATTGGTTTTGTGTTTCGTACAATTTTCGTTAAGAGGCTTACGGGCGCCCCATTCTTTTTTCCATTAAATATATATGCGTTTACTGTGGCAATATTAACACTGTGTTAGCATTCTATTGCTACTCTAGTAATTATAAAGTGGCAATGGGCTGGTCACGTATTTCGGAGATCCAACAATCGTTGGAGCAAACGAGTGCTGGAGTGGAGACCGCGTCTCGGTGAACGTAGTGTGGGACGTCCCCCGGCTAGATGGTGCGACTATCTCCACTGGGCGGCTGGCAGAAACTGGATGCGTGTAGCCGAAGATCGGGCTAGATGGCGCTTCATGGGGGAAGCTTATGTCCAGCAATGGACTGCCAGGCTATTGTTGAAGCACTCTATTGTACTTTTGTTAAGTGTGCTTACATTTAATCGGATTAGTAAAAAAATATTGAATAAATTTAAATTCTTTAAAGATTATAAGGGTGTACAACTGGGTGACTATATTTGTTGAAGTGAAGACTTCTATAGCCGCGTAAAAACGAACTGGGTGTAACCACTCACACACACACATTAAGTTTATTGATCATGTAACGCGTGTATTTATTCTTATTGGTGAAACGCGTTATTTCACAATCGTGTCAAAAGAAGACCGTGTAAAAAACACAATCAAAGTGCCTTCTCGTAAGAGACATCGCTACTTTATAAATAAAAAACAAATAGAACTAAATGGCATACATACAAACGGACACAACATTCTCAACAACAAACTCTCCTATTTTCTTTAGACACCATCGAAATAGTTAGGAAATACATATAAAGTTTCATTCGAGTTTTAATCTCGTGACACACTGCGCGGATTGTTATTATATTATATTTTTATTCATATTATTGTTGCGTAACACATATGAAAAATCATCTTTTTTTATAAAACGATTAAAATCTCATTTTGAAATCAAAAAATCCTGGTCAAGCAAGCCATTACAACTTTTAAAAATAAATTGCTAAGACGTCCGTCAATGCGTGACAAGAACAGTTAATACAAAATAGCTGCGCGCGGAAAAGAGACAGGACGATGTCTAGAAAAGACTACACATTGCTGGAACATTTTCGAATTTTGGGAATGCTAGAACTTTCGATCGTTTTACCTATGCGACGGTGCGTCGAAGAGAGTTTAAACATTTAATACGGAAGAAAATAATAGAAGAGAAGAATTGGAAGTAAAGTGAAGAGAAGTAAAACTAGTGGCAGATTTCATTTTTCCGATTCCCGACCCCAGGTCGTAACATTATATTGTATCAATTACATGATGTAATTGTATATGATATAAGCCTTATTAATATGGACACAAACATCTTATCAACAATATATCTACTTAACTAAAAAATAAACATTATATTGACGTTTAAAAATAAAAATATAAAGCTGCGTTATCACTCACTGATATGTAATTGGCGAAACTGTAAGAGATGAAGGGTAAGTTTGTTCCAGAGAAATATTCGAATATGGCTCGAAGCGCACGAATTATATTCAAACCTTGACAATCTGAACATGGTGAAGAACTGCTTGGCGGTTTGCCCGAACCGTACCACCTACGCAGGTCACTTTTCAACAAAAAATGGTCACTTAGAAATAGTTTGCCTATTTCTAAGGGGGGACGAAAATGAAAATGGCGGAAAACTAGATGGCCGCCATACAAAATGAAAATCGCCATTTTGTGGTGGCCCAAAAAACTAGTTTTAGTTATAAAAATTGAAGAAATCTAGTCAGCACTTTGGAATTTTTTAAAAGTTAAAAAAATACGTTCCAATAATTGAAGTGGTAGAGCCGCGCTGTAAATGAATACTTTGTCAACAACGGCATATTATTTATGTGTATCATGAATGGGCGGGCTCGCGCGGGGAAATACCACACTTCTACAGAAAAGTTGAGTTCCTGAGGTCCAATCTCCCATATTGACCCTTTCCTTAAAGGCCAGCAACGATTCCGCAGGGCCATAGGCAGTGGGGAGGGGGGTTGGACCTCAGGAACTCAACTTTTCTGTGGAAGTGTGGTATTTCCCCGCGCGAGCTGGCCCATTCATGATACAGATGTCTATGGGCGGCGTTGATTGCTTTCCATCAGGCGACACGCCTGCTCCTTTGTCTTCCTATCTCATAAAAAAATAAAAAAACTGTATCTAGTGTGGCTTTACACTGAAAACCATTTAGCAAAGAGATTAAAGTTTCACAAATAGAAAGGGCCGCCTACGTCTGATTCCATTTCAAACCCTTTGTACGCAAATCGGATTATCACGGGGGACTATTATATTTTTTTATTGTTTATTGGACGTAGTTTGTTGAGAGAGCTTTTTCGTATTTTGTCAACTACAAAGGTGAAAATACATAATGTTTTACGTTTAATATTTAATGAAATAATATTAGTTTGATGCACTATTAATTCTGTGTGTACACAACATGAATTATAACTGTGTGTGACGCAGACAGTGATTTGTAACGTGTAAGAAGAGACGGCGATACCGTGCTCTAGTGGAACGTGCACCAGACCACCATCACCACAAGGACCCCACCACGTTTCAAAAGAATAAAAGAGGCTACGCTATTGTATCGGCACGCTTCCGGTTGGCTCGGAAGATGCTCGCCCACCTTAGGGACGTCCGCTCCCACGCGAAATCCTTCTGTCGCCGCCTGGCTCCCGCGAGGGAGGAGGGCCAGTGACGGCCCCAATGTAGGAGTTTGGTCCCCAGTTTGGTCATATCTCGACAACGCGAAGTCATTAAAGGAAGCCTAAAAGCCGCTAGGAACAGCGGCATTTAGGATCTGGGTGCGGTTGCCCTATTGAGTTGCTGCACGAGCAGTGGAATTCATCCCCGAGGCTCAATCCCACACCTCTGCGTGGGGTGTGGACGTCCTCGATTGATTGATCGGCACGCAAGCGGTAACTCCGACAAGAGTCGCAGCGCACCCCGGCCTTATCATGGTATAGCTACGCACCCGACATGAGTTGCCGATAAATGTCGGCATTAGAGGCCTCTCCTCCGATATTGATCCGGAGGGGATTAAATAAGAGTTTGGTGGCTTTGGGTTTTCCGGCCACCTACGTTAGACACATCCCGTCGAGGAGGGGGCGCTCGGGGTGCCTCTTCTTTGCGAAGCTGTGTATTTTATGTTTATTTGATTAAAGAAAAACAAAGAGCTTATAGCATTTATAAATTATAATTATTAAATACGTAAATACCGTGTAAAAGTAACTAAGAAGCCAATCATAAGTTTTTACAAAGTTTTGCATCTTAAATTACATCGGAGGTCAAGATATTTTGGGTGGTTGTGTCTGCAGAACTTAATGATAAGTAAGTATTTGAGGACGGTCGGTACCTTTTAAACAATGTATATCAAAATAAAGACAATAAAAATCCTAACTGCCCCTCGAGTAATCCGATTGTTTACAAAGACTTTGGACCCGCGCCGGTCCAGCCTTTCTATTTGTGAAAGTTTAATCTCTTTACGAAAAGTTGCGATTAGTGTGGTGCCAAACTGGTGTTCATCTATTGATTATATAATTATATAAATAATTTGTAATAAATAATTAATATATTAAGTTATAAATTGAAAAAGAATATATTTTCGTTACTTTTATTTTTTTAATGGCAATTTTTTATAACTAGTATGTCAGTGTCAAATAAAAAAAAATAATATTAAGTATCTTGAAATATATTAGTTGCGAGTTGCGGCTCGTAGAATTCACTATGATGAATTTTAATATACCTAATTTGTTAAAAAATGACGGCGACGTGGCTCGCCATCTGTCACATCCTGATCCCCAAGACGGCGAGAGATGACTAAGGGAGAGCCGTTTCGCTACGATGAAAGATGGATGAGTGTGAAGGAAGCATGGAGAGTGTGCCGGAATCGTAGCGGATGATGTTCTGTGGTTTTTGCCTAACCCTACGGAGGTAGGCGTGAAGATATGTATGTATAAATGTATTATTCAGTTTGTCACGTTGTCTTAATAAAATGGTGGCTATTCTACTAAAACCTACTACACGATACACGTATTTATTTCATATCACTCCACTTATACGCTATAATTCAACTATATTGTATAATACGCCACAATAATACAATATATAACTGATAATAATATAATATTATGTAAATTGGCGGGAAAAATCCAAGAATATATTTACTACTTAACATTACGATGCGTTTTTCTAGAAACTTCTTTCCACGCACCTTGTGCAACCAGCTACCTCCAGTGGTATACGACATTGGAACCTCCAAAAAATAAGCCTACACATTTCTCAAAGACCAGCAATGTTTATAGAAGGGATGAAGATGCGGCGTTGATTGCATTCTATCAGGTGACAGGCCTGCTCGTTTGCCTTGGTATCTAATTAAAAAAGAAAACACTAAAATATAAACAATTATCCTCCCCCCTTAACGGTTCACGGTGAAATTATCGGTAAAAGTTAAACGATCCATATCGATGAAACGGTTCGGAATCTTTGTTCTAAGTCGCCTATATTCCGTCAGTGTGTCTTTGCACTCATGTTACAACCATTGGGCCATTCTGCTTAAACCCTCACTATTACCGAGCCACCGAGAGAGAACGGAGGATGGGTAAACCTGGTCGAATGGACAGAACATGTGTTCTGTCGACAACGCGGTGGATATTTAATATTGTGATTTTTAAATTTATCATGTATCCACCAAGACGTATCTTATCAGCGCTAAGATATATATAACCATTTATATATTTATTTATTGTGCGCCATAGCCATATATATATTTTAACTATTATATAAAATGCAACAAGGTTGATAATATGAGAAACGAACATGAGATGAATTTATTATTAATACAAGTAGTGTTCCTAAGTAATTAAATCGTACATATAAAATTCAAGGGAGGAAGGAGGGGAGCAGAGTAGGGGGAGGAGAGGAGGGTGGAGGAGAGGAGGGGGGAGGAGAAGAGGGGGGTGAGAGGAGGGGTGGAGGAGGTGGAGAACCTCTGGAACTCAACCGCTCACCGGACGAAGCGCGATAGCTGAGCTACTACTCAGACGCCGATTTTCTGCGGGGTAGTGGTACTTCCCCGGGCGAGCCGGCCCATTCATGCTACAGACAAACAATATGCCATTCTTGACAAAGTATTCGCCTGCAGCGTGGCTCTACCACTTCAGTACTATGGGTATGCGATAGAATTGACATTGCAGTATTGTGATTTTAAAAGCTTGTTTTTTTTTACAAAATAAATATGAAAATTAAGTTCCATTAGTATCAAATATAGACAATATATAGCAAATTTCCATAGACGCTCACTATAATTACAATCCAATTGAAATCAATAAGAAACTTCATTGATAAATAAAATTCCCAAATCGTATTCAAAATATCAGATGAAGTTAACGATACCTCGAGAGGAATCCTCGGAGGATCCTCTAAAGTGCTAAAAGCTGTACGAACTTTAATACGCCGCGCATCACTCGCCCGAGATAGTCTCTGAATATAATAAGCATCAATCAATTTAATGCTCCATACGTGCTTCAGTGAAGAAACGAAGCTCCTTCGGATAAATTACAAAATCCAAATATCAAGAAATATAAATAGAAATAGGAAAATCTTTATTCATGACACCTATTTTTTTAAGAGCTAAAATTAAAACCTTAATGATATTGTAATATACAAATAAACAAAACAAAAAGAAAATATTATATATATAATTTTAATCTAATATGTGTCGTAAAATGGTTCTTGCTCAGCATATACCAGGCGTTCTATTGAAGCACCTGGCGCTGGTTTTCAGCAAGAACCGACATGGTTAGATCGCAGAGCAGTGACGACATTGATACGGAGACACAAAAAACACATACATCCGTAACACACACACACACATATGTATATATATATATATATATATATATATATATATATATATATATATATATATATATATATATATATATATATATATATATATATATATATATATATAATATATATATATATCATATAATATATCATCATATATGAACAAGTTCTTCTTTGCATACTTTAAATAAGAGTTTTGTACTTTATTTAAACATATTTTTAGTATGCAAGTCACAAAAAGGTGGTGGCAAGTTATTCCAACACATGGTTGCGGTGTATTTAAAGCTACCACGAAACTCAGCTGAGCAATGGCGAGCAACAATCAGTGATGACCTAGACGCCTTGGTATCGCGAGCTCTATTTCGTATACGGGACCATGTTAATCTATATATATAAAAAATCAATTGCTGTTCGTTAGTCCCGCTAAAACTCGAGAACGGCTGGACCGATTTGGCTGATTTTGGTTTTAAATTATTTTTGGTAGTCCAGGAAAGGTTTAAAAGGTGAGTAAATATGATTAAAAATATTAGGAATATAGTAAAAGCAACCATTTCGTTTTCCCTTAGAAACTATTCCTACCTGTCAAATATTTCATGTTCGTCCCGTCGTTCAGAAATTTAATTTTAAAGTCGTGCAGAAATCAAATTAAATTGAAAAGTTTTTATTTATTTTTTAATTGATTACGATTTATTTTTGTTCCTGTTGAGTTTTGAACACATTTTTTACTAATGTTGAAACATTCAGCAATTGTCGTTCAGCTTTTTTATTTATTGATTCTGAGGCGGTACGAAGTTTGCCGAGTCAGCTAGTTTATTATATAAATATGATGGATATCCATAACCAATATATAAATAGAAGGGTAGCGAAATGAAGCTCCCTGCGGTATCTCATTTTTATTATATTAGCTTTATTTATGTACGGCGTAACGTGTTCCCGTGGAGGTATATTTAAAATCTTGGGCACGCATTCTGTAGGTAAAAATTCACGACGTTACCCACGGCCGGGAATAAGTTACGTCAAACGCGTTGAGCACTTTTCTTTACGCGTTTTATGGGAATCCAATAGGAGCACTTAAGAGAACTTTCTCTACGCATTTTTCTACTAAATGACTTTTTAAACTTTGATAAAATGTATCTATAAAGACATGCGTCCTCGTGCGTCAACGTAAAACTACAAGTAGGGTTTCATTCATTTGGTTTCCTTCAGATTTATTTTCCTAGTTGAATCCCGTTGTGCTTTTTTGCGTGCTTCCACGTTCAGCCTTCCGCCGAAGTCGTAAGGGCCCTAGACTGCTCCTAGGGTCTGTACAACTTCGTCGGAAGGGCTAGCGAGTAGAAGGCGGAAGTTGCAAACGGTGGAAGATGTGTCATAATAACGGGGAAGGAGCCAGTAACAATCCATAGGCTCATCAGGTGAGGTTGATGATCTTGGCTTCCACTACTATAGAAGAGGTCTATAGTAAGGTATTGTCTTCGTAGGTGCGTTTATTAAAGGGCTAAGCAACCATCAATCTTATGTATTGACTTTATATATTATATGTAAATGAGAAAAAAAAATGGCAGGGTCCAAAGACCAAGGATAACATACCTTGACCAAATTGCTTCTTAAGAAAGGTCAGGTCAAAAGTTAACCGGCTAAAAAGCTTGTATGAAAAGAGTGATGGGCGTGGATGAAGGGAAGAAAAGTGTAACGAGATCGTAACAGATGGAGATCAGTGGCTTATACCTATCACTACAGGAAACAGGTGTTATGATATGTATGTATGTTTGTATGAAAAGATCAAAAAATCGGACTGTATTGTGAAATTTCAAACTAATTGCAATATTATATAAATTATTGGCGACCGATTGGCTCAGTGGCGGGGCCCTCCGCCCGCGGAGTCAATGCATCCGCATTTCCTTTCCTGCCCCTTCCTTTCTTCTCTATCCTTTCCCTTCCTCTCCGCCAATCCACGGTCTGCCGTGCCAATGGTCGGGCTCCCCCGGGGACTATGGTGCCTTACCTCAGCATGCAGGGCTCTGCTGGGGCTGACCTCCATCCTCCCTTGCGGCTCGTGGGATTCACTAAGACGAATTTAATATACTTAATTTGTCGAAAATGACGGCGACGTGGTTCGCCACCCGTCACGTCCTGATTCTCACGAGGGCGAAAAGCGACCAATGACGAGCCGTGCTCGCTGCGATGAATGGCAGCGGATGGAGCTCTGTGGTCTCTGCCAACCCCTGCGGGGGATAGGCGTGAATATATATAAAAAAAAATTATATAAATTATATAGTAAGTAAATAAAACTTAGTCTTAATAAAATATGAATAATTAATAAGTAAATAATAATATTAATATTAATTAATAATATTTTTAATACCTAAATAATTTTAATATTTTAATAATATATACCTAATAAGCATTAGCATGTTGCTGACGCAAACCCATAGATTTTTTCCTTAGCCAGAATCGTGTAACGCGGCTATAGAAGTTTCGCTGCAAAAAGCGAAATAAAGCGGCAACTATGTATATTTTCGCCGGAAATGGCCGTCAAAATGGAGTCACCGTTGTAAGCAGTGCTGTCATCCGTTCGCGCCATTTATATCCGGTGTATTAATGCAAGGGCATACATTTGCGAACGGGCTTACGTCATGAGAGATGACAACTTGGCCTTGTTCCACGTCGGAATTTGGCGGCGGATTCATAAGTAACCTTTGTGGAAATGTGACTTTTCACGTCTGCCTTACAACCTTTTTACTCACTATTTAAGATAAACATTAGCATTCCTTCCCAAAAACAAAACATGTATGTTATTTTTTATACATTACTTATTCTTTGGGTCAGGGAGTATCTTTGTCTAGCCGTCTGTCTGGTAGTTGTGGTATTGGTACACGGGTACGCGACCCCGGCCTTGCTAGCTACTACCATCCTCCGCTGTAGTATCATATCCCTATCATCCTATTTAAATCCATCTTCTCTTTCTTCTGCTCTTTCCTTTCCGACAATCCACGGTCTGCCGTGCCAACGGATGCGTGGCTAGGGGCAAGCTTAGTCTCAAGCACGCCCACCATCCCGGGATCGGGCTCCCCGGGGTACTATATCACCTTACCTCAGCGTGCGGGACTTTTGTATGATTTGTGTTATTTGGTCCAACTTGAGGCATAGGATAGTTTTTATATCAATTAATTACCTCAATGGTTTTTAATTGGAAAATTAAATGTTTATTACAGGACAAAGAGTTATAACTCTAACAGATGACGTTTTATTAGTTTATAGATTGACGTTTGAACGTTTAACTTTGTCTGGGTTAGGTAAGCAACCAATAGATGGCGCTGTTTTGAACTCTTGAAGCTACAATCTATTTCACGTCATGTGTTTTCCAGTTTCACACACGATAAATATAACTTTGCTGTCTTAAATTTTAGTTTATCACTTTTTTCACGATTATTCTGCTGCATACGAAAATAACGCATGGCCGGGAGTGCGAGTAATTTATGTACGTTCATATCATGAACGTATATATATCAGGCTGCTGTCGGGGCTGCAGCGGTTTGGCTCGGCATCCGAGTTCGCATCTTTATTAACAAGACCGCGGTCTGTCTGTCTCTTATGACATCCTGAGGACGTCAAAATGGTTCCTGCCACACTATAGCACTTCCACGAAATACTATTGTGACATTCTTTGTTGTAGTTTTAGAATTAGTTTATTAACATAGTTTTGTAAGAGGTATCTTAACTAAGAAGTGATGCAACAGGCGTTTGGATTAGTACTCTTTTATTTTTACGCAAGTAGACATATCATATACATGGTTAGAGGAGAGTGCGGGGTGCGGGAGACACGGTCGCGTCTGCATGTGCGCATGTGTGCGTATCAAAGCGCGTTCCGCGAATGCAGAGTATCAAAGCGCGTTCCGAGAATTTGTTCCCGTAATATAGTATTCTGTAGTGTGTAGCTACAGTTTTTTTAATGAATTTTAACTAACAAGTGAACACGAGTTGTCTGTAAAATAAATAAATATTATATTATTATATATAAAGGAAGTTGCCACACCGGGTTCGCTGTCATTAATAATGTAAGCACTCCAGCCGTAGTTGTTTAACGACTTGCTGGCGAGCAACGAGCGATTTTTCCAATTATTATTTGTGAAAATCCCAGAGGGTCAACGAAAATGAAACTGTTAATGTCTTCGGTGTTACACTCATAATGGACTCGTATTTAGTGGCGTTAGATAAATGAGTGTAACATCATTATCTGTCATGTTATACTCAGATATATCCCTCTCACGAGACATAATGCTCGAAGGCATATTATCTTTGCGTTTATGTAGCCCTACTAGATATTATAATAGACAATATATTCTACTACTCAATACAATAACAACAATATATTCTATATTAGACTATGTGTATACATGAAAATCAATTGCTGTTCGTTAGTCTTGCTAAAACTCGAAAACGGCTGCACCGATTTGGCTAATTTTGGTTTTGAATTATTTTTGGAAGTCCAAAGAAGGTTTAGTTCAGCTAGTATATAATATATTTACTAATCAGAATGTATAATAATAGTCTCTAATCTTGACTTTTTTAATTTAGGTGGTAGAGCCACGCTGCATACGAATACTTTGTCAAGAATAGCATATCATTTGTCTGTAGCGTGAATGGGCCAGCTCGCCCGGGGAAGTACCACACTCCCGGTAAAGCGGCGTCTGAGTGATAGCTTAGCTACCGCGCTTCGTCCGGTGAGCGGTTGAGTTCCAGAGGCCCAACCCCCTCTCTTAAATTATTGGTAAAGAGGATACTTGTCTAGGTGTTTTTCTTCATCTTATTGGCTGAATAAATGAATTTAAAAATGGTTTCTAAGCCAAAGAGATATATTGATCTTCTTATCTTAAGAATAACTGTAATGAAAGGATACTGTAATGAATTATAGCGATCGTGTTACTTTAGAAAGTAATCATCACCATCAATTTTCTTTTCTTTGATGGCAATTAATTATAACTATTATGCCCGTGTCAAGTTAAATACGATAAAATCAAGTGTCTTGCAATATTCTACAAAAACTTTCGATGGACGATACACGCATTTATTTCATATCATTTCACTTCTACGCTTTCATTGAAATATATTGTATAATACGCCACCACAATTAAACAATGTAACTGATAATAATACAAGATTTTGAAAATGAAGTACAAAACCCATTCCACCACCCATTTTTATCTGCAATATGAATGTTTTTAATAGTTTAACGGCTCTGACTTCAAGCTCTTTTGAGCCATGTAAATTTATATAGTCAACTTGTCACGTTGCGTCTTGATAAAATGGTGATCATTCTTCCAAAACCAATGGGATTTTGCAAACAACTCAAAAAATCACGATACACGCATTTATTTTATATCATTTCACTTATACGCCTTAATCGAACTGTATTGTATAATATGCTACTATGATTAAACAATATAAGTGATAATAATATAAGATTATGAAAATTAAATAAAAACACAACGTCTCTGATGTTATTGGGCGGGAAAATTCAAAATATGAGGTACGTTGATAAATTGTACAATTGTGTTGTCGATGGTTAAGTTTGTTCGTAAGTGTATAAACTTGGGGCGGAAGCGATGAAGAGGTTTGGTTGTTGGTATAGTTGTATAGGGCTCTAACGATACCCTGGGGCAGCAGGGAGCCGTAAATGATGACATTTAGATAATAGCTGGCATTCGGGATAACCGGAAGATATTTTTTTGATGATTTGTCGTTTGACTAGATTAATAAGAATCTTTGGTAGAGCCGAGGGATGTACCATCTCTCAACATCTTTGACTGCAATGAGCATTGGTGTACACATTTGCCGCTAATAAGCTATTTAAATCTTGCAATCTCTACCACCCTTTACAGTTCGATAACCTAGTTCACAATCATTAATTATAATTTAATTGATAAATGGAGTCAGGCGTTACCTTGCGGAAATCCATTACTATGTGGACAGTCAGGACGTTTACTTAGCTAAGATCCGCTACAAGCAAACGAAAATAGAAAAATAATAATGTGTGTTTTCTACTGAAAGAACTGGATTTACGAACTAAATCTTACCGAAAAAACGGTTCCATTGAGTCTACTGTACCTGATGATGCCTTGTGTTGAGGCGAAACACGTGTCGTGTGCAATGTGGAAAAGTGGTGGTGTGTCGAGAGTTGCTGACGGCGGTTTTTTCGGTAAAATTTAGTTTGAGTTCGCTGTAAATCCACTTCTTCCAGTAGAAAACGCAAATCATTATTTTTCTGTTTTTGTTTGCTTGTCGCGGATCTTAGCTAAATGAAACTTCTGACTGTTCACGTATAATTTAATTATCAATGAAATTATTACTTTATGATTTGGACGCTATCGTCTCATTTACACTACCTTTTTCCCGCAATTAGTACAGTTACAGTTACAGTACAGTTGTTTACATGTGAAAAATAATCTTTTTATGAAACGATTAAAACCTCATTTTTAAATCTCAAAATCCCGCTCAAGCAAGCAATTACAACTTTTAAAAATAAACTGACAAGACGTCCGTCAATGCGTGACAAGAACGGTTGATGGAAAATAGATGCGCGCGGGAAAGAGACAGGACGATGTCTAGAAAAGACTACAAATGGATTTTGGCAAAGCGACGCCTGAATCTATAAATTATCTGTCCGCACTGTGTAAAAATAAAACTTGTCTCACTTGTCAGTCCCAAAACTATAAAATGTGTAGGCGGCCGTCAGTGATAAAGTATATTAGTTTCGGGATGGCTTTACAACGCGATGATGAGGCATCGGTGCGGATGGGGTTGTAAACGGAGAGATTTAGATAAACTTTTATAGGGTTCGGTCCCTGCTGGGGCTGTGTTACTTACAATATAGGCTTGCACGATGAAAAAGAATAAGAAAATCCGATCTCAGCTATCTTTTGTTTCCGTTGGCTTATATAATTCGCTTGGTTTTCTCGCGACTTGTAACTGAAAACGAAGAATGAAGTCATGATGATGATTACAGGTTATCGTATGTATAATAGTTTTCTATTTATTTTGAAGCTTCAATATCAATATCAGCCAGCGGCAGTCCACTACTGGACATAGGCCTCACTTAAGGCGCGCAACCAAACCCGATCTTCCGTTACACGCATCCATTTTCTGCCAGCCGCTTTACGTCGTTGCTCCATCCAGTAGGGGGAGGCCCACACTACGTTTGTCGAGGCGCGGTCTCCACTCTATCACTCATGTCCAGCCCATTGCAACGTCGGTCTGCTAACTTGCAGAGCTATGTCGGGGACTTTGGTTCTCTGGCGAAATTCTTCATTTTGAATTCTATCCATCAGATAAACTCCGAGCATAGCCCTCTTCATTTTGAAACTTGATCAAACGAAATATAAATTATCGATAAAAATGCATTACCTTTTCCAATAAAAAGGTGCTTTAATGTTTTTTAACGTAAACCTGTTGTTTGCACATGAATGGTAAATATCGTGTTAACGAAATGAGATAAATCCATAGTAACTTTGGAGTACTTGTTAATAAAATCATAAACTTCATACTTCACGTAGAGCCACGCTGCAGAGAAATATTTTTTCAAGAATGCCATATTATTTGTCTGTAGCACGAATGGCCTGGCTCGCCCGGGAAGTACCACACTCCCGCAGAAAACTGGCGTCTAAATGGTAGCTTAGCTACCGCACTCCGTCCGATGAGCGGTTGAGTTCCCGACGAAAAATAGTATCGAAATGTCTATATAATTAACAATATAACTTATAAGATAAACAGAAAATCTTCATTGTATACACAGATTATCGGATTATGGTAATACGAAATAAATAATGCATCGAGTCTGTCCATCTGTGCGCGTTAAACGCACAATAAACCAAGGGTTCACATAACTCGTGAGATATTCCGATAAATGCCCATTATTCATGAATCAGAGCATTTCATCAATTGAAAGCTTGCGGATATACTTATATATGTCTTGCGGTATGAAAGGATATCAGAAAATCATTTCCTACGTTTTTAATATATTGTTGCGAGCTGGTATTCGAGGATCGGAAAATGAAGTCGGCCACTAGTTTCACTTCTCTTCACTTTACTTCCACTTCTTGTCTTCTACTTATTTCTTTCGATCTTCCTTCGTATTAAACTTTAACGACGGTGGGTCGAAAGAGGAGCTTTCGACGAACCGTCGCACCTTTATATAGAATAGAAATAGAAAAACTTTATTTATGACAACTTTTTTTACAATAATTAATTTTGCTTAAAACTTTAATAATATAATATACAAAAAAAAAACAGAAAGACAATAATTTTAATCAAACAAGTGTCATAAAATAGTTCTCGCTCGGCATATGCCGGGCGTTCTATTGGAGCACCTGGCGCTGGTTTTCAGCGAGAACCAATGTGGTCAGGTTGCGGACCACAGTGACGACATTCATACTGACACACACACATATACATACATCCATATATATACTACTACTTATACACATACAAATAAATATACATGTATTGTACAATAAAATTAAAAACAAGTAAGTCATGTAATAAATTCACCGCAACCAAAAGAACAAGTTCCTGTCTGCATACTTAAAATTAGATTCTTTTTATTAATTTTTAAACATATTTATAGGTATAGGTAAAACGATCGAAAGTTCTAGCATTTCGAAACTTGAAAATGTTCCAGCAATGTGTAGTCTTTTTTAGATATCGTTCCTTCTCTTTCCAGCGCGCAGCTATTTCCTATTAACTGTTCTCGTCACGCATTGACTGATGTCTTGACAATTTAATTTTAAAACTCGTAATAGCTTACTTGATCAGGATTTTGAGATTACAAAATGAGGTTATAATCGCTTCATAAAAAAAATATTTTTCATATATACATACATACATACATACATACATACATACATGCATACATACATACATACATACATACAGGATATTGTAAACAAAGTATGAAACAATTGAAAATAGAACAGGAAACACAGCAAGACGGATATCATAAACCTGTATTACGGAGAAAATAATAAGTGCCATAAACGAACGCACTGCTTTACCGACGCGCACTAACCTCTTAATATTTTAAACGACCTCCATTACCCCCAAAACGAAAGCAATATTAAAAACGTATAAGAAATACCCAATAAAAGCTTCATAGTTGTTGCGGGAACGCTCGAGTGTTTTAGTTGTTAAGATAGTTTTACGAGTCTCGGGGCTGCGATGACTAGAGACGTAAATGATGCGATTATGATAAAACAGCGCCCTGAACCAGAACTACCGTTCGGACAACAATTTTATTTACCATGAGAAATATAGTAAATAAGTTTTATATGTATATTTATAATATTGTATATGTTATAAAGTGTTCATTTATATATAGATATCGTTACTCTTGTTTCCCTTAGGGGTAGGCAGAGACTATAGATCTCCGCCTCGATTGACAACATTGATAATGATAAATAGACAAATAGACTCTTGCTGTCAGGGAGAGAATAAAATTTATTTTCATTTCCATATTGTTGAATTATACGAGTGTCATGCAGAGAATGAAGAGCGGTCTAGAATTACAAAGTAGGGTTGCTCTTGCGAACAACCCTTTACAAAGGTACATTTTATTTTGGCTGCTTATGAGCCCCGGAGCATTGCTGGAAATATAATGTCTCGCTGTGAATACAAAGAAAGGATTTATTAGTATTTTAGTTGTTTTATAAGCGGTACAATGAATGCTCTTGTTATTACTTTAAAGTAAAACTTATGGGGACGTGTGAAATAGGTTTTAAATAAAGCCTCTAATGATATAAAAAAAGAAATAAAAATAATTACTTCTATTAGTCTAGTAGAGAAGTTGAAGCTTCATACTCTCATACTCAAAAAATTCCTCTTTTTATGTAAAGTAATTTCCATCCATTTTGGTAGTGCTAGAGCCACGCTGCAGGCGAATACTTTGTCAAGAATGGCATATCATTTGTATGTAGCGTGAATGGGCCGGCTCGCCCGGGCAAGTGCCACACTCCCGCAGAAAACCGGCGTTTTAGTTGTAGCTTAGCTACCGCGCTTCGTCCTGTGAGCGGTTGAGTTCCGGAAGCTTATATTTACGCTCAATGTGTAGGGCATAAGTATATATTTATGTGTGCATAACTCTTCTGCTAAACCCATCTTTCACTACCGTACATCAGAGTCGAAACAAGCACTCCCCGATGAACCGCCAAGCGGGCCGTTTTAGACATACTGACTTTTTATAAAGGAGGAACTTTAAGTTTGATTAAGAAAATCTATTAAATCAATTTGAATTTCATTTTTCGCGTCCCACCTGCACCATATAAAACATAACTTGATAGTGGTAAAGCCACGATGCAGACGAATAATTTGTCAAGAATGGCATATTATTTTTCTGTAGCATGAATGGGTCGGCACGCCCGGGAAAGTACCACACTCCCGCAGAAAACCAGCATCTGAGTTGGAGCGCGGTAGGCGCTTCGTACGGTGAGCGGCTGAGTTCCGGAGGCCTACCCACTCCCATAATGACATTTTCCTTAAAGGTCGACAACCCTCCCGCACAGTTTATGGCGCTAGGGATTTATATGGGCGGCGTTGATTGCTTTCCATTAGATGACACGCCTGCTCGTTTGCCTTCTTATACCATAAAATAAAAAAAAAAACTATTTTTAATTTTCTCCATAAAAAAATAAGGGAAATAAAGATTTTAAGTGATTCATACTTCCGCCATAACCTTGCGTGCGGCGATCGCTTAGCGTTGTTTTACAACGCGTTTAAATTTGGATTAATCGCTTGCAAGTTGAGGCGGCTGTAATTTTAGTTTTATGGGACGTACTAATTGTAGCTTCGGACTTTTTAAGGGCAGATATCTATACAGATGAGCTAAACAGTTCTTTGTCATGGAAGAACTGTGAACCCATAATAATATAAAAGGAATTCTGGTAATACGCAAGGGACAAGAAATTTTAAGATGATAGGATAGGAATATCATCATTGTCACAATCATTTTGATCGGGTTGTATAAAATCACTGCGTGTGATACATACATACGCTTCTTTCCTATAGGGGTAGACAGAGACCCCAGATCTCCATCTGCTACGATCTCGGCATACTTTCCTTGCTACCTCCACACTCATCACTCTCCTCATGCAAGCGCGTCGGTTAAAGATACTCGACCTGGCCTCTCTTAGAATCTTCGGCAATTTGTTCAAGATATTTCTTCCCCTACTAACCCTTACATCCTCATTTGCAACGTAATATTCTTTTGCCAGTCGTCTTTCATCCACCCTCTCTATGTGCCCAAACCATCTAAGGATCCCTTTCTCAATTTTTGTTACGACGCCTTTTACTCCACTTGGCTCTAATTTTCATCTCTTTCAGTCTGCTTTCATAGCTCTTCTGCCAAACTCAACTTTCACTATCGTACATCAGAGTCGAAACGAGCACTCCCCGATGAATTACTAGTCGGGTAGTTGTAGACAGACTTTTGAATTTGGTTACATGTATTTTTTTTTATGGGATAGGAGGGCAAATGAACAAGCGTGTCGCCTTATGGAAAGCAATCAGCGCCGCCCATGGGCAACCGCGACACGGCAGGAGTCGCGGAAGCGTTGCCGGCCTTTTAGGTTAGTATAGGCTTGTTTTTTGAAGGTTCCAATGTCGTAACGGTTCGGAAAGACCGCCGAGAGTAGCTGATTCCACAAACTGGTGGTGCGTGGAAAGAAGTTACGAGAGAAACGCACCGTAGTCGATCGCCACTCATCCAGGTGGTGGGGATGAAATTTTTCTTTACGGCGAGTTGTGCGGTTGTCGAATTCGGCGGCGGGAATTATTCCAAACAATTCCTCGGAGCACTCCCCATGATAGAAGCGGTAAAAAATGCTGAGAGATGAGACATATCTCCGCAGCGCTAGAGAATCAAGCCGATCGGTGAGATCTTGGTCATGGACAATTCGTATCGCACGACTTTGAATGCGATCTAATGGAAGAAGTTGATACTGGGGAGAGGGAGGATACTGATATGTATGAAAAAGAATTGTCTACGAGACATCTTGTATCAAATATCTTTTTTTTGTATCATCCGTGGACTACAAGCATATAACCTACGTCAGCCGTATTGCGCGGATAGTCATTTCATCTAATTGAATATCCCACACTACGTTTTTGACAATAAATACAATATGTGAAAACCGTAAAAATGACGTGAAATACAATATGTAAAAACCGCTCAACTATATATTTTATCTTCAGGAATCCAAAGTTGGAAGTAAAATGAAATAAAATTTGAATATATCCGTTCAAATGTTTCTTTTTATTGTTAAAGCCAAAGCTAAAGTAAATTTCCTGCGGAAGTGGAACATTTAAGTGTAACTTTAGAATTAATAATTCTCTTCTCGGCTCTTTAGCCGCGGCAGCTACTTTGTCTGTCGAGTTTCCTGCAATTTTTAACGATGTACATTTTCTTCGCTTCTTAGCTACAAGTTTTACCGTGCTCAGCGAATGTGTCTTAACTGAGAACTTTTACTGCACTTTTATCAGTTTCTTGACAGTAGTACAAAGTTGTATGGATATATGTGTGAATGTATGTGTACAATTTGTACACATATCTTCAAATAACTTTGTACTATATATATTTTTAAGGTATAGGAATGTGGACAGTCAGAATTTTTACTTAACTAAAATACAAACAATCAATCAACAGCCTGCAGTCCACTGCTGGACATGGCGAGGACTACGCAAGAAGCGCCACCTAGCCCGGTCTTCGGTTTCACACATCCAGATTCTGCGAGCTGCCCTGCATAGATCGTCGCACCATCTAAACGGTGGGCGTCCCACACTACGTACACTAACTCGTCTGTTCTAACGATTGTAGAATCCCCGACAAACGTGACCAGCCAGTTGCCACTTAAGTTTGCTAATTCGAAAGGCTACGCCGGTAACTTTAGTTCTCTGACGGATTTGTTCATTCCGAATCATATCTACCAGTAACTCCGAGCATAGTTCTCTGAACGACTCTGACCTTGTGAAGCAGAAGGACTGTCAACGTCCACGTTTCGGTAAAATACGCGACAGGCAAACGAAAATAGAAAAATAATAATGTGTGTTTTTTACTGGAAGAAGTGGATTTAAGGGGAACTTAAACTAAATCTTACCGAAAAAACGGCACTCATCAACTCTCCACCTCCCAACCACTATCAACAACACCAAACACACATCACCACTTTTCCCAATGTACTCTACACGTGTTTCGCCTTCACATGAGTCATCATCAGGTATAGTAGACTCTACGGAAGACAAACTTTAAGTCAAACTGCAGTTGTCGCGGATCTTAGCTAAGTAAAAATTCTGACTGTTCACATAGTAATGGTAAGGCCGAAAAGTAACGCCTGATTCCATTAATCATGGTATAGGAAGGCAAACGAGCAGGCGTGTCACCTGATGGAGAACAATCAACGCCGCCAATAGACATCCGATGTGCCATAGGCAGTGCGGAAGGGTTGCTGGCCTTAAAGAGATGTGTAGGTTTGTTTTTTATTTAGATACAAATTGACGATCAATTAGACTTACGTACGTACGTAGTAGAGTACTTAGTGTACTTGACACGTAAACTGAGGGTTTTAAGTTCAAATCCTGTTGGAAAGTGAATTATTTCAAATAAAAAAAAATCGGAGGCAGTCATGGCGACTGCCGACAGGAGTATAGTATGAGAGGAGACATCGAGCTTCAGGGATGAATCCCACTGGTATCCTGTCGACTTCGCGTCCTCTTAGATGTGGTTAAACTTTTTCCTACCTTGGGTCGGTCGCAGGCCCTACTCCCCCCCCCCCCGGGTGGTCAGGCGGCGACATTAGGAGCTCTCGTGGGAGCTCTCTATTCTTTGCGTTTCTTAACAAAAAACTTCGCTATACAAAGCTTGTGTTATTTTTATCATGAGTCAAGGATATGTACGATTGAACAAAATAAAATTAAAATAAATTTATTTGTAACAAACAATTGTCGGCTAATTGGTACAAACATTGGCGCGCGTTGGCCCACACTTCAATTTCGCAGCGCCCTCTTCAATCTGCACTGCAAACTTGTCGTTCTATCATTTCACTCAATAGTTTGCTCCTTAGCTTCATTTACAAGCACTCGGAAAGTTAGTTCATTTACTTTCACTGGCTTCTTACTATTAGCTACATCACTGTCCTGCATACTTTCAATCTTTCAATGATTTATAAGAAGACAATCACGCGCTACAATCAAGTGGTCGAAAACCGACGCCAACGCAGCATTCTGGGCATTCACTGACCCGACAAAATAAGTAACTAAGGCATGTTGAGACGCTGCAACGAAATCCCCATCAGCTTGAAGATCAAGCGACGCAAGTAAAGCTGGATCGGCCACACTCTACGCCTAGAGCCTAGATTGGAACCTGCAAGGCAAAAGGAAGCGTGGCCGCCCCAAGCAAACATGGTGACCTACACTGATCGCAGAAGCGGTTAGGATCGGAACGACCTGGAGCGAAATACAGCGTGTAGCTCTAGTAATATGTAAGGCACGCCCCACTCCACCTGGTTAACAACGCTATCTTAACATTATGCGTGATCAGAACGCGGGGAACGTCTGTTAGACGTCGTTCATACACAAACGTAACACCTCAGACGTGATCTGGTTACGCCGACTTTGTCACGACCCACGGAGTCTAACAAGCCGCCCAATAAACTTGATTGGGAAAACTGACTCATTACAGTATTAGTATAGACTTTACACATTAACTAGAGCAAAAGTTCAGCTGACGCCATAAAAAAAAAAAAAAAAAAACTAGAGCAAATATATTTCTTTAAATCGTTAGATATAAAATTATTGGTAACATATATTTCATTCCAGGGAGTGTCTTATTACTTAAGAGTAGTATAGTATTACTTAAGATTAGTATAGTATTACTTAAGAGTAATATAGTATTACTTAAGAGTAGTATAGTAATACTGAAGAGTAGTATAGTATTACTTAATAGTAGTATAGTATTACTTAAAAGTAGTATAGTATTACTTAAGAGTAGTATAGTATTACTTAAGACGTTTACTTAGCTGATGTAATTTAAATAATTCAATAAAGCTACAATACGTTTATTCGGTCTATTCTGACCTATCGCTGTAAGCCTTGGAGACTAACGCTAAAGGAACAGAAGAAACTTCTATAGATCCGTAAGATCGTGGGATCAAGATCCTGGGCCCAACCAAAAGGGATCATGGCAGTTGGCGCAGTCGAAAAAATGGGTTGGGGAGAAGGAAGCGGGAAGGTGTTGGGCCTTCGGAACTTAGCCGCTCACCGTACGAAGCGCGGTAGCTAAGGTACCACTCAGACATCGATTTTCTGCGGGAGTGTGGTACTTTACAAATATTATGGACAAATATTATGCAATTCCCGTAATAATACGCGGGGAATAATATTACGGACAAATATTAAGCAATTCTTGACAAAGTATTCGTCTGCAGCGTGGCTCTATCACTACAATAGATCCCGGGGAACCAGATTAATTCTTAGATTGTACTCTCTAAACGTCGCTCATTATACTGGAAACCCAATGTAGGACTATTTGCATGAATTTATTATGTATATAGTATTTTTTGGAGTTAAGCCTATCCCAATTGGAGGATTTACCCTACCCACTTCCGTACGCAAATGGGCTGGGCACCATATTACCAGGAATGACACGCGAGTATGTCACCCAGGTATTATTTATCGATGGTTTTCATTAAAAGTTTGAGTGTCAGCAAACGTCGTCGATAATTAACGATGGTACATCACTGGCGCAACTCGTTATCGATAATTGGTTAGATGAGTAAATATTTTTAAAATAGATCAAAAGCAGCTTCGTTTAACCCATTGACTGCCAGCTACGAGATATCTCGTATTAAGCGTGTGTATCAAAATGCCAGCTACGAGATATCTCGTAGTGGCAACCAGCACAGGAATTTTATTTAGTGACGCCAGCTACGAGTTATCTCGTAGTGTTCTTTTTTCAAAAAAAATTACTGTAAATGCTATTACAATATTATATCAGTAACTTAATGTAAACTTTCATGTATTCTTCAAACTAAAACCTTGGCATCCAGGGCAAGACGCTCTAAATATGTCTGGCAGTCAATTGGTTAAATCTTAGCGAAAACCATTAGCTAGTCTGCAGTTCCAGTGTCTTTGGACGACCTCTTTGAAAGTAAATAACGTGTTTAAAGTTAAGTTGGGATTCAACAAATTAACGGCCGGCCCAACAGACGTTGATTACTCGACAGTTTAAATACGGGGGGAGTGGGGATGGGGAGGAGGGAGGGAGGGAGCTGGCGGAGGGACCTGGCGGAGGGACCTTTGTTTTGTAATGGAGCCGTTTTGACGTACCTTTCATGTTTTATATTTAACAAATAACTTTTTAGCATAACAATGTTAAGATTCGCTTATACTTTGTAAAATAAAAGCAATTTGAAGACAAATTTTTGCCTCGTATATTTTTCAATGAGATATAAAGGCAAACGAGCTGGCACGTTGTTGACGACCGTTTCTTCGGTGAGAATTACATTATTTCTACTTCTTTCGGTAGAAACACACAATTTTATTTATCAAAGTTTTTATTTACTATTTGCGGATCTTAGCTAAGTACAATACGGACTATACGTAAATTAATTATTATAGTTTCATCCCCACCATTTGGATGAGTGGCGATCCAATACGGTGCGTTTTTCTAGAAACTGCCCTCGACAGACCACTACCCTGTGGAACTTGCTACCTCCAGCGGAGTTACACTATTTTTAAGGGCCGGCAACGCTTCTGCACTGCGGAAGTCTATGGGTGGCGTTGATTGCTCTCCATCAGGTGACACGCCTGTTCGTTTGCCGAGCGAGCCTTTCTATCCCATAAAAAAAAGATAACGCTAGACTCTATTAATCATTATGCCTTTTAACTTAACCTCTCATCTGTGGCATCGCCAGTCCTCAGACGTTTTTGATATTAATAGATTTCTAAAAACGACGGCAATGTGGTTCGCCACCCGTCACGACCTGATTCTCACGAGAGCGAGAAGCTACCAATGGAGAGCCGTTTCGCTGCGATAAATGGCGGATGGAGCTTATCTTATTAAGTATTCTATTCCGTCCATCCGACGTTCAGATTGTAAGGCCGAGTCTTAACAACTGAGATGTTTCTGCTAATATGGATTTTTATTACATTTTACAGAGTTCTAAGCGAAGTATGATTTGAGTGAGCACTGAATATCAAAGAGGCGTAAACGTCTCTCGGTCTTAATGTAGCAGAAATATTGACTCTTGTGTGTTCACGCTCAGCGCTTTGTTGGGCGCTTTCGATCGTCTCCATCCTAATGATGACGATAATGTCTCGGCAACTTATCATCCTCGCTTCACTGATTTATATTCATTTTAGAATTATTCTTATATCTCATGCACAAGTATATCTATTGCTGTGTTTCAAATGATTTCAAATAATAACGATAGTTTGGTGGGAGAAAGAAATATGGAGTCAGAGAGGAAAGAAGTATACCTACTTGGCAGAAATCCATAACTATATGGACAGTCAGAACTTTTATTTTGCTAAGATCCGCGACAAGCAAATAAAAACAGAAAAATAATAATGTGTGTCTTCTACTGGAAGAAGTGGATTAACGGGGAACTTAAACTAAATCTTACCGAAAAAACGGCCGTCAGCAACTCTCCACTTCCCAATCACTATCAACAACACCAGACAGACATACACCACCACTTTTCCACATTGCACACGATACGTGTTTTGCTTCAACACGAGGCATCATTAGGTATAGTAGACTCTACGGAAGACAAAGAGACGAGGTGGAAAGTTGCTGATGGCCGTTTTTTCGGTAAGATTTAGTTTAGGTTCCCCGTAAATCTACTTTCAGTAAAAAAAGCGCACATTTTTATTTTTCTGTTTTTGTTTGCTTGTCGCGGATCTTAGCTAGGTAAAAGTTCTGACTGTCCACATAGTAATGACTTTCCGCAAAGTAACGCCTGACTCCATTAATCATAATAAAGATGGTTTGGTCGGAGAAAGAAGTCTTGATTACGTAATATGAGGGAACAGAGAGGGATAGTGAATCTCCACAACTGTTTCCTCGCTAAAGATGAAGATCAATCATCAACAGCCTGTAGCAGTCCACTGCTGGACATAGGCTTCCCCCATGAAGCGCCATCTAGCCCGATCTTCCGCTACACGCATCCAGTTTCTGTCAGCCGTCCTGCGCAGATCGTCGCACCATCTAGCCAGCGGGCGTCTCGGACTACGTTAACCGAGACGCGGTCTCCACTCCAGCACGTCTGAATGAACGATTGTCGGAGCCCATTGTATATATAACGTTGTGTGTGTTGCCGAATCATATCTAAGGACGAAGATGGTTGTGGTAAATTAAGCCAACAGCTATCTACTCAACCGCCAGGTGCTCGAATAGACCGCCCGGCATATGCTGAGCATGAACCATTTTATGACACTTGTTTGATTAAAATTATTTTCTTTTTTTAAAAATTAATTGTAGTTAAAAAAAGTGTCATAAATAAAGTTTGTTATTTTTCTATCTTTTACGCAAAGCTCTAAATACAAAATAAAAAGAGAAGTTTCAATAATACAGGTCAGTAGCCGGGGTTAATGATTCATTTACGACGTTGCGTGAAAAATGACAGTAAAGACTGTGTGGAAGCCTGCAGACGAATTTGGACGACGCGGTACGCCGAATTGCGCTCGGAATATATTGTGGAAGTTTTAATTGTATGGCTCGCCTGAATATTTTCCTAGAAGCGTTTGAGGGCGAATAAAATAAGGCCTGTTTATCCTTTGGTTTGACGTTTTTTTAGTGGATAGCAATCAATGTCCTTAAAATATATACATACATATCGTCACGCCTGTCTCCCATAGGGCTAGGCAGAGACCCCAGATCTCCATCTGCTACGATCACGGCATACTTCCCTTGCTTCCTCCACGCTTTTTCTTCTCCTGCAAGCCCGCCAGTTGAGGGTTATCTAGACCTGGCCTAGCAAAAATTTCAGCAATTTGGTCAAGGTATGTTTTTCGTGGTCTTCCTCTACCGACCCTTCCATCCACATCCGCAACGTAAATTTCTTTTGCCAGTTGTCTTTCATCCATCCTCTCTATATGCCCAAACCATCTAAGCATCCCTTTTTCTATTCATTAAAATATCTATAAAAACTAGATATTTTAATAATCATTACCCGATGGAAAGCAATCAACACCGCCCATAGATATCCGCAGTGTCATAGAGCATTGCAGTAACGTTGCCGATCTTTGAGAAATGTGCAGGCTTGTTTTTTGAAGGTTCCGATATCGTTTCAGTTCGGGATATAACGCTGAAGGCAGCCGGTTTCACAGGGTGGTGGTGCGTGGAAAGAGAAGTCATTACCCCAAACAGATCCAAAGCCATAATTCCCGTAAGTAATTATCCTCGTAACACAAGAGGTTAATGTCCCTGTAATTGCTTTCTGATGTCCCCGTGGTGACGCGAGTTTCTACCATTAAACGGGCACTCTTGTATTTATATTCCAATTTACATAACGTCACCTTCGTTTTTCAGAATTAATTCAAATTATACTTGCGAGATAAATTATCATCATACATACATATATATAGTCACGTCTGTCGACCTGTAGGGTTAGGCAGAGACCAAAGATCTCCATCCGCTACGATCCTGACACACCTTTGCTTCCTTCATACTGTTCCATTCTTCCTCTCACATTCATCGCAGCGAAACGGCTCTCCGTTCGTCCTTTTCGTCGTCGTGGGAAACCTCGTGCGAACCAGGTTGCCGTCATTTTTTAACGAATTAGGTATATTAAAATTCGTCATTGTGAATCCCACGAGCCGCAAGGGAGGATGGAGGTGAGCCCCAGCAGAGCCCCGCATGTTGAGGTAAGCCACTATAATAACCGGGGAAGCCCAATCACAGGACGGTGGGCACTAAGCTTGCCCCTAGCCACGCACCCTTTGGCACGGTGGATTGGCGGAGAGGAAAGAAAATGGATAGAGAAGAAAGGAAAAGGCAGAAAAAAGAAAAGATGGATTTAGACAGGATGCCAGGTAGTGGAGGGGAGTGGGAGGTTGGGCCTCCGGAACTCATCCGCTCACCGGACAAAGCGCGGTAGCTAAGCTACCGCTCAGACACCGGATTTCTGCTGATATTTATACGCGGCAGAACTAGGTATCCTTGATGCCTCGTTGTCATTTCCTCCTTCGATCAATTAATTAGTCTTTTGTCTACGGCTTTTATCATCATGATTAAAAATGAATTAAAAAACATCGGTACGGCGTACTTAAAATCATATTTTCAATGATCTGTTACAGCTTAGCATCATTAAGACAATTGACATACTTGAAACCGTTGTTTGAACTTATCCAATAGATTTGCTTACGTCAGATATTTCGAGGCCAACTTTATGGCTCCAGGGAGTCTCGCCAGAATGGAAGACGCTATGGAGTATTTATATGTATATAATATCTCGTAGATTAAAAAAATGCTTGAATATTATAGTCATAATAATTCGTTATCTAATATATTTTTATTTTAGCTTTTGAGGTGAAACCTTCTATAGCCGCGTTACACGACAGGGTATAAAAAATCTATGGGTTCGCGTCAGCAACATGCTAATGCTTAAGGTATATCTATAGCTATGAGTATAGCTATAGACATACTTTAAACACAGTTAATGCGCGCGCAGTTGCCTACGTACACGCATCACGCCAACACATTGTATATACCCGATTGTATGTATGTGCGTTGGACGCTTCATGGATGGATAAAGTTTTGTGAGTCGCGTCGGCCACATGCTGTAATAATAGCAGCATTTAATATAACAATTAATTTGAAATTTTAAAATACAGTTTTAAGTATTCACTTCTGTCGGCAGTCCTCATGACTGCTTTCGATTTTTTTTAATAGTTTAAACAATTTACAAATCTAAATACTATAATTTCATTGTTAATTTCTTTTTGATTGTCTATTCTAGTTGGTTTCACTGCGGCGAACTTTTTTAATTCATCTGATATATCTGTTATGCAGAAAGAATATTTAAGTGGATGGTGTGAAAAGATTCGGTCGATGAATGAATGTTCCCTTTCGATCTAATCTTTTTTTATTACATGGGACGACTATTTTAGATGAGATTGGACGAGATTTTGAATGCAGTGTTTGAAGGTACACCGACAAAGATGATGATTTTTGTGGTCAAATCAAGTTCTAATGTTGCTTGGAATTGGAGTGCAGAATCTTCGATTCAGAAGTTGGATAATCTTATCATTGAGCCAAGCGTTCGACCGTTAAATTGGTAATCAATTGATCATCATAAACAAGATACGTGAATTGCTGCAAATTTTAGAATTAATATCGTATGTACGTAATATTTGATTTTTCACATCAGAATTTTTCATATCGATTATATTCATGTCCTAAAAAAGATATAAGTCTAGTGCACACTGAAAAGCCAGTGGAAAAATGTATATCACTAACGACCCCGGGCTAGGGTCGAGGCATTCACACAAATGTATTTTTAATTTCTCCGTGTATTTTTATATTTGTATTTTTTTTACGGTCGAATATTATTACAATGTTTTATATTTTTCGTGAACAAATACAATTTTAGTTTTATGTTAACATTTTTTATTTGTTAGTAAATATTTACCTTCTTTTTACTTGAAAATATACAGTGTTATTAAATAAGTACAATTGAAAGGTCATCCACATGAGGTTTGCTTTTGTTATATTTTACTTTGAAGGCCGTTCTTCAAGCCGAATGGCATAGAGAGTTTTCAAGTCTGTGGATTGTTCGTTGTTATCATAAATGATATTTAACATAATTCGCGTAAATGATATTTTATTATAAGCGTTCAGGAAATTCCGTCAAGTCTTCTCGTCGCCCATACCACAAAGTCTGAAGACAAAAGTCTTCAACCAGTGCGTCCTGCCCGTACTCTCTTACGGTGCCGAAACGTGGATACTGACAGTCCGTCTCCTCGACAAGCTGAAAATCGCTCAGAGGGCTATGGAGAGAGCTGCTCGGGGTTTATCTGGTGGACAGAATTCGAAATGAAGAAATTCGCCGGATAACCAGAGTCACCGACATAGCTCTTCAAGTTAGCAGACCGAAGTGGCAATGGGCCGGACACGTTTGTCGGAGAACCGTCAATCGTTGGAGTAGACGAATGCTGGAGTGGAGACCGCGGCTCGGCAAACGTAATGTGGGACGCCCTCCTGCTAGATGGAGCGACGATGTGCGCAAGGCGGCTGGATCGGGCTAGGTGGCGCGCCTTGGGTGGGGCCTATGTCCATCAGTGGACTGCCGCGGGCTGATATTGATATTTTATTATTAAATTACATGTCCGGATATTTTCATGTCAATACTGGTTAAGTTGCGTATTTGCCCTTGATTGTACAGCCTCTAGACAGTTGTGACCATGACAGATGATTGCCGTGTAACTTTTGTGACGTAGGACACAAAAATTGACAGTTTGGGATTAGACGAGATTGTAAAAATATTCCAAAGAGATTTTCCAAGATTTAACTATATACGTCATTTTATCATCATCGATAACAGCCTGCGGCAGTCCGCTGGACATGGGCCTCCCTCTTGAAGCGCCACTTAGCCCGATCTTCGACTTCACGCATCCAGTTTCTGCCAGCCGCCCTGCGTAGATCGTCGCACCATCTGGCCGGGGGGCGTCTCACACTACGTTTACCGAGACGCGGTCTCCACTCCAGCACTCGTCTGTTCTAATGATTGTCGTCATTCTATTTCATAGTTCTTGTGAATTAAGCGTCAATTTTGGTCTTAATATATCATTATAATGTAACCGAGGACCGATTGGCTCAGTGGCGGGGCCCTCCGCCCGCGGAGTCAATGGTCGCGGGTTCCATTCCCGCCTCGGAATAAATATTTATTTGGATTTATAAATGTTTATTCCGAGTCTGGTAACCCCCCCAATCCGCATTTCCTTTCCTGCCCCTTCCTTTCTTCTCTATCCTTTCCCTTCCTCTCCGCCAATCCACGGTCTGCCAATGGATGCGTGGCTAGGGGCGAGCCTAGTTGCAAGCGTGCCGAGGGCATCGGGCTCCCCTGGTACTATGGTGCCTTACCTCAGCATGCAGGGCTCTGCTGGGGCTGACCTCCATCCTCCCTTGCGGCTCGTGGGATTCACTAAGACGAATTTAATATACCTAATTTGTCGAAAATGACGACGACGTGGTTCGCCGAGCGACTAATGACGAGCCGTTTCGCTGCGATGAATGGCAGCGGATGGAGCTCTGTGGTGTCTGCCAACCCCTGCGGGGGATAGGCGTGAATATATGTCCATGGGCGGCGTTGATTGCTTTCCATCAGGCGACACGCTTGCTCGTTTGCTCTCCTTTCCCATAAAAAAATATATAAAAAAATAAAGCTATAATGTAATCACTACTTAATTGATTCACTAAACAACTCTGTAACACTTTAATTTTAGATGTTTATATGATTTAATTCAAAAAATCAATCACTCCAGACTGATAAAAAATTCCAGACTGCTTAACTCTAACTACATTTAAATTGTCTAGTCTAGGGCTGAACCACTTTCATATTACGTTTTATCTTTTATTTTTCTAGAAAATCTTAGTTTCATTCATCACTCTATTTTATCTCTTCTTTATAATTTTTTTTTATATAATACTTATTTCAGGTAAGCGTTCCTATTAAAACCTTTCTCGATTTGTAAACTTAATATTCATTTAATTATTATATATAGGTAATTCGGTTCTCAATAAAATAAAAAAATAGAAGTATCGCTGTATTATATATTGCTGTTGTCAGTTTTTTTGTAGTAGAAGTAGTATGTTGTTATTGTTGTTTTGTAGTAGTATGTTGTCTTTGTCACTATTATATAAAAGTCGAAATATGTTGTCGCTGTATTATATACTATGATCAGATGTTTTAAGAACATAAAGAGGGTAAACGAGAGACGACTGATTAAAGAAACGTTGCGGATGTGGATGGAAGGGTTAGGAGGAGAACAAGGTGACCAAATTATCGAAGTTCTTAAGAAAGGCCAGGTCAAAAGTATCCTTTTGTAATGGTAGAGCTACGCTGGGGACAAATACTTTGCTAAGAACGGTATATTATTTGTCTATAGCATGAAGGGGCCGGCTAGCTTTCCATCGGGTGACATGCCTGCTCGTTTACCTACCTATCCTATAAAAAAAAAGAAATAAAACCCTGAATTGGCAAGCTTGTACTAAGAGAATGATGAGTGTGGATGAAGCTAAGAAAGTGTGACGCGATCGTAGCAGATGGGTATCTCTGGTCTTTACCTACCCGTACGAGAAACAGGCATGGTCATATGTATGTATGTATGTTGTTTTGTAGTAGTAATGTTTGTATGTTGTCATAGTCCCTGTTGTGTAGTAGTAGAAGAATGTTGTCGCTGTTTTATATACTAAATATGTTTTATTCATCCTCATCAGCTGGGAGCAGTCTACTGCTAATATAAGTCTTTCTTCTGTCACGTCACCCATTTCAATATTTGGTACACGTATCCCAATCGCTGCCAGACGCTTTGCGAGAAACGTGCGCGACAGTCTAGCCGTAGGGCATCCGATATTGCATTTGCCAAGACGAGGCATCCGCTCAAGTACTTGTAATATTCCAGCACAAGTCGTTTCTTCGAAAAACGTGATCTGGGAGGATTTTCGTATCTATATACCTATGTATAAGATACGAGAATATTTGATACGAATCGATACATGTTTAGATTAAAAAAATTTCGATTAAAACACAAACAGGATTATAGTGATGATAGGTAAGTTAAAAGCGGTCGCAGAAAATCAGATTATTTTCTCAATGAATGGAGGTTTTGACTGAGCAGTAATTGCTTGCTTGACCAGGATTTTGAGATCCGGAACTAACCAACCTACCACTCGAACGGCGGTTTTTTGCGGGAGTGTGGTACTAGCCGGGCAAGCCAGCCCATTCATGCTACAGACAAATAATATGCCATTCTTGACAAAGTATTCGTCTGCAGGCAATCCAGGAAAGGTTTACGAATAAAAAATATAAGCAAAACCTAAAAGAACAGCTGGAAAAAAGAAAAATTTGAAATTGCCAATTTCGTACTTCCAATTACTTTCAATAGATGGCGTTCGTGTCAGCTTTATCGTCTAACTGACGTACATAAAAAACTGTCGTTTCTTTTGTGCGCTTTTGAAACGTATATTGCATTTTAAAATGATTTTTTGGGACAAAGAAAAGTTTATTTCTAAAAATGTCTCAATTAAAGTGAATTTAGATAGCAGATTGATCTCGATTAATCGAAACTGGAAGATTGATTATGATTGATAATCGCTGATCAAAAGTTATAATCAAAAACATTGTAGGTGAAACAAAGATCACAGGGTCATCTAGTTATTTAATATATATACAACACAAGCATATACCAAAAGTATTGTAATGTATTTTTCATTTTACTATTCCTTATAATAAACGAGCTTCTAAAGTGTATTGCAATGCTTTCACTGCTTACGATATATGGAAATCTTTCCCGTGTAATAAATCCCAGTGACCCCTATACGTGGGTCTCCTCCGTTCTGGACCGCGTCCCTTGGCCGGGATGGATTGGTCCGATTTGGTCACGGCGATACCCGCCACGCTCTACTGCCTATATATTTTGCACGTGAGTGGCATTCGAATAAATCAGACCGCCACTTACAGCTGGTTGTGGCACATGTGAAATTGCTTTGATCAGGTATATATATTACGGCGTATAGGTTGGAATTTGAATGAATGTCATCCCGGTTGACTTTAACCATTTATATAAACGAAATCGAGAAGACGAACAAACAATAGATATTGAAATAGATTTGCTCCAACATAGCAACAATATCTTTTATAACAAATAAATGTAATTAATGCAAATCAATTCTTAAAATTCAGTTTAATATTTAAAATACACATTTATATAAACTCGACATGAAACTAAATAATTTATTTTACACAAACTACAATTATTAAAATTATTTTATATAAATCATCATTATTCTCACATCATGCCGAAACGTGGAAGCTCACAGTCCGATTGCTTCACAAGCTCAGAGTCGCTCAGAGAGCTATGGAGAGAACTATGCTCGGAGTTTCTCTGGTAGATATGTTTCGGAATGAACAAATCTGCCAGAGAACTAAAGTCACCGAGATAGCCTTTCGAATTAGCAAACTAAAGTGGCAATGGGCTGGTCACGTTTGTAGGAAATCCGACAATCGTTGGAGAAAACGAGTGCTGGAGTGGAGATCGCGACTCAGTAAACGTAGTGTGGGACGCCCCCTGGCTAGATGGTGCGACGATCTGCGCAGGGCGGCTGGCAGAGACTGGATGCGTGAAGCCGAAGATCGGGCTAGGTGGCGCTTCACGGGCGAGGTCTATGTCCAGCAGTGGACTGCCGCAGGCTGTTGATGATGATGATTCTCACATCGTCTGCCTACAGATGGCGCCACAAGTCATATAAAATTTTGTTTTGTCTTGCACTAAATAATTAACTAATGATATTAATTCTATTACGTCCACACATATTTGATTTATTTATTTTCACAAAAAATAGCACACAAAACTTGGAATTACACAATAAAGTAAAATATTACATTTATTAATTTATGTATTTCTATTATTTTAAAATACTAAATAAATTAAAACATCTATATGAAACTAAGTTTTCTTAAAACGTGATCCTCTAACGATCTTAAGACACCTATGTATTTATTGATATAAGCATGTTGCGGTGTGGCCACGAAGTTACCTCATATTTTATTAAATATGATTCTTGTGTTTTTTAACAGTGACGTAATTTGTCACCCATCACGTCATGATTCCTACGAGGGTGAGAAGCGATTAACGGAGAGCCGTTTCGCTAAGATGAATGTGAGAGGAAGGATGGATAAAAAGATGGATGAGTGTGGAGGGCCGGGAGGATGTGCCGGGATTGTGGCGGATGGAGATCTGTGGTCTCAGCCTGCCCCTATGGGAAACAGGCGTGACGATATGTATGTATGTATTTTTTTTAAAGAACATAAGCAATATTTTTAATCTTACTAAAATATATTATATGAAATTTATTACGGTGAATGTTCTGATAAGTTATTTAATCTTTTCATTGCTGTACATTTCTACACTCACCTGGATCGCTGGCCGTCTACTATTGTCCGAGTTAGTCTCGGTTTCCTGTCACGAACTGTACAAATGTAGAGCGTTTTACCATCTGCGGTGGTCCTACGTCATTACGACTTAGGAGCATTTAAAGACTAGCGTATGTGTTCACAAAAGTCCGGCGATGCATCTGAGGCTCCTCCGGTGTTGCGGGTGTCTATGATCAGTTTCTCCCAGGTGACTCGCATATCGAGGTTGTCTCCTCTTCTATAAAAAATATTTAGCGAAATTATTTAAAAAAATCCATTACATTTTTGGAAATTTTGCTGTACCAGAGAAAACTTAAGTTTTGTGATCATCGACTGTTGTCCCAGTCTATTGCTGGGTATCGATCTTTCTTAAATAATGAGGTTTAGCTCGTGGTCTTTTCTCTAGGTGGTTGGATTATTATATAAACAATTATATCAAATCAAAATTGTTATCAAGGATCTCCGAGAATTACGATTTCAATATATATAATATAATATAATTCGATACATTTATAATTTTGGGGGTATCGCTAGCTATCTAAGACCGTATGCGCTGAAAAGTGTCTAGCCTCATTTCCCGCACATTTTTTATTATTATCACTACAACTATCATTTTTTTCATGTCTTTATGTTGTCTTTACTTGCAATTACACATTATTGCATCAGATTCCAAAAAAAAACATGAATTTTCATTATCCGACACCAACAGTTGAAAAATGTTAGACGGGGATTGTTGATAAATAAAAGACAGGAATTCCCGTCTCCTGTTTCCAATGTGTTAAAAAAATAGTAGTTAGGATTGACAACTACTACGCACGCGATTACACTCGCTCATTTCGTGGCCTGAGTTTATCAGACAGCTTCTAGTCCAATATGAGTCGACACTCTCAATTCACACCTGCTCCACATCCGAAGTGAGGAGCCTGATTGTAGAACATGTGTTGCTTTGAAACAAATATCATATATTATCTTCCACCGTTTTATGCCCTTTTTTCACTTCTGTTGTTATAGTTCTTGCTAATGCGTAATTTGTTTGTGGGTAACCCACAAATTGCGCATTGGCTTTCAAATCCTTTTGATGAAGATGAAGACCAGCTCCCTTGTAATCTTTTTGAAGACGTTATTAAAGTCTACTGAATACACAAAAGACTTTTGCTTGCTATGAAGTAGTGTTGTTTGTTATATATTAAAACATAGATATTTATGAAGTGAAATCTTCTATAGCCGCGTCACTCGACTCTGGGTAGGAAAAAAATCCGTGGGTTCACGTCAGCAACATGCTAATGCTTAAAGTATTATTATTAAGATATTGAAATTGTTTATTTATTAAACATATTATTTTTTATTTATATTTTATTAAGATTAAAATTTTTATTTACTTATATAATTCATATAATATTACTTTGAAATTTCAAAATACAGTTCTAATTTTTTTACTTCTGTCGGCAGTCTTCATGACTGCTTCCGATTTTTTTTAAATAGAGGTGGTTAATATGAGTTGGGCCACAATAGTGCTCTAATAAAATTATAGCATCTCTCAAATGTGTTGTACTCTATGACTTGAAAACATTATTATTTTTGTAGTCATTATCTGTGAAATGTAGTTTTAGTTGTTTTTGAGGTCGTCGTTATTAGATTATGAAATTAATGTGACGGCTTTCTTAGTCTATTAAACGAAAATAAAATGAATCGTTAGGATTTAACTAAAGTGTCGGCGACATGCTGAATCATTAGGATTTAACTTAAGTGAAGGCGACATGCTGAATCATTAGGATTTAACTTAAGTATCGGCGACATGCTGAATCGTTAGGATTTAACTGAAGTGACGGCGACATGCCGATACGTTAGGATTTAACTATAGTGTCGGCGACATGCTGTATCGCTAGGACTTATCTAAAGTGTCGGCGACATGCTAAATCGTTAAGATTTAATTCCTAATCAAAACAGTAATTAAAAAATCAAATCGAATGACTTAAAAAAAAGAAACAAAGTACCTCAAAAAAGTAACAGTAACAAAGATTAGCAGGAGAAGTAATTTTACTTTAAAAATTGCAAACCACTGGTACAGGCTATACTTATTTGTATCTACGGAACCTACAAATCCAAATTACTTTTTAGGTAGGTTATAATTTTAAATCCTTGTTTAGGTTTTGATTAAGAGATCTTCTGGACAGATGGAGGTCCTCCAGGACTAGCCAGAGCATCCGCCCTATCCGCTCTTTTCGCCTCACCGTTAGTTTACCACTGCTGGAATCAAGTGCCATTATCGGCTCTCGATTTGTGGACGTTTGGAGGCACTAAATGACCAGACGCAGTGGTGCCCCACCACCCCTTGCGCCCCCCATTAGTCTGCCTGCAAATGTGGACTATAACAACGAATCTTGCTTAGGAGTGTCGTTTGAAATATGCACCTCGCAATAATGTGTCGGTTACTAACTGAACTATTTTAATTCCTTCGGTACATCGCGCGAACGTCCAACGAAGCCGCCGATAAAGTGGTTATCGTTGATCGTGTCGGGATAGTAAACCGTTAATATTTTGTTTACGTGATTGAATTTGTTAGGAAACTGTTGGAAGGTATAGCGTGCCATGTGGTAGAATTTAGTTTTCAAACAAAAATAATGAAATTAGCATACAAAGGATATAAATAAAATTTAATTAAATAGAAATTTAAGGGTCGGTGGAGGAGGACCACGGAAAACATACATTGATCGAAATGCTGAAGTTTTTAAGAAAGGCCAGGTCAAGAGTACCCTTAACCGGCTTGCATGAGGAGAATAATGGGTGTGGTGGAAGCAATAAAAGTATGCTGAGAGCGTAGCAGATGGAGGTCTGTGATCCCTGCCTACCCCTACGAGAGACAGGCGTGACGATATGTATGTATTTTCATAGTTATACAGCCACGCTGCAGACGAATACTTTGTCAAGTATGGCATAATATTTGTGTGTACCATGAAAGTGCTGGCTCGCCCGGGAAAGTACTACATTCTCGCAGAAAACTGGCATCTGAGTGGTAGCTTAGCTACCGCGCTTCGTACGGTGAGCGGCCGAGTTCGGGAGACCCAACATCCTCCCATCTCCTTCCCACCTAACATACACATCTATCAACAGAATGCCGGCACCACATCTGATGATAAGTTACCACCACCACCAGATGACCCGTATGTCCATCTGCGTGCTCTGCCAAAAGAAAGATGTCATGTAATACAACTGTCGAGGAAGACAAGAAAACAAGTTGACTTGTATGTAATTGTTGGTTTATTCGATTTTTAGTTTAAGATTAAATATATGAACAACTGTCGTGCGTCGTCGCTGAGTACAAAGGGAGAAGTGACGATGCTCGCCGCCGCTCACACGCAAGCTTGCCCCGCCCGCGCACCCCGCACCTCTTCACCGCCGTCGTCTGACACAACAATACAACGGAGCGAGTTTTAATCTGTTTTTAATGCACACTTGGCCGTGACGAGCGAAGTTTTGCAGTTTGCAATTTTTACGACTTGTTTATTACGACGGACAGTTGGAGTTTAGCAAATAAAAAAGTAAGGAAACATTTTTTTTTATTACTTAAGCAGTTTAAGGCCAGGGTTTTTTAGCTCAACCCATTACCACTTCTAGTTAGTGAGTTGAACAGCTATGTCGGTGATTTTGGTTCTTCAACTAGTTGTTATAGGCGGTGTAAATGGGACGTCCATTTTGATGTATGGAGTTTGGACACTCACGCTTAAAGGGGAGAATAAACTATTAGTGGTCATTGAGGACAGGATGGGTCATTGAGGATCCGAAACAAAGCCAAGATATGAATGAGCGAAATTAAGGTACATTGCCTTCGTTGGCTCGATCATTTTGAGCGAATGATCGAGGATCGAAGTGTAAAGGTGTTTGTATAGACGAAGTGATCGAAGGTCGTTGTATAGGCGAAGTGGTCGGGCCATTTGGTCGACCTAGATATCGCTGGAGAGATCAGGTGGATGCTGACCTGCGCGAACTTCAAGACTCTCGTTTCGGAGGTCAACTTCGGGTCACTGAACCAGCGGAGTAAGTAAGCAACTAATTGTTATATGTGTATTTATATATCCATCTAGCTTAAATGTGTCAAAAGTATTTCTTAGCTTCCGATATGCTAATTTCGGTTTGGTTACGATCTTGTGTCATTTCTCTCCAGATGACGGGATAAAGTCGAGGACGACTTAAAGGCAATCGGTGTGAGGGGCTGAAGAGATATAGCCAAACTAATGTCCGACTGGAAAAACTTACTGGACCGGGCTAAGTCCCACCCGCGGCTGTAATGCCTTGATGATGATGACATAGAATATATATTAATAAATATTTATATATATACGTTTCCTACATTCAAAACGGTTACAATCCGACGCCACTAAGTCTAGCGACCCTGGCGCGATCCCTACATCTTCCAGCCTCCGTTCCAGACACACGAGACGCCGACGCCGGTAATTTATTAGGCGCCTTTCATAAATTGTTATTGCTGTTACGCCAGTGAGTTGCTTACGACGCTACAAGGTCTTGTGTAAAAATTAGCTGTCAGACGTAACTTTATCACGACCCCGCCATGTTAACTGATGCTTTTAAAGCTTTTTTTATGGCATAGGAAGGCAAACGAGCAGGCGTGTCACCTGATGAAAAGCAACCAACGCCGCCCATGAAAAGCAACCAGACCGCTCACCGTACGAAGCGCGGTAGCTAAGCTACCACTCAAACGCCGGTTTTCTGCGGAAGTGTGGTGAGCTTCTTCCCCGGGTGAGCCGGCCCATTCATGCTACAGACAAATGATATGCCATTCTTGACAAAGTATTCGTCTGCAGCGTGGCTCTACCACTACTATTACATAATGAAAGTTTTAAGTAGACGTTCACGAATTCTTAAATCGTTGTTTCAGATAAATCTTGAATATCAATGTGTTTATGACTATATAAATACATGGCTGAATAGTTTAACAGAGAATAAGGGTACGATAATCATTCCTAGTGGTCAAGGAGTGTCTTTGCCTAGCCGCTTGTCCGGTAGTTATGGTATTGGTACACGGGTACGCGACCCCGGCCTCCCGAGCTACTACCGTATCATTCCTCGTCTTCCGTTGCAGTAGTATCATATCCCTATCATCCTGTCTAAATCCATCTTTTCTTTCCCCTGCACCTTCCTTTCTTCTCTATCCTTTTCCTTTTCTCACCGCCAATCCACGGTCTGCCGTGCCAAAGGATGCTTGACTTGTGGCTAGTTTAGTCGCAAGCGTGCCAACCGTCCCGGCATCCCGATACTATAGTGCCTTACTTGAGCATGTGGGCTCGTGGGATTCACTATGACAAAACTTAATATACCTAATTCGTTAAAAAAATGACGGCGACGTGGTTCGCCACCCGTCATGTCCTGATTCCTATGAGGATGAGAAGCGACGAAAAGAGAGCCGTTTCGCTACGATGAATGTGAGAGGAAGGATGGATAAAAAGATGGATGGATGGAGATCTGTGGTCTCTGCCTCACCCTACAGAGAGAAAGGCGTGACTATATGTATGTATCCATGTATAATCATTCCTACTTACCACTCTCCAGCAGACCGTCTATGTATACTTATTGGTCTCAATAAAGTGAGTCTTTTACCCCCACCACTTTGAACCGGAGACACACGATCAGATGTGAGTAAGACACAAGCACTCGACTGTAACGTAAGCAAACCGAGACAGAAAATGAAATAATCCACGAATAAAATAAATTTTATTCGCTTATTTCTAGAATAACGTACATTTCTCGTTCGGCAATGAAGTGAAATTTGTAAAGATGACCCCAATTTTACGCACAAATTGAGCTGATCATATTTCCGTTGGAGATTCGATTTTCACAGGGCCCAAGGGAGGTCACTGGGAAACGCAAAAATAACAAGTAATGTAAAAAAAAAAGTTAAACTCATTTTTTACTTAGGTTAACAAAGAAAATGTTTTTATCAAAAAATTATTACAATAACATATACTAAATTACAATACATATATATATATATATATATATATATATATATATATATATATATATATATATATATATATATATATATATATATATATATATATTGATTGAATTTAATTAATTTATTAATATTTGATTAAACTGAAGTAACATTTTTTCAATCTGGCCGGTCACCGTGGGAAAAATACACGTGATAGAAGTGGATTTACGGGGAACTTAAACTAAATGATACCAAAAAAACTTAAACTAAATCAGCAACTCTCTACCTCCCAACCACTATCAACAACACCAAACAAACACCACCACTTTTCCACATTGCACACGACATGTGTTTCGCCTCAACACGAGGTATCATAAGTTATAATAGACTCTACGGAAGACAACCGTTAATGTTTGTTAAGACAACTTTAAGAATTTTAATATATCTACAACGATGTAGGCAGTATTAAGGCTCCAGTAAGTCTGTCAACTTTGGCATTATCTCAACATATTCTAGGCTCTATTCCAATTTCGTGTAATGCCTAAATTGGCGACATATTCCTAACTCAAATTGTTATATAAATACTCATAGTTTGACAGACAATCTTTTTTTTAATCGGTCCCTTATTACTGAGGATCGTGGTCACTAGAAAAGTCTTCGACCAGTGTATCCTATCTATACTCTCCTACGGCGCAGAAAGTTTGACGCAGATAGTCCGTCTGCTTCACAAGCTTAGAGTCGCTCAGAGAGCTATGGAGAGAACTATCCTCGGAGTTTCTCTGGTAGATATGATTTGGAACTACAAATCCGCCAGAGGACTAAAGTCACTGACATACTCTTTCGAATTAGCAAATTAAAGTGTCAAGGGGCTGGTCACGTTTGTCGGAGATCCGACAACTGTTGGGACAGACGAGTGCGAGAGTGGAGACTGCGTCTCGGCAAACGTAGTGGGAGATGCCCCCTGGCTAGATAGTGCGACAATCTACGCAGGGCGGCTGGCAGAAACTGGATGCGTGAAGCCGAAGATCGGGCTAGGTGGCGCTTCTTGGGAGAGGCCTATGTAAAGCAGTGGACTGTCGAAGGCTGTTGATTGATTGTGACCACTAGAACTCCTCAAACGGACTGTCTGTCTTCATTGGTTCCGGTTTAGTGTAGCCCTCACTGCCTGCTGAAATTTGGAAAAGGATGTGGCTTCTTTCACTTGATCAGACAACCATGTTGGCGATCGTCCTTGCGTTCCCTTCGATACCAACAAGGAATAGCTTATCCAGTAAACCTTCTCCTCTTCGCGTTACTAACACCGCCTGTAGACATCCGCAACATCGGTGGCGTGTCAGATGCGTTGTCCGCCATTTATCAATATATACGTCCGTCTGATTCTTTATAGATAACATTTCTCTAAGTAAAACAAATTTACAATCATGACCAGGAAATTTTTGAAGTTTCAAATGTCAAGAACTTCAATATCAGCCCGCCGCAGTCCACTGCTGGACATAGGCGTCACCCAAGGCGCGCCACCTAGCCCGATCTTCAGCCACACGCATCCAGTCTCTGCCAGCCGCCTTGCGCAGATCGTCGCTCCATCTAGCAGGAGGGCGTCCCACACTACGTTTGCCGAGTCGCGGTCTCCACTCCAGCTCTCGTCTACTCCAACGATTGTCGGTTCTCCGACAAACGTATCCAGCCCATTGCCACTTCAGTCTGCTAACTCGAAGAGCAATGTCGGTAACTCTGGTTCTCCGGTGAATTTCTTCATTTCAAATTCTGTCCACCAGAGAAACCCCGAGCATAGCTCTCTCCATAGCCCTCTGAGCGACTTTGAGCTTGGCGAGGAGACGGACTGTCAGTGTCCACGTCTCGGCACCGTTAAGAACTTAATTAAATCAAATTTTAAACTAAACCTTTGACCCTTGATTACAGATAAAACGTTATTTTAGTCTGCTTCACAAATCTTTCCAAATCCGGGTCTCGTGTTAGTTCTCAAACAATTCACCGTTACAGTGAAACTTCGTAAGTACATAAAGTTTTGACAGTTAGGTTTATCTATTAGCATGGAATAGAATAGAATAGAACAGAAAACAACTTTATTTATGACACATTTTTTTTTACAAAAGCTAAAATTAATACCTTGATAACATTATAATATACAAATAAACAAAACAAAAAGAAAATAATTTTAATCTAAAAAGTGCCATAAAACGATTCTTGCTCAGCATATGCTGGGCGTTCTATTGGAGCGCCCGGCGACTCATACTCAAAACATACACATACAATACAATAAAATTAAAAACAACTAAATCATGTAATAAATTCACCGCAACCAAAAGAACAAGTTCCTGTTCGTCTAGAGAGTAGTAAAGAGTAACGGGGTCGAGTAGTGTTGCCATTTAAGAAAAATAAAACTACCTTTTATAAAATTATTACACATAAATATTTATAGTATGCAAGTATTTAAGATACACACTAAATGCTGTCTCTACGATACTCTTGGGGCTGTTTATGTTTTAAATGTTATTTGCTTACTTCACCGGCTTACTTAACTTTAGATACGAGAACCCGCTACTGGTCACGATGTTGGGCTGCCTCTCGCCAATCGCCTGCTTGTAACTTACTCAGATCAGCGATTACTGCGTCGCTCCATTGGTACCTAGGGCGATCGTCCGGATGTCGACCGGACATCGACCGGATGTCGACCGGACGTCGACCGGTTGTCGACCGGATGTAGATCGGACGTCGACCGGATGTCGACCGGATGTCAACCGGACATTAACCGGACGTCAACCTGACGTCGACTGGAAAGTATTGCCACGTATGCCTTTTTGGTCGCACGATCCTCTCCCATCACATAACAGGTCACAAGCTGTTCGACTTCACTGAGGACTGCGGACTCTCAGCCTTCGTTCAGTTTATGGTTTGGCCCGAGGATCTTACGGATGATTTTCTTTACGTTTTAAAACTTATACGTTTTAACTTATGTTTATGTTACTGGAATTGTCAGAAATATAATTCCGGCCTAAGCCATGGGAATTATTAATGGATTCAAGTAGCACTAATGGTGATTCAGTGCGATGTGAAGGACGCCGATTACAGTTATTGTGACACTCCATTACTCACGAAGAACGTGTCGGGCTAATCGAAAACACACTATCAGCCGGAAGCTATGAACTTATAAAGTTTGCCATAAACGACGCGACCTCAATTGATATGCGATGGCTGTTGCAATAAAATATAAAATAAGTTAATTAAGGAAAATTCTTTTTGAAGTATTAAAGCGCTGCACCTCAGCTATTATTATAGTGTTTTTTATTTGTTATACATTATATTATTTTTATTTTACATTATTATACGGCATATATAAACTTAAGTTTACTCGTGTACCTGTGTGTATAAAACTGATGACCTAAAATTGTTTTTCTCAATGTTGTGTATGTGTTATTAATAAACGATTAAAAATTAAATTGTTTTTCAATTATGTGATGTATCATGAATGGCGGTCTTAAAGAAAAATTGATTACACTGCGTGTTTTATATCAAAAATAAACAGCGGGTACTGAATCTTACCTCTTACTACAGTCACGCAAAGAATTTCTGTTTAAAGTTATAACTATTTTTATAGTCATTCCTTGTATGAAGTAGCAGAAGAATTACAATCTTCTTCTTCTTTATGGGTCATCTCTAGCCCGGAGGTCGGCGTTAGTTTGTCTGTGTGTTTTTTGTACTTTTGTGTGCTTTCAATCTTCTACCAACAAAGCAGCATATTTTAGGCATATTTATCGAAACGAGGGATACAATTTATTAAAACTCATTGTAGAAGGCAGAATTGAAGAAAGAAGAGGCCGTGGTTGAAGAAGAATTACATGGAATAACAATATAGAAGACTGGTTGAAGGTACATTTTGTAATAACTATTAATAAATAGGAATTTAAAAATTTAAAAACTTCTCTGTTGTTATTGGAATAGAATAGAACTTTACTACTCTATGCTGTATTTCCGATCCGATACGACATTGGAACCTTCAAAAAATATTGTAGGCTACACATATATCAAAGGATTACGCATTCGTGAAGGTTTTCATCGTCATTTTATTATAAACCAGTTTATTAAAAGACCAAAACACCATCTTCAGATCACGTAATGCTATAGGTCTATGTCTCTCGCCACTAGCCACGTAACCATTGGCACAGCAGACTGTGGATGGCGTACTCTTTATAATCACGAGCTATATGAGCTGTACAATGAGCCGAACGTCATCAAAACCATTAAAATTGGACGCCTTCGTTGGGCTGGGCACGTGGTACGACGGATGGACGAGGCTAGAGTACCCAAACGCCTACTTGATGGCAAACCAGATGGCCGTAGAAGCCGCGGAATGGTTAAAGTAAGGTAAAGACCAGGTTAAGGCCCACCCGCGGCTGTAATGTCTTGATGATGATGATATATGTACGTAATATATATATGAACTATATGTATATGTTTGTATCCAACATGTGTGCTCCAACAGTAACATACATACGTATGTTAATGTTGGAGTACAAACAACTCCTAAACTGTGTATTAGTGGAGCGAAGACGTCTGTTTCAGCTCGCTTGGTGCGCTGCCTTACAATCTCCGGTTTGTTTTTGTTCGCTATTCATACTTTGCTGTTTGTACAAGGGAACGGAACGGCAGCGGGAGTACTCGCACTTCACACAAAGGACGGGTCGAACAACAGATTCACATTTGTTGTACTGTCGGCGATAAAAGTGTTAATGTAGTATGTATTATTATTTTGTGTCTATAAAACAGAATTATTTGGCGTCTATTAAAGAATTTCGAGAAAACCCTTTTTCTCAATAATCATTATGTGGACAGTTAAAACTTTTACTTAGCTAAGATCCGCGACAAGCAAACAACAATAGAAAATTAATAATGTGTGTTTTCCTGCCGGATGAAATGGTTTTACAGGGAACTTAAACCAAATCATACCGAAAAACGGCCGTCAGCATCTCTCCCCCACCAACCACTATACACAACACCAAACACACATTACCACTTTTCCACCTTGCACACGACACGTGTTTCGCCTCAACACGAGGCATCTTACGGTATAGTAAACTCTACGGAAGACAACCATTAAGTTGTGTGTTGTGTCTTTTTTGCTTGTCGCGGATCTTAGGTAAGTAAAAGTTTCTAACTGTCCACATATTAATGGATTTCCGCAAAGTAACGCCTGACTTCATTAATCATCAGTAATCATTAGCAAACGTGCTAAGCTGAATGTATCTAAAACGGCCCAACTGGCCAAATAAACTTCATTTGTTCATGCTTATTTCGACTCTGATGTACGGTAGTGAAACTTGGGTTTTGCTGAAGAGCTTTGATAGCAAACTAACTGCGGTGGAAATGAGAGCTTTAAGAAGTATGTGTGAGGTAACTTTGAAAGATAGAATAAGGAATGAAGATATAAGAGTACAATGTGGAGTGAAAGAAGGTGTCGTGACAAAAGTGGAGAAAGGGATGCTTAGACGGTGAGAGGGATGGAGAAAGACGACACACATGGAGAGGATGGATGAAAGACGACCGAAATTTACATTGCGCATGTAGATGGAAGGGTCAGTAGAGGAATTCAATATAGATTAGGCTTCGACACATTTTCATTCAATCATCCTTCTACTATTTACTGTCTTGATGAGTCTTTGTCAGATAAACTATCTAGGGTATCCTAAATTGACCATTAACCTATTCACTATCTGTTACGGTGCTACCAATATGGGGGCAGTTTATGAGTCTACTGAAGTATCTAATTTCGAGTCTTCATCTCAGTGAAATTCTAACTGTCCACATTATGATGGATTTCCGCAAATGAACACCTCATTTCATTATCCATTAATATACAAAAAAAAAATAACAGTTTTAATTAATTGGGATAAACAGCTTTATGTTAAATATTTCAGTATATTAAAAAAAACAACGGAATGTAATTTGTAATCACTTCTGTGCGCGACAGTCACCCCCGCATTTCAGTCGCTTGGTCAGCCACAAAGCTCTCTCAACAGCATTCAAAGATATTTGAATTCAGTTTCACACAATTTTTTCCCATCTTTAGTTTCCTTGCAGTATTATTAATGGAGTCAGGCGTTACTTTGCGGAAATCCATCACTATATGGACAGTCAAAAGTTTTACTTAGCTAAGATCCGCGACAAGCAAAACAATAACAGAAAATTAATAATGTGTGTTTTTCCGTTGGGTTTAGTGGATTTATTTGGAACTTAAACCAAAAACTTACCGAAAATCGGCCATCAACTCTCCACCCACCAACCACTATACACAACGCCAAACACACACTATCACTTTTCCATTTTGTACACGACACGTGTTGACTTTTCGGTTGTCTTCCGTAGAGTCTACTATACCTGAAGATGCCTCGTGTTGGGGCGAAACACGATAAATATACATTTATACATATAAGTCACGCCTCTTTCCCTATAGGGTCAGCCAGATACCACAGAACTCCATCCGCTACGATCCCGTCACACCTTCCTTGCTTCCTTCACATTCATCCATCTATTAATCCATCCTTCTTCTCACATTCATCGTAGCGAAACGGCTCTCCGTTCGTCGCTTCTCGCCCTCGTGGTAATCAGGACGTGACGGGTGGCGAACCACATCGCCTTCATTTTTTAACGAATACTCTTAAACGAAAACTTACCTCAGCATGCGGGGCTCTGCTGGGACTGCCCTCAATCCTCCCTTGCGGCTCGTGGGATAAATTACTACGAATATTAATATACCTAATTCGTTAAAAGATGACGGCGTCCTGGTTCGCCACCCGTCACATTCTGATTCCCACGAGGGCGAATAGCGACGAACGGTGATGAATTCGTTTCGCTACGATGAACGTGAGAAGAAGGATAGATGAAAAGATGGATGAGTGTGAAGGAAGGTGTGTCGGGATCGTCGCGGATGGAGATCTGTGGTCTTTACCTAACCCTACAGGGAGACAGGCGTGACTATATGTATGTATGTGAATAAATAATAGGAATCTTGGTCTCATTAGGCAGGTTAGGTCTTGTATTTTGTAAAACAAAAGTATCTCAGTCCTTAGCCAATTGGAGTGAAATATTTTTTTCTCGAAACAACACTCCTAACTTGAGCCAGAAACTAACAAAGTTTTAACATAGCTAACTAGCAGCTTACTGGGGTGGTATAATAAGGAGTACGTTGGGATACTACAAATGGGCGGGTAGTTTGTATTCTGGCCGCGTCTCGCGTGGAACACGGCAAGAATGGAAAAGTATGCCCCACGCTTACATACAAAATAAACTTTATGCAGTGGTCAAACAATCAAGTGATTTAACTTCAAACAACCACAAAGGAAATTTTTAGAAAGATAGATAAGAAATGCTTTTCACATTAGTTTTTTTTATATGATAGAAAGGCAAACGAGCAGGCGTGTCACCTGATGGAAAGCAATCAACGCCGCCCATAGACATCCGCAGCGCCATAGGCAGAGCGGAAGCGTTGTCGACCTTTAAGGAAAGTGTCATTATGGGAGTGGGAGGGGGAGGAGGAGGGGAGGGGGGAGGGAGGGGGAGCGTGTTGGGCCTTCGAAACTTAGCCGCTCACCGTACGAAGCGTGGTAGCTAAGCTATCACTCAGACGCTGGTTTTCTGCGGGAGTGTGATACGTACCCGGGCGAGCCGGCCCATTCATGCTACAGACAAATAATATGCCATTCTTGACAAATATTCGTCTGCAGCGTGGCTCTAACGCCATAAAAGTAAGATGTCCGTTTCATTTTGTGCTTATAGTTGTAAGATTGGTTGGTGGGTTGGCTGGGTGTTGAGACAAAAATTTTTCGGAAGGAAGTTTTTCGGAATATTTTTTTGTGTCGGTTTATATATTTCATTAATTAATATTATATCGTATGTATCCTGTGAATAGCGATATTAAGAAAGTTCATCCTTTACAAATTTCTTTTTTAATGGGATAGGGGGGCAAACTAGCAAGCGTGTCTGGGCCTCCGGAGCTCAACTGCTCATTGCACGATGCACGGTAGCTAAGCTACCACTCTGACACCGGTTTTCGTCGGGAGTTTGGTACTTCCCCGGGCGAGCCGGCCCATTTATGCTACAGACAATATGCCATTATTGACAGAGTATTCGTCTGCGGCGTGACTGTACCACTAAAGCAGCAGAAGATACGCTGCCATCTTTTATAATACCATAGGTATCACAAATGTGTTGTCCGCCTTTAAGATATGAGTAGGCTTGTTTTTTTGAAGGTTCAAATGTCGTATCGATTCAGAAATACCTCTGAAGACGGCTGATATATCTAAATATTATTATATCTTATCGCTTGGTGCTTTTTTTAATCTTGATGATGAAATTTATTTGTTACAGTAGAATCAAGAGACTTTTCCACATTGAAATGAAAACATGCGGCTTATTTTCGTCTGCAATCGGATCGAGACCGCGACGTGAGCGTTGTCCAAAATTGATCGACCTTGTTCCTTCCGGCTGCGATTCCACTCCGCGCGCGATTCGCCAACGACGTGACCTGATTACGGAGGCTTCTCGGAGGAACTCCGAGTGAAATAATATACTTAATACAGTCTACTCCACGAGTCTTTTACGTTTTCGGTTTACTGAAACTGAAAATGTTTCTTTTGACAAAACCCTTCATGATTATTATTATTATATATTCACGCCTATGCCCGTAGGGGTTGGCAGAGACCACAGAGCTCCATCCGCTACCATTCATCGTAGCGAAACGGCTCTCCATTCGTCGCTTCTCGCCCTCGTGGAAATCAGGACGAGACGGGTGGCGAACCACGTCGCCATCATTTTCAACAAATTAGATATATTAAGTTCGTCTAAGTGAATCCCATGAACCGCAGGGTAGTCCCCGGGGGAGCCCGACCCCGGGACGGTCGACACGCTTACGACTAAGCTCGCCCCCAGCCACGCATCCATTGGCACGACAGACCGTGGATTGACGAAGAGCCCGAGATTTTTCCCATCATGATCAGTTGCAGCAATTTGTAACTTCCATGTCTCATGATATGATCCAGGTAAGCAACTTTTCTACCTTTGACGGTCTGTAAAAGTTCACGTTTTAGCTTGACTTGTCGGAGAACCTCGTCATCGACTTAAAGGGTGGCCCCCTTTGAGTCCAGCTGTTATATAGTATATTACATTTATACGGGATCGTAATATTGCTTCTCATATGGCATTAGATATTCGGTGTCACTATTGATAAATGCCGTAGCATATTTACTCTGCTGATGTTACCCTCGTCACTCTAGGGGGTTCAATTTAAAAAAAAAAAACTTTATATGTTTCCAGCCTCCGGGGGCAAAAAGAGGCTCAGCGTTGTAATTTCACGATTCATCTTTTCGCTCTAATCTCTTATAAAAGACGCCTTGACACTGAATGATAAAACGTGAATGGTTCCAGGGCGCGTCGCGAATAAATTACACATCAGGTAAAAAGTACGTGACGTCGCTCGAATACAAGCCGAGAATTCAAATATATACCTAGGGCTCTGTCCAAATTTTGTAAAAATAACATTTGTAGTGCCTCAGGCGACTAAGAAACCGCAAGTGCAGTTACATAGACCGCAAAAGAAACCTTGAAGACGTGCGAGGAGCACAAGTTAGCCTATGGACGGTGAGGAGGAGGCTTTTAGCGTCTTATATACGTAGTCGACGACCAGCATGGGCCGCCAAGTTACTGCGTGAGCACCGGATTGCTCGATTGAGGTTCGCTAGAAATTGCCTGTCTTAGATACTAGGTAACTGGAGTGGAATACTCTTCTACTATGAGGCTCGAATTTGTCTACGCGGTTAGAACCGACGTCGGCGAGCGTTACGAAGTCCAGGGGAAGGCTATGCTGACGTGTGTTTTGAAAAAGTCATCCCTTATGGTGGAGGATCTGTTATGTTTTGGGCGGGCGTAACTTCCAGCTATCGTACCAAGATAGTATTTATTGAAAATGGCTGATTAAATTGCCTACTTTGATGATAATAGATGCGTATAATAAAAGGTGCACAAATAAGTTTTCGCTGTTTGTCATTAGATTTTTATGGGGTAGGAAGGCAAACGAGCAGTCGTGTCACCTGATGGAAAGCAATTAACACCACTCATAGACATCAGCAGTGCCGTAGGCTTTGCCGGCCTTTAAGAAAAAAAATGTTGGCTTGTTTTTTAAGGGTCCAATGTCGTATCGGTTCGCAAACACTGCTGAAGGTAGCTGGTTCCACAGGTAGTGGAGCGTGGAAAGAAGCTTCTGGAACCACGCATCGTACTGGATCGCTTCCTCATCTTTTTTCATGTGGTGAGTTGTGCGGTTATCAGATTGGCGGGGTTACCAGACTCGGAATAAATATTTGTAATCCACACATATATTTTATTCCGATGCGGGTATTGAATCCGCGACCATTGACTCCGCGGGCAGAGCGCCCCGCCGCTGAGCCAATTGGTAGTCTTTTGATATGAGACAGCGAAAATATAAACGATAATACATTAGTTTCATAAAAGGCTTTTATTATTACGAATGTGCCTCGAAATAAAGAAAAGCTTTTACTAGGAGAACAACAAGATGTTTCAAAGGTCACAGCGGCTGTGGAACGAATACAAATTGTGCGTCGCAAAACTAGAAATAGCCTAAGTTGAAAGTAATAAGAATATTTAATATTTAAGACTCTCTCAATGTCACCGCTCCGTAGGGAATCAGCCCAGGAGAGTGAAAAGTCATTAACATTCATCATAAAAAAAAAGAACCAAAAAACGAAAGTCTTTTACAAGTACTCTAATAGTCCGTCTAGGTCATATGCTTAAAGTCATTTAGAGAGCTACGGAGAAGGTAATGCTCGGAGACATGCGAATTATTAACCTGGAAATGCAGACTGGTTTTTTTATGGGATAGAAAGGCAAAACCAGCAGGTGTCTCACCTGATGAAAATCAATCAACGACGCCCATTAATATCCGCAGTGTCATAGGCAGTGTAGAAGCGTTGACGTCCTTTAAGGACTTTTCAATATGGGAGGTAAGGGGGAGGAGGGGTTGAGCTTCCGGAACTCAACCACTCACGGGGCAAAGCGCGGTAGCTGAGCTACCACTCAGACGCCGGTTTTCTGCGGGAGTGTGGTACTTCACCGGGCGAGCCGGCCTGTTCATGCTACAGGCAAATATAATAATATGCCATTCTTGATAAAGTATTTCTTTGCCGACCGATTGGCTCAGTGGCGAGGCCCTCCGCCCGCGGAGTCAATGGTCGCGGGTTCGATCCCCGCATCGGAATAAATTTAGGATTTATAAATATTTATTCCGAGTCTGGTAACCCCCCGCCCCAATTCGCATTTCCTTTCCTGCCCCTTCCTTTCTTCTCTATTCTTTCCCTTCCTCTCCGCCAATCCACGGTCTGCCAATGGATGCGTAGCTAAGGGCGAGCTTAGTCGTAAGCGTGCCGACCGTCCCGGGATCGGGCTCCTCCGGGTACTATGATGCCTTACCTCAGCATGCGGGGCTCTGCTGGGGCTAACCTTCATCCTCCCTTGCGGCTCGTGGGATTCACTATGACGAACTTAATATACCTAACTTGTTGAAAAATGAAGGTGACGTGCTTCGCCACCCGTCACGTCCTGATTCTCACGAGGGCGAAAAGCGACCAATGACGAGCCGTTTCGCTGCGATGAATGGCAGCGGATGGAGCTCTGTGGTCTCTGCCAACCCCTGCGGGGGATAGGCGTGAAAATATAAATAATAATATATATATATATATATATATATATATATATATATATATATATATATATATATATATATATATATATATATATATATATATATATATATATATAAAATAATTTGTTTGCAGCGTGGCTCTACCACTAACAAAACATAATTTTCTAAAAACAAACACAGGCGCTACATTTATCAACATGCCGTAATGTTATTCCTGGCATATTTTCATACAGACAGCTGGTTTACCATACTATTTGAATAATTCGAAAGCATGCAACGAGTCGGTGTCTTACATTGAATGATTTCATCTGACTCAAGGTACGCCTGGATTTTATTATAAATGTACTTTAAGCTACGTTGCAAACGTTGAGGGTAAAAGATCCAGGGGTAGATCTCCCATGAGATGGTCCGATGATGTTATGCTTATTTCAAGTATAATATAATAATATCGAGGTTTGTCGAATAAAAAGAAGAGAAGTGTCATTAGGACGCTTGGTAGATGTGAAACATTTCCGACGGCTGGATCTCTACCGTATGCTCACGACTAAGTGTAAGTGACTATATATACAGTGGAGTGGAGCGGATCGTAGCCTGAATCGAGACGACGTCTCAGTCTACAATTTCACTCCCATACCCATAGGATGTTTCACGTTATACTTCGAGTGTTCGAGTTTCGAGTGTTAGACTTCTTCGAAACAAACAGTTCTACTTTTGACATATTAACTTACTTTTACATAAAATTTTAATTCTTATAGAGTCTTTTAGGACCGTCAACTATATGGATAGTCAAAAGTTTTACTTAGCTAAGCTAGCTTGTCGCGGATCTTAGCTAAGTAAAACTTTTGACTGTCCAAATAACAGAAAATTAATAATGTGTGTTTTTTACCGAACGAAAAACCTTACCGAAAATCGGCCATCGATTTTCCACCCACCAACCACTATACACAACACAACAAACACATTACCACTTTTCCATCTTGTAAACGACACGTGTTTCACCCCAACACGAGGCATCTTCAGGTATAGTAGACTCTACGGAACTCACTTTTCGGTTGTCTTCGGTAACTTTTTGGTTTAAGTTCCAAATAAATCCACTTCATCCAGTAGAAAAACACACATTATTAATTTTCTTTTATTGTTTTGCTTGTCGCGGATCTTAGCTAAGTAAAACTTTTGACTGTCCACAGATTTCTATGTAACAAACAGTTCTACTTTTGCCATATTAACTTACTTTTACATAAAATTTTAGAGTCTTATTTTATCAAAGTTTTTGCTTTTCATCTTTATACAAGTCAACTTCATTTCTCTCTCCAGTAAGAATAGCTCGTAAATGAAAAGTGTAGTTACTATTGTTTCGAATTGTTTCCGCAGTGGATACTTTCTTTTGTGCTGATGGAGAAAGACGACGATTCATTACATTGTTTACGATTTATCTCAGTTTTCTTTTATGGGATACAGAGGCTTTCGAGCAACCTGATAGAAAGCATTAAGTAATATTCAAATAACCCATAGACATCAGTAATACCAGAAGCATCACGAATGCGTTGCTAACCTAATAAGATATGATTAATGGAGTCAGGCGTTACTTTGCGGAAATCCATTACTATGTGGACAGTAAGACCTGTTACTTAGCTAAGATCCGCGACAAGTAAACAACAATAGAAAATCAATAATGTGTGTTATCCTGCTGGATGAAGTGGATTTACAGGGAACTAAATCTAAATCTTACCAAAAAACGGCCGTCAGCAACTCTCCACCTACCAACCACTATAAACAACACCAAACACACAATACCACTTTTCCACCTTGCAAACGACACGTGTTTCGCCTCGACACGAGGCATCATCAAGTATAGTAGACTCTAACGGTTGTTTAGACAATAGAAAATCAATAACGATAACACACATTATTGATTTTCTATTGTTGTTTGCTTCGTAAGTTCTAACTGTCCACAAAGATATGAGCAGGCTTCTTTTCTAAAGGTTTCAGTGCCTCGTCGGATCGGAAAGACCGCTGAAGGGAGCTGGTTCCATAGAGTGGTGGTGAATGAAATGAAGTTTTGGGAAGAACGCGCCGTAGTGAATCGCCACTAATCCAGATGGTGGGGATGAAATTTATCTTTGTGTAAAGCAGAACCGGATTCTAGGTGATGTTAGGTGATGAGGTGGGGGATGTGATTTCACTCTTTTCACCCCCCAATCCATCCCCTCAGCTTCGTTACTTCAGTTGGCATTAAGGATGGGAAACATTAAAAAACTTAGCTCACATAAATAACCATGAATAAATTGGGAGAACGACGCACAGGTACATTCACTTGATGAATGGCTGTTACCCATGAAATATTCATGGGAATCTTCGAATTTATATTTATGGAGGTGGGTATCTATAAACTAAACATGCTAGATGATGCTAATAAAGACGAGTTAAAATGATTTATTTGTCGGGATTAATTTTGTTTCGTGTATAGTCAACATTTTATTTGGCTTGTTTCATTACTTACATACATACATATCGTCACGCCTGTCTCCCGTAGTAGAAGTTTTAGCCAGGTCAAGGGTACCCTTAAAACTTCGCCTTAAAAACTTCGGCAATTTGGTCAAGGTATGTTTTCCTTCATCTTCCCCTACCGACCCTTCCACCCACATCCGCAACGTAAATTTCTTGTGCCAGTCGTCTTTCATCCATCCTCTCTATGTGTCCAAACCATCTATCCCTTTCTCAACTTTTGTCACGACACCTTCTTTAACTCCACATCGCTCTCTCATATCTTCATCTCTTATTGTGTCATTCACAGTTACACCACACATACTTCTTGCTCTTTTTTCCACTGCATTTAGTTTGCTTTCATGACTCTTCCCAAATTTCACTACAGTACATCAGGATCGGAACAAACACCCCCTAATGAACCGCCAGTCGGGCCGTTTTAGACACATTGTGACTTTTCATAAAGGAGTGTAGGGCTCCATTAACCTGATTACCAGCTTTCACTTGCCTTTCAATGTCACCTTCACATTTCTTGTAAACAATTACCTCATTTTAATTTTCATTACATCATCATTTAGATTAGTATCACTGTTTAATTTGTTTAAAATTCTTTTTTTATGGTAGTTAGGTGTCCTGTGGAAGAATTATGTTCACAAACATACATAAAAACACAAAGGATATAAATAAAAATTCAATAATTTTTACAAAGAAGTGTGAGGGAACTTCCCGTGCGGGATTTTTTTTTTTTTTATATATTCACGCCTATCCCCCGCAGGGGTTGACAGAGACCACAGAGCTCCATCCGCTGCCATTCATCGCAGCGAAACGGCTCGTCATCGGTCGCTTTTCGCCCTCGTGAGAATCAGGACGTGACGGGTGGCGAACCACGTCGCCGTCATTTTCGACAAATTAGGTATATTAAATTCGTCTTAGTGAATCCCACGAGCCGCAAGGGAGAATGGAGGTCAGCCCCAACAGAACCCTGCATGCTGAGGTAAGGCACCATAGTCCATTTTAATTAAATGTTGACAGCAGCAATTTTAGCAGGAAGGCCAGAGATTATCTTTGCCGAGCGGCCTTTTCGGTAGTTATTGTATATGGTGGGCGAGAAGCGACTAACGGAGAGCCGTTTCGCTACGATAAATGGTGAGAGGAAGAATGAATGAAAAGATGGATAGTGTGGAGGAAGCAAGAAGGTGTGTCGGGATCGTAGCAGATGGAGATCTGTGGTCTCTGCCTACCCCTACGGGAGCCAAGCGTGACGATATGTATGTATATATGTATGTATGTAGTAGTAATTTGGTAAGGAAAATAAATTCTTTTAATTGCCTTACCGTTAAGTTACTGTATGTGACATGACCTGAATTTCGATTTATTGCAATGATATTTCGTTTATTTAATACAACAGAATCAAGTTATTAAATATATTGTTTTTATGAAATGATATTTCATGAAACGGCTTTCATAAATTTACATACACGATACAAAAATATCAGTAATGGATTTGTAAAGTACGAAAACAGTCGATAGTTCTTACGAGCGAAATAAAATGGCTGAAAAAAAAATTGTTTCGTTAAGGTCTTTGCTCATCACACCTTAGCATGTCGTGATTTGATTTATACAAAGGATGTCGAGATTGTAGACTGACGCGCCACTATAGTGGCTTTCGCGAATATCTTCTATCTGACCGACGCGCCACTATAGTGGCTTTCGCGAATATCTTCTATCTGACCGACGCGCCACTATAGTGGCTTTCGCGAATATCTTCTATCTGACCGACGCGCCACTATAGTGGCTTTCGCGAATATCTTCTATCTGACCGACGCGCCACTATAGTGGCTTTCGCGAATATCTTCTATCTGACCGACGCGCCACTATAGTGGCTTTCGCGAATATCTTCTATCTGACCGACGCGCCACTATAGTGGCTTTCGCGAATATCTTCTATCTGACCGACGCGCCACTATAGTGGCTTTCGCGAATATCTTCTTCCTGAACGACGCGCCACTATAGTGGCTTTTGCAAATATCTTCTATCTGACCGACGCGCCACTATAGTGGCTTTCGCGAATATCTTCTATCTGACCGACGCGCCACTATAGTGGCTTTCGCGAATATCTTCTATCTGACCGACACGCCACTATAGTGGCTTTCGCGACTATGTTCTATCTGACCGACGCGCCACTATAGTGGCTTTCGCGAATATCTTCTATCTGACCGACGCGCCACTATAGCGGCCTTTCGCAAATGTTCTCTTTCTTAAGAGGTTAATAGGCGCATTAGAAATAGCTGGGAAAATATAATACAATAGCTTAAACGATATATTTATTGTACAGTGTGGTGGGTAGATACCTTAAGGAAAACCAACCGGGGATCAACCCAACTCTCGTAAATCTACGAAAACATCAACAAACTGTGTGCTTTCAATTTTATCTCGTGTAACACATTTTGTCCCAAAAGATTTACGGGGTGAAAATGTGTACTGCGTGTATACCATAACTACGATATTCTACAGTGAATAGATGAAACGACATAAAACGTTCACATAAACTTTTTCGCATGTGAAGACAAAGGAGCTGTGTCGAAGATAAAAAAAAATGGAAGTAACTATTCTAAAAAGTACCTACATACATGTCATAGCAATCAGGTTTCAGCAGTAATTGTCACGTTTATTTAATTATTAGTTTACATACAAGGGTTGATTCTTCTTTTAAGAGTGCCTCTTCGACTTGCGAACGTTGGCAGCCAATTCAGCACAACTTTCCTCCTCCTTCGGGAGGTACAGCAGCACTTATACCCTGATATTACGTAGCCAACAATGTACGTTTCTTGGCGTGACACGCGGTGGAAAGCAATCAACGCCGCCAATATATATCCGTAGTGCCATATCTAGTGTATTTTAGAAACGTTACCGGCAACGTACCGGTATCAAGAAAAGCGTATGTTTGTTTTTTGAAGGTTCCAATGCTGTATCAGCTTGAAAACACTGCTGGAGGTAGCTGGTTCCACAGGGTTCCTGGGAAAACGCATCGTATGCTGATGCTGAGAGATGAGATATCCCTCCGTAGTTCTAAAGAAGTGAGATCTAGTGGTGCGTCTTGGGAGAGGCATGTGCCCAACAATGCGCTACTACAGGCTATTGTTATTGTTGATGATGAAATGTGTATAATACAATATGAGCAGTAATATAAAATTTTTATTTATAAGCCTCATAGATATTTTGTAGAAAATATAATTACACCGAATCCGCAACAAAAGTATTTATTTGCTTAAAACAATGAGATTATTCAGGTGGGCGTGCGCTGTGCTCCGTATTTTGTCCTTCGGGAAATAAATATTTGTTTTTCTTATTTTTCTGTTCCATTATATGAGACGAAAACGAAACTAATTTGTATCATTCTTGGCTTACAAAAACGGTTCTAAAAATAATTAGCTGTTTCAGAGAAGGCAATTTTTAATGGTATTTTTTCCTAAACTTAGTTTTTTTTATGGGGTAGGGATGCAAAGGAAGTTAGTCGCATTTTTCTGATACACAGTACGTAGCAAATTTATTTATTTATTTATTCGACAGAACAGCAAGTTACAGTCTTAAAGATATATATTACATATAATGTAAACTTAACAACGCTCTTTTTTTTTAAGAAAGGCCAGATTAAGAGAAACTTAACCCGTGGGCTTACATGAGGAGAATAATGAGTGTGGAGGAAGTATGGCGAGATCGTAGCAGATGGAGATCTGTGGTCTCTGCCTACCCGTACGGGAGACAGGCGTGATGATATGTATGTATAACTCTTTAAATTTGGACACATTTGAAAATAATGAAAAACTATAAAATTTAAGAGATAAAATTAAATAAAAAAAAAATAAGAAATATAAAACAAGAAGGCGCGACAGCGGCGCAGGAATCACAACTTGAAGCTGGGCGTAAAGTGCCACAAGAATCTAGATTCTATTTAAATTTCATTTGACAAAAAGTCTGCAGTTAAATAAATATTCTGCGGGAGTGTGGTACTTCCCCGGGCGAGCCGGCCCATGCATGCTACAGACGAACAATATACCATTTTTGACAAAGTATTCGTCTGCAGCGTCACTCTACCATTACTTAATAAGATTATTAATGGAGTCAGGCGTTACGTTGCGGAAATCCATCACTATATGGACAGTCAAAAGTTTTACTTAGCTGAGATCCGCGACAAGCAAAACAATAACAGAAAAGTAATAAAACTCTACGCTAGACAACCAAAAAGAGAAGTGTCTACCGTTGAGTCTACTATACCTGAAGATCGGCCATCAGCTGTCTGCCGACGAACCACGTGTCGTTTACAAGATGGAAAAGTGATACATGTGTATTCGGTGTTGTGTCCAGTGGTTGGTGGGTGGAGAGTTGATGGCCGATTTTCGGTAAGTTTTAGGTTTAAGTTCCAAATAAATTCACTAAACCCAACGGAAAAACTCACATTATTAATTTTCTGTTATTGTTTTGCTTGTCGCGGATCTTAGCTAAGTAAAACTTTTGACTGTTCATATATTACTAAATAAATGAAATAAAATACTGAAAATCAGAAAATACTATCTTTTGACGTTCCATACTTGCTAACACCTCGCATAAAGGTTACGTATATTTGCTCAGTATATATGTGTACATAACCTTTTCCTGTTTGCATTCGTTGATTTTACTTCCCAGCTTCTATTTCAGAGTAAAAATAAATACAATATTTTATACAAATATGAATTTATATTTGTTACAATAAAACTTCTTATTGTAAGAAAAAAGTAAAATTATGTAATTAATTAAACTAACAACAATATTGTTCATACTAGCACACTAGTCTTCTTTCTTCTTCTTCCTTTGGCAGTACAACCGGGTGTGGGTCTTGGCCTCTTCCACAATTTTTCTCCAGCTATCTCTATTTAAAGTAACGCGATTCTAAATTGTTTTCTTCCTTAGCATTGTGTGGTCTTTCAAATATATATAGAAAGCAGTCCTTTCAACGCTACCTGGGTCTACCACGTGGTCTCTTCTGCTGGGATGACCAGTTAGTAATGGCTTTAAATGCTCTAAAATCATTCATTCTTTCATCATGTCCCGCCCACCACAGTTTTTTCGCATTGCAAAATCGAACATGTTTTCATTGCTTATTGCTACAGCCAAAAGACTTATATGATACAACACGTCAAATGACTTTTATATGATGCGACGCGTCAAAAGACTTATATATGATACGACACGTCAAAAGTCTTATATGATGCGACACGTCAAAAGACTTTTATATGATGCGACGCGTCAAAAGACTTATATATGATGTGACGCGTCAAAAGACTTATATGATACGACACGTCAAAAGACTTTTATATGATGCGACACGTCAAAAGACTTATATATGATGCGACACGTCAAAAGACTTATATATGATACGACACGTCAAAAGACTTTTATATGATGCGACGCGTTAAAAGACATATATGATGTAACGCGTCAAAAGACTTATATGATGCGACACGTCAAAAGATAAATAAATCAAACTCAAATTAACAAAAGTGATCAATCATTTAAATTTTCCACATGATGCTTCTTAATCTATAAGCGGAAGCTTAAGATATAAATTATATATTAAATCCCTTTTGATATATAATATGTTAATAAAAATACTGTTCACTAAAACTATTTGCCTACCGTCCCGGGATCGGGCCCCCCCCGGGTACTGTAGTGACTACCTCAGCAGTGGGGCTCTACTGGAGTTGAACTCAATCCTCCCTTGCGGTTCGTGGGATTCACTATGACGAATTTTAATAAACCTAATTTGTTAAAGAATGACGGCGACGTGGTCACCACCCGTCACGTCCTGATTCCCACGTGGCGAGAAGCGACTAACGGAGAGCCGTTTCCCTACGATGAATGTGAGTGAGGGTGGATGGGTGAGTGTGGAGGAAGCAGGGAGGGTGTGCCGGGATCGGGGCGGATGGAGATCTGTGGTTTTTACCTATCCCCACGGGAAACAAGCGTGACGATATGTATGTATTCATATAAAACTATTATGTTCATAACAAATTAAATATCTAGGCTGTTTCAAAAATTGTTAGCCACAACTTATTTACTCCGCTAGCTCAGTGACCCGAAGTGGATCTTGGCTCCCGAAATGAGTGTCTTTCTCGGTCCTGCGCTAATTCTTGCCAATTGCTGGCTTGAAGTTCGTATAAGTCAGATCAGTCTGATCTCTTCAGTGATATTTGGGTCGACCAACTGGCCTTCGACCACTGGGTCGACACAAATATCCTCTTTACACTCCGATCCTCGCCCATTCGTTCAAGGTGACCGAGTCAACCAAGTCGATGTGCCTTAATGTCGTCTATAATGTTTGGCTGGTGCACCAGGTCTTCTATCTCGACGTTCTTTCGGATCCTTCCATGACCTATCCTCTCTTCTGGTTCTGCCCACGATCTTACGGAGAATTTTCCGCTCAGCCACTAATAGTCTGCCACAATTTTTATTTTACCTACTATTTTAACAGCTAATTTCATTACAAAACTCCTGAATGAAAATCATTGGCCACTTATGTATGGTTCTTTTTTTTTAATATTTCTAATCTTTTTCCTCCAAGATAATGCGTCCGCCCAGACAGTTGCTAGAACCATTGGTTATTTGACATCTTCGGGGGTACATATGTTACCTCATCCTCCGTACAGCCCAGATTTAGCGCCATGGGATTTCTTTTTATTTCCCACAATGAAAAAAATGCTTCGTAGGCGAAAATTTAACACCGCGGACGAGGCCGTCCAAGAATTTCAGCGGTTATTTTTCGACCTCCCGCAAGAGACAATTTTAAAATGTTTTACAAGCTGGTTGTAGAAGAATATTTTGAAAAGCTATAACTAAAGATTTTTTTTATTCTTACAGTTCTTCGTTTCACTCACAATTTTTGGAACAGACCTCGTATTATTCACTCTATAATGACAAATGTCAAATAAGTATCAATCATCTGATATGCTTTCTAGTTCTATGACGTGCCGATGTTTCTTCCTTTTGTGTATACCGTCGAATTCATTGTGTATATCTTGCAACGTTTTCCCTTTGGTCTCCGGCACGAAGAAATACACGAAGATGGCGCCGATCAGACAGGACACGGCGAAATGCCACAAAGTCCACCCGGGGTGTATCTTCTCCACCAAGTTCTGGTATAGTTTGGTCACGCCGAATGCCAGGAACCAATGGAAGCCGGCGGTCAAGGCGGTAGCTCGGCGCGTGCAGTTCGATGGGAAAATCTCACGCAGCATCAGCCAGGGTATCGGGCCAACTCCGCCCGCATACGCAACGACGTACGTGCAGAAAGTAAACAGCGGTATCCAGCTGTTATTTGAGGACATATTTGTGGCCTTCAAGTGATAGTATACAGCCAAGCCACCCAAACTGACTGCCATGGATAAAAACGACAAGCCCAGTAATATTCTCCTTCTGATTGTTCTCAATAGCATAGTAGAAAAATATGTCGATGTCACCAAGCAGAAGCCGAGGATTATAGCGGCGCCGGGCGGGTTCACAGTTATCGAGAATGTCCTGAATATGTTCTCGGCGTAGAACAGAACTGGATATATACCGCTTATCTGTTGGAAGGTTGTCAGTCCGAAGGAGACGATCAGCGCTTTGACCGTCGTCCTCGTCGTGAACAGCTCCTTGAACGTCACCCTGTTCTTCCCGTAATTCAGAATGTATTCCTTTAACGCCTTGATTTCCGCATTTATGTCGTTGTCTATCCCACGGAAGTATCTGAGTGCCGCTTTCGCTTCGCTGTGTTTCCCTTGCGACATCAAATACGTGGGTGACTCGGGGAGGAAGATGAACGCCACGAAGAACGCTACGGGTATGGTAGCGGATAGAACTGACAGCCAGGATATGCTTTGTACCATGCCTGTTAAAGAAATAATAATAATATTAAAATAATACAATTTCTATTATAAATATTGTCATAGATTCAAAAAGCTTTACATTAGTGTTTGAAGTGATAACTTCTATAGCCACGTTACACGATACGTAGGGAAAAAATCTATAGATTCGCGTCAGTAACATGCTAATGTTTAAGGTATATCTATAGCTTTGAGTATATCTGTAGACATACTTTAAACACATTGTATATTCCCGATTGTATGTGTGTGCGTTGGACGCTTCATGGATGGATAGTTTTGTTAGTCGCGTCAGCAACATGTTGTAGTAAAAGCAGCATATCTGTAGCTATCATCCTCTCGTGTTATATAATATTAGTGTTGTGAACATCTGTACAAATAAAGTTTAATTTTTTACGTGGACAGTTCTATGTGTGTATAGTTTGCGTTGTTCTTTATATTGTGTTTCAATTTGCTTATTTCAATTGTTGAATTGTCAAACAATTGTGCAGTACAACAGTGTGTACTAAATATGTTATTAATATTACAATTGATTTGAAGTTTCAAAATACAGTTTTAAGTTGTCTGTTGGCAGTCCTCATGACTGCCTCCGAATTTTTTTTAAATCGCAATGAAAATATTTACCGATAATATATCCGAATAGAACTCCACACGCGAAATACACGTGGTAGAAGTTAGCTAGTGTGGGCAACAGGTGTTTCTCGGCGATGTCCTCGATGTAGGGGGGGATGGCGACGCTGAACGCCCCCACGGCCACTCCCCCCACAAAACGGCCCACGTATAGGCCGTACACGTTGGGACTGGAAGACAACATATATGTCAGACAAACAATCGGATAGATACGTATATTTCTTTTTCAACATTATACATGAGTACATATGATATAATAAAGTATACACTACTGAATTTATATATATATATATATATACTGAATTTATATATATATATATATATATATATATATATATATATATATAATGTGGACAGTCAGAACTACTACTTTGCTCAGATTCGCGACAAGCAAACAAAAACAGAATAATAACGTGTGTTTTCTACTACAAGAAGTGGATTTACGGGGATCGAAGATCGGGCTGGGTTGCGCGCCTTGAGCGAGGCCTATATCCAGCAATGTACTGCCGAATGAGTTGATAATGAATGAATGAATGATGTTACTAAACAGGCATTCTTTTCTTTACCTGGAAGCGACTAAGATCCATGATATGACCAGAGGCAAAGCAAGGTATAAGAGAGTCTTCTTCCTGCCAAAGTTCTCAGATATCAAGCCGGCAGGCACCGCCCCGCATAGCGCTCCCAAACAGAGCAGTGAGGCGACCCAGGAACCCTCTGACACGTGTATCTAGAATAAAAATTCGAGAAGTTTTAACCCAAAAATATACTTCAGTTTAGAAGGGCAAACGAGTAAGGATGTCGCTTGATGGACAGCAATCAACGCCGCCCATACACATCCGCGACAACATAGGGATCACGGAAGCGTTGCCGGCCTTTTAGGAATGTGTAGACTTGTTTTTTGAAGGTGCCAATGTCGTATCGGTTCGGAAAGACCGCTGAAGGTAGCTATCTGGTTTTTAACATTTTACAATATTAAACTGTAGTAAAGTACGTTTTTCTAGAATCTTCTTTCCACGCACCACTACTCTGTGGGAACCAGCTAACTGCAGCGATGTTCCGAACCGATACGACATTGGAACCTTCAAAAAACAAGCCTATACATACCTTAAAGGCCGGCAACGCTTTCACAATGCCTATGGCACTGTGGATGTGTATGGGCGGCGTTGATTGCTCTCCATCAAGCGACACGCCTGCTCGTTTGCTTTCCTATCCTATAAAAAAAAACTTTAATTGATTTAAATATTGAACTTTATAGAATTTTATTTATTAATGGAGTCAGGCGTTACTTTGCGGAAATCCATCACTATATGGACAGTCAAAGGTTTTACTTAGCTAAGATCCGCGACAAGCAAAACAATAACAGAAAATTAATAATGTGTGTTTTGTAGATGTAGTTTTGTAGTTTGTAGTGTAGACTCTACGGAAGACAACCGAAAACTTTTCGGTTGTCTTCCGTAGAGTCTACTATACCTGAAGATGCCTCGTGTTGGGGCGAAACACGTGTCGTTAACAAGATGGAAAAGTGATAATGTGTGTTTGGTGTTGTGTATAGTGATTGGTGGGTGGAGAGTTGATGGCCGATTTTCGCTAAGTTTTTGGTTTAAGTTCCAAATAAATCCACTTAATCTAACGGAAAAAACACACATCATTAATTTTCTGTTATTGTTTTGCTTGTCGCGAATCTTAGCTAAGTAAAACTTTTGACTGTCCATATAGAATTTTATTTATATATCAAAAATACCTTACAAATGAAAGTGAGATGAGAATACCTACGGACTTTATTTCGACGTTTCTTCTCCATTTAAAGAATGATGGAAGAAGTTTGATTGCTAACAGAAAAATAAAGAAATTTAAGTATAACTTGTTAAAAACTTACCACTAGCCTGGGATGTGTTCCATTATGTACGTTGATACCTTCTTCCCTGTGGTACTGAAACAACAGGTACATTGATGATTATGTTTTAGAAGAACAGGCTAAGAGGCTTTGCATTATATATAGCTATGGCTAGATGACTTGAACCAGTTACTCTCCACTCTAAAATAAATAGTTTTACTATGGTTTAACTATATAGGCTATATAAAGTATGTCTATAGCTATAGATATGCCTTAAGCATTAGCATGTTGCTGACGCGAATCCACAGATTCTTTTCCTACCCGGAGTCGTGTAATGCGCCTATAGAACTTTTCACTTATATATAAATAAATAAATAAATCTTCTGGATCTAATATTTAATCTATAATTTATAAATTACATATACATATACGTAATATATATGACCACGCCTGTTTCCCCTAAAGATAGGCAGAGACCACAGACCTCCATCTGCTAAGATTTCGGTACGCTTTGCTTCATCCACACCCATCACTCTCTTCATACAACCTACTTGTCGACAACTTACTTTCGACCTAATCTTTATATATATATATATATATATATATATATATATATATATATATATATATATATATATATATATATATATATATATATATATATATATATATATATATATATATATATATATATATATATATATATATATATATATATATATATATATATATATATATATATATATATATATATATATATACATATATATATATATATATATATATATATATATATATATATATATATATATATTCCCCACAGGGGTTGGCAGAGACCACAGAGCTCCATTCGCTGCCATTCATCGCAGCGAAACGGCTCTTCATTGGTCGCTTTTCGCCCTCGTGAGACTCAGAACGTGACGGGTGGCGAACCACGTCGCCGTCATTTTCAACAAATTAACAACAAAAACGACCTAATCTTTCTCGGGAATAAACTATCTAAAGATTCTTTTACTAAAGTACTAATAATATAAAGTATTTAAAATTCACAAGCAACCGTCGCAATATTCATAAGCGCAAAGTGATTTAGTTGCCGTGAAACGAGACGGCCTTTGTTACGGCGGGCTTAATTTAATTTAACGAACTTCGGCGACCTTCGACGTCGTTGGGCCTAGTTGAGATTCATCAAGTTGGTAAGTAATCTCCACCTTGGGAATTATGTATATGGGATAGTTTTTAGTGTCCCCCACAATCTGGCGAATGGGTATTTTGATTTTAGCAGTTAACAGAGCGAACGTCATTACAAACTAGACAGCAGAAAAGAGCACGTGGTAGACCCAGGTAACATTGAAAGGACTGCATCCAGGTAGACCAGGCTATCCTATGGAAAAAAAATTTGAAGCGCTTTGACCTAAAGGTGGCTGGGAAAAATTTTGTGTAACATTAGATTTGTGTGTGTGTGTGTGTGTGTGTGTTGTATGTGTATGTGTGTGTGCTAACAAAATATGACCTATAAAGGTTAAAATAAATGATTTTTATTATATTTATAGGATTTGGTGTATCAATTCTACATTTACCTTCGGTAAAATAGCCAGAGGAGCGTTCTAAACGCCGGTTTGCGAGGTCGCGGCGTCGGCAGTCCGGATAACCGCACTGTTATTTATTGAGTCGCTAATGAAAACATTATATATTGCCTTGGCGGGGCGCTGTTAAAGGAGTACGCTGATGAAATGAAATTTCTTAGAGAAAAAAAAGAACAAAACGAACAAAGACGCCGTTTTCTCAAGCTATAATTTTTATTTAATAAATATATTATAAGAAATAACATTATATTTCGCTATGCAGTGTATGTTTCTAGGTAAAATTAATAAACCAAACTTACTCGACAGGTACAACTAATCGATGACTAAAAATATTTTCAATTGAGGCCGGAAAGTGTCATTATGGGGGTGGGAATGGGAGGGGGTGGGATAAAGGGAGGAGGTGGGATAAAGGGAGGGGTGAGATAAAGAGAAGGGGGATGGGGTTGGGCCTCCGGAACTCGGCCGCTCACCGTACGAAGCGCGGTACGTAAGCTACCACTTAGACGCCGGTTTTCTGCGGGAGTGTGGTACTTCCCCGATTTTTGTATAATTAGGTAATAAAATTGTATTCAAAACAACTTACATCTGTAGCCGTTGTCAACAATTGGAGAGCTGATGATGACCAAGCTACACAAACACCAGCCGCTAACGCACCAACATTTACTGAGACAAATACAAAACGAATTAGTCAAACATCACACAAAAATATCGACAAATAAAAAGTATACAAAACAATAATCACAAACTTTAGTTTAAAACAGAATTTTTATCGATGAACGCCCTCCGCGTTTGATTTTTTTATGAGAAAGGAAGACGGGGAAGAGGAGAGAGAATGAAGAGGAAGACAGCAAACCAGCAGACGTGTAACCTGATAGAAAACAATCAACGACGCCCAACGATTGTCGGTTCAGCGACAAACTTGTTCAGCACATTGCCACTTCAGTCTGCTAATTTGAACAGTTTTTCACTTGTATAATGGGTCACTTGTATAATGTAATATTATTTAGGTTTTAGTTTTATATGGACAGTCAAAAGTTTTACTTAGCTAAGATCCGCGACAAGCAAAACAATAACAGAAAATTAATAATGTGTGTTTTTCCGTTGGGTTTAGTGGATTTATTTGGAACTTAAACCAAAAACTTACCGAAAATCGGCCATCAACTCTCCACCCACCAACCACTATACACAACGCCAAACACACACTATCTTCAGGTATAGTAGACTCTACGGAAGACAACCGAAAAGTGAAAGAAACCGAACTTTTCGGTTGTCTTCCGTAGAGTCTACGATACCTGAAGATGCCTCGTGTTGGGGCGAAACACGTGTCGTGTACAAGATGGAAAAGTGATAGTGGATTTCCGCAAAGTAACGCCTGACTCCATTAATAGTTTTAGTTTTAGTTATTGTAAAAAAAACGTGTCATGAATAATTTTTTTTCCATTCTATTTCTATTCAATTCTATGACACAAAATGTATTGTAATCACCTATTCCAGCTGCAATGTACTGTGTGGTGATTCCAGATGTATCTCTCTTTATATCCGGTACAGTTTCCAACCTTTGTAACACTTTAGCGTTGCCATTTCTATATTCCTGCGTCTCTGCGTTCGACACGGTATTCGCTATGCCGTTCCCGTTTTCGGCCCCATCGTTTCCGGAAGCGCCTGCCTCTGGATCCCTCTCTGGTAACGTTGACGCTTCCTCTGAAACATAGCATTTGTTTAAATTGAGAACACAACGAACACTGCCAATAATTTTACTAGCGTTAGAGCCGCGCTGCAGACGAATACTTTGACAAGAGTGGCATAATATTTGTCTGTAGCACGAATGGGCCGGCTCGCCCGCGCGAAGTACCACACTCCCGCAGAAATCCGGTGTCTGAGTGATAGCTTAGCTACCGCGCTTCGTACGGTGAGCGGCCGAGTTCCGGAGGGCCAAAACTCACCCTATCTCCCTCTATCTCTCCCTCTCTCATTCCCACTCCCATAATGACAGTTTCCTTAAAGGTCGGCAACGCTTCCACACGGCCGGTTTTCTGCGGGAGTGTTGTACTTTCCCAGGCGAGCCGGCCTATTCATGCTACAGACAAATTTTACACCATTTTTGACAAAGTATTCGTCTAAAGTTCTACCACTATTAAAATAGGTAGCATTGGGATGACCTGGAACAAAATAAAGCGCATAGCTCAAGATACAACGCGATGGCTGAGTACTGTGGACGTCCTCCGGCCCACATAGGGGACATAGGGATATAAGTCAAGTAAGTCCAGTTGATGCTGTTGGTGTTAAGAGAGCAGTGAGGAGGTGGAGAGTTGCTGACGGTCTTTTTCTAGGTAAGAATTATGTAGATAAGATATTCTGTAATGTGCGTCTATTGCAGGTCAGTATATATATTACAGTATACAAAATTGTAACGGATATATTGATTGAACGAAATTATTTTTCAGTGTTTCATGTAATTATATGGAGCCACCATAGTGTGAATAGATAACGTTAAATTTCCTTTCTTCGTTGTTAATATAAAATTATATATCACGTCACGTATCAATAATATTCTTCGAATAAAATAATCAACATTCACCGCGACATGAACTATAAGCTGAGTTAAAATAAACAATAAAAATGTAAACTATTACAAACAGATAAATTTGTTGAGAAACAGAATATTATCGTTGGTTTTTCAATAAACAGAAAATTTTATATCGAGAAAAAACATCTGACGCGTACTTGTTTTGGTGATGGGTTTCATCCTCATCACCTGGATGGCTGGCCGTTTACCATCATGCGATATAGTGAAATTATTTACCACCTGCGGTGTTCCCACGTAAATAAGACACAGGGGCAAGAGACGAGCGTTTATGTCCACAAAAGGTGAGCAATGTATCTTAGACGCCTGCGTCGATATATATATATATATATATATATATATATATATATATATATATATATATATATATATATATATATATATATATATATATATATATATATATATATATATATATATATATATATATATATATATATATATATATATATATATATATATATATATATATATATATTTAAGCATCTATATATCTACGCTCGATATTTAACTTCACGTATCCATTTTCTGGCAGCTGCTCTGCACAATATGCATCTCCATCTATCCGGGGGCGTCTGATAATGAATTTAGTAAAACACGGATTTCATATTATACATAGAGAGGAAGGAAGACGACTGATAAAAGACATTTTCGTCGCGGATGTGGATGGAAAGGTCGGTAATATCAAGCAGAATATACCTTGATCTTGCTGAACTTCTTAAGAAAGGCCAGGTCAAAAGTACCCTTAACCGGCGAGAATGTATGAAGAGAACGATGAGTGTGGATGGAGCAAAGAAAGTGTTAAACAGATGATCAAAAGAGCATTTTATACCCAATCTCACATGGATAAAATATGTATATTATTCTGTGTGTGTATATACATATATACACACACAGAATAATATTATACATAAGTAATATTATATATTAAAAATAAATAAATTACTAATAATATTTATAAATTAATATTAATATTTTTAATAAATAAATAATATATAAAATATTTTAATAGTATATACTTTAAGCATGTTGCTAACGCGAACCTATAGATTTTTCCCTACCCAGGGTCTTGTAACGCGGGTATAAAAGTTTTCGGTTAAAAATTATTGGTATTAATATTCATAGGAATTCCTCTCAGACAATCTAGTGTAGAGTATTCATGTTTTAATACCAAGCTTTGCATTTAATTAGTTCTTGACGTATTATTTATTTATTATACAATATATAAACAAATAAATACAAAATCACATACAAAACATTATACTAATTTTGAAAACTTTGCCATTGTCAGATTTAATATATTATTTTAATTTAATTATAATATATTATTTTAATTATAATATATTAACTTATATTAAAAATATATGCACCATTACAAAATCATTTTATGTATATGTAATATGTTGCGTGTGAGTGGTACGTGAGTATATGTATGTGTGAGAGGCAAGAGTGTATATTTAATAATATTTATTGTCTGAAAGAATTTTAAGAACGTTTATTTTAAATGTAGCTTTAGTGATATAAAATAAATCTTTGAATAACTCTAATTTTTAAATTAAAAAATGTACTCACTCGTATCCATGTGTTAAACTTAAGTTCCAGGTGTGCAGAAGTCTCACTCGTCAGGTGTACAAATGGCTTTACCTCAATGATAATTAATGAAACATATTGATTGTTAAACAAACGGAAAGTACAGTGCTGTATAGCAGACTGATGGTGTGACTTGCTCTCGTAATCTTGATAACGCTCGGGAGTAGAAAAATATAATGACAGGGCCGCCAAACCGCGGGTCGCTTTTTATTTTTAAATTTTTCCTCATTCAAATCAATTTCTAAACAAGTTGTCTGTTGTGTATGTGGGTATTTTTTTATATATATTCAAGCCTATGCCTCGCAGGGGTTGGCAGAGACCACAGAGCTTCATCCGCTACCATTCTACGCAGCGAAACGGCTCTCCATTGGTCGCTACTTGCTCTCCTGAGAATCAGGAAGTGACGGGTGGCGAACCACATCGCCGTCATTTTTCAACAAATCACGTATATTTATTAAATTCGTCTTAGTGAATCCCACGAGCCGCAAGGTAGGATGGAGGTCAGCCCCAGCAAAGCCCTGCATGCTGAGGTAAGGCACCATAGTATCCGGGGGAGCCCGATCCCGGGACGGTCGGCACGCTTGCGACTAAGCTCGCCCTTAGCCACGCATCCATTGGCCCGGCAGACCGTGGATTGGCGGAGAGGAAGGGAAAAGATAGAAAAGAAAGGAAGGGGCGGGAACGGAAATGCGGATTGGGGGGGGGGGTTACCCGACTCGGAATAAATATTTATAAATCCATACATATTTTCGCGACCATTGACTCCGCGGGCGGAGGGCCCCGCCACTGGACCAATCGGTCGTCTTAAGAATTATTATATTCGCATGTGGGTAGTCTTAAGAATTATTAATACTTGCGGTAATACCCGTATGATAAATCGGTATGCAATTATTCAGCGTTTGGACTGCACGCATACCGTGCTAACGTGGGTAACGGTATTAAGAAATGGAAACGTGCAAAATGCAACTATTAAACGGGAAATATAATGATCATATTCAAGATTGGAAAACGCATATCACTATTTTAGTCGCGTACAACATAAATCATTTATGACCTTTATAAATGACCTTAGTTGAATAATTTTATTACTATTATAATAATTCTTTATTGGCATAATTTGAGATATAACAAGATGAAAAAATTGTATATAAGCTCCATCACGTTGCTACTTATGGCGTACAAATTTAATCATTTATTTATTTGTTTATATAGACACAAAAATATACACTACACTAAATCCATAAGGCGCTTCCGATTATAAAGCATTAAATTATTAATAAACTGTTCCATTGTCATTAAAATTATAATTGATTCATCTATTACATACATTCGATCCAAATTTTAAAGCAAAAAAGTCCTTAGTATTATAAATATTGCCATCTGTTAGCCATTCACATAGTCTTTTTTTTAAATAATCTTGTGTTCAATTGTTTTTTATTCATGAGTTATATTGTTTTAGATGCGTATACACATGAACAGGCGGCTTTTGATATATTTCATCACACCGGTGACGACCAGCGTTGTCATAAGCTGTTTTAAATAGTTCCTTAAGCTTGGACACAAACACACACAACTCATATATGTAGAGAACTAGCAGCAGTAATAGACCAAGCTTCCTGAACACTGGCTGACACGACTCCTGTGGTTGGAGACCATAAATTGCCAGTAATGAGACCGTAATAATCATGTTATTAGTTTAGTAAGACGTGCTCATATTAAGTTCAGTCAAATATATGTAGTCAAATATATATTAAAGACTAGCTAACTCGGCAAACTTCGTACCGCCTCAGAATCAATAAATATAAAATCTGAACGATAATTGCAGAATGTTTCAACTTTAGTAAAAAATGTGGTCAAAACTTAACACGAACAAAAAGAAATCGTAATCAATGAAAAAATGCTCGATATGAATTAAGCTTTATTATTATTTTTAATAATACATAATGTTGCTTGAAAATTGTTATGTCACAAAGCTTATGAGCTTACAAAATAAAGTTTGTAGAGTACGGTTCTAGTTTGAAACTTGCTTACAATACATTTATTTATACACAAATTAATAAAATATTTTTATCTGATTAAATACAACACAAATTAAATATAATTAAGGAATTTTATTATTATATATTACACTTGATGTTACTTAAAAATAGTCACGTCACAACGATTAGGTAATTACAAAATAAACATCAAATATTTGACGAAAACGAAATTGTCACTTTTACTATATTCCTAATATTTTTATCATATGTACTCACCTTTTAAACCTTCTCTGTACTACCAAAAATAATTCAAAACCAAAATTAAGCAAATCGATCCAGCTGTTCTCGAGTTTTAGCGAGACTAACGAGCAGAAATTGATTTTTAAATATATAGATTTTTCAAGGTAATATTTATATTACAACATAATAGAACATTTGACGTCAGGCTGTTTGAAATTTAAAGCCAGGAATCGGTATAATTTTATTTGCAATTCCGAAGAACGACTTCGCAGATCAAACTGTTTCGAATCATTGTATTTCGCAGAAATTGAAATAAGCAGTTCAGCTCCCTCTATTTACGTTGTAAATTCAATATCAACATTTCATTTGGTTGTTTCAATCATTAGGTTATTTTGCTCTTCATTATACTGAATGTTTATTGTATAACTTATATTTACAATTAAGATTGGATAGACGCTGACAGTCCGTCTGCTTGGAGAGAGCTATGCTCGGAGTTTCTCTGGTAGATATGATCCGGAATGAACTAAAGTATCCGACATGGCCTTTCGAATTAGCAAACTGAAGTGGCAATGGGCTGGTCACGCTCGTCCGTATCACACTCCCGCAGAAAACCGGCGTCTGAGAGGTAGCTTAGCTACCGCGCTCCGCCCGGTCAGCGGTTTAGTCACCAACCCACTTATAATGACACTTTTCTTAAAGGCCGGCAATGCTTCTGTACCATCTATGGCACTGCGGATGTCTATGGCCGGCTTTGATTGCGTTCCATCAGGTGACACGCCTGCTCATTTACCTCCCTATCTCATAAAAATATAAGACACAACTTAAATCTTTTTTTTTTTATTATGTTTAAGTTTTTTAAGTTAGAATTGACTTCTGTTTCAGAATCCCATTGCCAGCAATTTCTATCACGAATGGCTCGGGTCGTTTAAGTTCTTTCTTCATTGGGTGTATGTTAAGAGTCAGATGAACCGACCCCCCTCCTCGGATCATCCATGTTCTTTCATTTTCTTAAGCATTAAGGGCCAGAAGGGCAAACAACTCTTCCTCAACCAACATCTCTATGTCCGTCTCTATCATCTTACCTCTTTCTCAAAAGAAGCTGATAAGCATGTAAGTAAGCTAGCACTTTAATATTCGTCATCCGTCTATCGTGTAATAAAACTTTTTAGCAGTAATACTTCTAAGTTCAACTAAAGAAAGTTTTCAAAGAGAAATGTTAATGTGGTACCCAACTAACAATTACATAACCTAAAAGTTGAGACAAAATTTGAAATGTTTCGCACAATGTACAAACTTTTGATGTCTTGCCAGTTTTTTTAACATATTTATTAAAAGTATTTTTTTCTTTTCACGAATAACTAAGGTACAAGAACTGTATATCAAGTGAAAACAAAATTATAAATATTATTTTAAATGTGGAGATTTGGAATTGTGTGTGAGAGATGAGAAAATAAATGCTGCTAACTTTTTACTATTTTCCGAGTCGCATCCATTGACGTGTAAATCATATACAAGTTTCGTCCTCACTATCTGGATTGATAGCGATCTAGTGCGGTTTATTTTTTCAGATAATTTTTTTCCACTACCTTGTAGAACTAGTTATCTCCAGCGTTATTTCCAAACCGTTAAAAAACAACTCAAAAACCGGCAATGCTTCAGAACTGCCTATGAGATTGCTGACGTCAGGTGACACGCCTGTTCGTTTGCTGTTCTAGTAGGGTTTATCTCCACTGTTGCGCAAAAAAAAAGTAAATATTCTGGACACGCGAGGGCCGAAAAAGTTTTTTTGTTTGTGGATTTTCATATTTTATCTGAAACATACAGGTTGATAGAATACATAGATATTACGTCTCAAATAATATAAATGCGACCCACATGTGAGCAGCCCTGTCAGCGATAACCTTCCAATCACAACGCAACCCCTTATCCATCTCGCTTAGCTCATCCACGCCGATAGTTGTGCATGTATGAACAATTCTACAATTGATGTCTGCTAGATAAGTTTGTTTGTCTGAGTAAGTTTATATTTAAAATAAAAAATATCATACATACTTAAATATCGTCACGCCTGTTTCCCGTAGGGGTAGGCGGAGACCACAGATCTGCATCTGCTACGATCTCGGCATACTTTCCTTGCTTCCTCCACACTCATCACTCTTCTCATGCAAGCCCGCCGATTAAGGTTACTCTTGACCTGACCTTTCTTAAAAACTACGGCAATTTGGTCAAGGTATGTTTTCAGTGGTCTTCCCTTGTCGACCCTTCCATCCACATTAGCAACGTAAATTTCATTTGCCAGTCGTCTTTCATCCATCCTTTTTTGCCCAAACCATTTAAGCATCCCTTTCTCAACTTTTGTCACGACACCTTATTTTATTCCACATTGCTCGCTTATATCTTCTTTATAAAAAATATTCCTTGCGTTTCCAGCAAGTGAGGATTTCTTGTCCTTGTCGTCTGTATGTGTACCTTAATATTTTTAATAATTACCGATATTGCATCAGTTTAGAAGAGGGTTTTCTTTATAAAAATCAATTTATATATATATATATATATATATATATATATATATATATATATATATATATATATATATATATATATATATATATATATATATAAATCAATTGCTGTTCGTTAGTCACGCTAAAACTCGAGAACGGCTGGACGGATTTGGCTAATTTTTGGTTTCGAATTATTTTTGGAAGTCCAGGGAAGGTTTAAAAGGTGAGTAAATATGATAAAAATATTAGGAATATAGTAAAAGCAACAATTTCGTTTTTTCCTTAGAAACTATTCCTACCTGTCAAATATTTGATGTTCGTCCCGTCGTTCAGAAATCAATTAAATTTAAAAGTCGTTCAGAAATGAAATGAAATTAAAAAGTGAAGTTTCTTTTTCATTTCTTTGATTGTGAATTTTGGTTTTTTTATTGATTACGATCTCTTTTTGTTCCTGTTAAGTTTTGACCACATTTTTTACTAAAGTTGAAACATTCCGCAATTATCGTTCAGCTTTTTTATTTATTGATTTTGAGGCGGTACGAAGTTTTGCCGGGTCAGCTAGTAAATAAAATTAAAATATCGCTCCATTCAACCGTCTCCATTTGGAAACCGGCGTCTGAGTGGTAGCTTACCTACCGCGGTTCGTCCAGTGATCGGTTGAGTTTCGGCATTGCAGATGTCTATGGGCGGGGATGATCGCTTGCCACCAAGTGATCCGTATGCTCGTTTGCTTGCAATGCTATAAAAAAATACAAAAACAATCGATTCATATACACACTCTTGCCGAAACTACAGGAGGAGGGGAAGGGATGGGAGGGGAGGGGGAAGGGGAGGAAGGAGAGGAGGTGGGTTGGGCCTCCAGAGCCGCCAAGATGCCGGTTTTCTGCGGGAGTATGGTACTTCCCCAGGCGAATCGGCCCATTCATGCTACAGACAAAAAATATGCCATTCTTGACAAAGTATTCGTCTGCTACGGTGTTCTAACACTAAAAATTTTACCAGTTACCACCATAACCTCATATAGAGGCGTCGAAAAAACAAGCAGCTAACCACTGATAAAAAATAAAATTGTCCGTCTATGTGATAACGTAGTCGAAATGAGGCGATTGCGTACCGGGAACGCAGCGCGGGGCCGCGATAAGGGCGCGTAATTGATGGCGTGGCTCTTAGACAATCTATGGGGTTATTACATCAGCACATTAAATGGCCACATTTATTTTTTTATTTGAAACATGTGCTATCATATGCTAACACTTGTATAAATATGAATGGTCAAAACTCACTCTGGACAGTCAAAACTTCTACTTAGCTAAGATCCGCGACAAGCAAACAATAAAAGAAAATCAATAATGTGTGTTTTCCTGTTGGATGAAGTGGATTTACCTGGAACTTACAGCAAAACTTACCGAAAAACGGCCGTCAGCAACTCTCCACCCACCAACCACTGTACACAACACCAAATACACACCACCGCTTTAACACATTGCACACGACACGTGTTTCGCCTCAACACGAGGCATCATCAGGTATAGTAGAGTCTACGGAAGACAACCGGAAAGTCACTTTGCTTAGATCCTCGAACACAAATCTCAGTAATTTAAATTTGATTATCCATCTTTGTAACAACTGATGTCTGCTAGATAAGTTTGTTTGTTTGAGTAATTTTATATTTAAAATAAAAAATATGTCCACGCCTGTTTCCCGTAGGGGTAGGCAAAAACCACAAATCTCCACGTGCTACGATCTCGGCATATTATCCTTGCTGTCGCCACACTTATCATTCTCCTCATGCAAGCTTCACCGGTTAAGGGTACTCTTTATCAGGCCTTTCTTAAAAAACTTCAGCAATTTGGTCAAGGTATGTTTTCCGTGATCTTCCTCTACCGACCCTTCCATCCACATTCGCAAAGTAAATTTCTTTTGCCAGTCGTCTTTCATCCATCCTCTCTGTATGCCTAAACCATCTAAGCATCCCGTTTTCAACTTCTTTTACTCCACATTGCTCTTCTATATCTTCATTTCTTATTCTATCATTCAATTTTATTATTATTATATCAAAAATATGCGCTTTGTTCTTTATGAGCGTTATAAATACGTCTAAATTTTTGTTCATTTATTCTAGAACATTTATTTGTAATTCTATCTGTCCAACTTAAATCTAGGTTGTTCATATTGAACAGTCTACTAACGGTCTAGTCTATTTAGGTTATATATGTTAGTAGTCGTGTGACCCTAGTGGCACCATCGTCTGGGTCCAATCGAATCGCCGCGCATTTCCGTTGCTCCATTGACTTTGATAACATATGTCAATTGCTCACGAACATACATACATACATACATACGTCGAAATACTAATTTGATTGTAGAACTGATGTTTTATTATTCTGTAGAGCCACGCTGCTCAATACAGACGAATACTTCCTCAAGAATGGCATAATATTTATCTGTAGCATGAATGGGCCGGCTCGCCCGGGGAAGTACCACACTCCCGCAGAAAAACGGCGTCTGAGTGGTGGCTTACCTACCGCGCTTCGTACGGTGAGCGGCTGAGCTCCGGAGGCCCAACACCTTCCCCCTCGCCCCTCCCGCTCACAAAAGGCCGACAATCAATCTGAGATGCCTCCGGCGTTTTGGATGTTTATAAGCGCCGGTGATCTATTTCCACCGGGTGATCTACACGTTCATTCGTCGGTTCTGCTACAAAATAAAAATAGGATCTTAATTCTAATTAAATTAATCATAATTACTTGTTCCACGTTCCAATCTTGTTCACCTCCTATGCATTTAGTACCATTTTATGCCGCATTCCACATTTATATAAAACTAAATACTCTAAATTAGATCCATTCTATTTGTCAGCTAGCGCTATTAAAAAACCATGGAAGGTCCAAAAAAAATAAAAAAAAATTTAAAATTCAATAATATATCTTATTTTTAACTATTATCGATCTACGTTACACTCGCAAATGTCCACAAACACACCCATACACACACAGACACACAATCAAATGCATATACGCATTCATGTGCATACATAAACAATTTGCTTAAATACCAAAGCTAACATCTGATGATAAGTCGTTACCGACTTTTTCTTGTTACATCTTTTATATTGATTTTATTTTGTCTTTTACACTCTAAATATTTTTCACGTGCTACTCTTAACCTATTGTTAAGCCTTCCCAGTAGCATGAATTACAGACAAATAATATGCAATTCTTGACGAAGTATTCGTCTGCAGCGTGGCTCTACCACTATTAAAATCGATCGATTTATTAATTCCTTAATTCATTTCTTAATCATCTACTAGATGTGAAATTCATCTCACATATGCGTTCGTCAGAACGTCTTTAATTAAGGAATTAATAAATCGATCGATTTTAATAGCGGTAGAGCCTAACAACCCTAACAATTTATGTTTTTAAAAATTTAATATAAAGTAACCTTTACATTAAAATTAAAATAACCGTCTTATCACAATTCAATGTGTCAAAATAATCTTCTTTTATTATATTAACAGGTTTCCGAGGTATAAACAGGGTTTATATTGTAACCTGGGTTATCCATTGTTGCAGTTCGGAGGTCAAGTTTTGATTGTTTTAATGCAACTATATTTTTTTTGTTGCCACAATTGTATCGATATTAAGATTGTGAAGGTGAAAGGAATGTCATAGTGACGTCTCATAATTAAGATTGTTTATCTAAGTAAATTCTTTATAACAGCCACGTTACGTGAAATATGGACCTTTTATTTGATTATTATTATTTAATTTACTTCAATTGATATTTTTTTTTGTTTCTTTGATGGCAATTAGTTATAACTATTATGCCAGTGCAAACGATAGTCAGCTTGTTACGTTACGTCTTGATAAAATGGTGGCCATTCTACCAAAACCTTCTATGGACTTTTGCAGTTTTAAAAAGTCACGAACTGTCTTTTTCCGCCAACTTAAATCAATGACGTTGTGTTTTTATTTCATTTTCATAATCTTATATTATTAACAGTTTTATTGTTTAATTGTGGTGGCGTATTATACAATATAGTTCGATTAAGGTGTATAAGTGAAATGATATGATATAAATGCGTGCATCGTATCTTTTTGAGTTGACTGAAAAAGTCCATAAAAGGTTTTGGTAAAATGGCCACTAATTTATCAATACGTAACGTGATAAGCTGACTTGTTACATGTCAAGAGATTGGATATTATTGTATTTCACTTGACACTGGCATAATAGTTGTAACTAATTGCCATCAAAGAATAGAAAAGAAAGTCACGAACTATAATAAAAAAATATGATAAAAACAATGCAAACGTCACATATGTAAGTTGGCGGGAAAAGTCAATTGATATTCTCATTACAACTTTTCTTGTCTTTCCTTTGATGGCAATTGACAGTAAAATACAATAATATTAAATCTTCTCAAATCTAACTACGTTTTGATAAAATGGTGGGCTATTTTACCAAAACCTTCTATGGACTTTTTTGAGTTAACTTAAAAAGTCACGGTACACGTATTTATTTACACTCCATTTTTGCACCTTACTCTATATTATACAATATGCCATCACAATTAAAAAATGTAACTGATAATATCATAAGTTTATGAAAATGAAATAAAAATGTCAACTATGTAATTTGGCGGGAAAAAAACAATTGATATTCTCATTATAACTTTATATCTGTCATCAGGATTATAGTCCTTGTTTTTAATTTTTTTATAATCTACCAATAACTTAAACATTAGTTGGATCTTTTTATATAGTTGATACAGAAATATATTAATACAAGCGTGTAGTGTAGTGGAAGAAAAATTGGGTTTTAACTCATTTCGAAGTACGATGTAATTTTGAGGCAAAACCAATGACTGTTATAATTGTTTTGGTCGATTTATTTATTATGTGCCAATATGTAACCTTTGAAACTTTCGATTTTAAAAAGTCCACAACAGACATAAAAATTGTTTTCGACGAAACGTAATAAACTCAATGAAGAGAGAGATCAGAATTATCAATGGACTTGTTTGTTTGGACTTGTCGGTTGATTGTGCAAATAATACGACATGTGACAAGGTACACCATCCGTTTCCCAAAAAATGTGAGACAAAATCCTAAACTAGTCAAATTACGAGCCCTCTGCTTGCTAGTTTGAAGAAATTAAAAAAATTAAAGGCCCAACAAGATCATTGAGAAAGATCAGAGATAAGCAAAAAATCAAATAAAGAAGGTTTAACTGTATATTCGGGGACTTGTCCTTGGGACTATCCCAGATCTAACACTACAAGCACTTAGGTCCCAAGTTGAAGAGCGCCCTAAATGTTCCGGGATGCCTTTCGCGAAGTGGGATGAAAACCTGAGGCTTCACAATTGATGATGGGTCCACAAAAGTAGCGCCATCTAAGGAATGCCTAAAGGATATATAAAGGATATGGAATGTATAAAGTCAGATATAACCCTTTGGTCACCCTCAGGCGGAAGGGTATCTATAAAAGATTTCTCCAGTGTTAAAAATAGCTTTGACTGTATATTAATCCACTGTTAACCTCACCAGAACACATTACCTTCTACTGAGTAAATCTGACAACCAAAATGATGGTGGTATCGTAAAATCATAGGCTAGGTCAGATTGGTAACGTATAGCAAATGTACCAAGTCATCTGTAATTTTTCTATTTATTTTCTATTATTGGAAATTATTATGTACAGGAGAGGACTGTTAAAAATATAAACAAATAAAATAAATCTACTTTATAAATTTAAAAAAAAAGAGGAAATGGAATCAGCCAGGATGATTTAAAATTGATGATTTGAAGGATGATTTGAAATATGTAATTATCTAACAAATTAATTAAGTAATATGTGGACATTCAGAACTTTTACTTAGCTAAGGTCCGCGACGAGAAAACAAAAACACAAAAATAATGTGTGTTTTCTAATGGAAGAAATGGATTCACGGGGAATCCAATCTAAATCTTAGCGAAAAACGGCCGTCAGCAACTCTCCACGGCAAAATCTAATTTTTTATATATTCACGCCTATCCCCCGTAGGGGTTGGCAGAGACCACAGAGCTCCATCCGCTGCCATTCATCGCAGCGAAACGGCTCGTCATTGGTCGCTTTTCGCCCTCGTGAGAATCAGGACGTGACGGGTGGCGAACCACGTCGCCGTCATTTTCGACAAATTAGGTATATTAAATTCGTCTTTAGTGAATCCCACGAGCCGCAAGGGAGGATGGAGGTCAGCCCCAGCAGAGCCCTGCATGCTGAGGTAAGGCACCATAGTCCCCCGGAGAGCCCGACCCCGGGACGATCGGCACGCTTACGACTAGGCTCGCCCCTAGCCACGCATTCATTGGCACGGCAGACCGTGGATTGGCGGAGAGGAAGGGAAAGGATAGAGAAGAAAGGAAGGGGCAGGAAAGGAAATGCGGATTGGGGGGGTTACCAGACTCGGAATAAACATTTAAAAATCCATATAAATATTTATTCCGATGCGGGAATCGAACCCGCGACCATTGACTCTGCGAGCGGAGGGCCCCGCCACTGAGCCAATCGGTCGTCGCAAAATCTAAAAGAACAGTTGGAAAAACGAAAAATTCAAAAATTGCCAATTTTGTACTCCCAATTAGTGTCAATCAATGGCGATCGGGACGGCTTTATCGTCTAACGGACATGTATACACAACTATCGTTTATTTTGTGCTAGTTTTAAACGTATATATAAATAAATATATAAAACGCATTAAACGTCAGTATTGATTTTAATTTAAATTGGTTCATTTTAAAAAATCCTGATTAAAGTGACTTTAGATAGCAGGTTGATAAAATTGGAAGTTTGATTATGATTGATGATTGCTGATCAAAAGTTATAATCACATAAATTGTAGGTGAAACGAAGTTCACCATCATGTAATAGAATTATAATATTTTAAAAGATATATTATGAAAATATATTTGAATAATACTGTCCTGATAGATTCACATATATGGTGAACCTACAAATAATCGATCAATTAACCCATTCGTTTATTTATTGCCGCTGTTTAGTCTAATGAGCTCTGGCTGCCCGGGCCTTGATCCGATGCAGAATAACAACTTATAATATCAACAAGTTATTTCCTGTGTATCATATAGTAGGTCTAATGTGAAAAGCGAATAGAGATATTTCTTTCGGGATAGGTAAGCAAAGAAGCAGGCATCATTTGATGGAAAGCAATCAACGCCTAACGAACAGCTGGGTGAAGCTACATGATTAGTGGAGTTCAGAGTGACTGTGCTGAAATATTTTATTATTTCTCTGTCCTTTTGAAAAATTATATCTTCTTCAAGTGCCTCTCCGACTAGCGAAGGTTGGAAGCCAATTCAGCACAACTTTCCTCCTCTTTCGTGAGATGCAGCAGTTCTGGAGCACTCGCTATCCTAGTCTACTCCCTAATAATACGTAGCCAAGACTTTCTTTTTCGACCTACTTGCCTTTTGCCCGCGATTTTTGCCATCATGATCAGTTGCAGCAATTTGTACCTGTCATGTCTCATGATGTGACCCAGATAAGCAACTTTTCTACCTTTTTCTATCTCTTATATAGGATATGTTCTATAAGAGTTTCCAGCCAATGTTACGTTTTTTCTATGCAGACAAGAAACCCTAAAAAGTAAAAGGTTTTATATCTATTCAATCCACCAGCTCAGGGCGAGGCTACATTGTAATCCTGTGAATCATGCCTTATTGTTATCTTTTGTTAAACACGTCTCGACTCTGAATTGTAAAAAGGTCCCTTGGGAACATGTCGTGCGTAATATGCGACTGATAATAACTACGTGACGTCGTTTCAAATTCTGATAACAGTAAAAGCTCAAACTCTGTCATCTTTGTAATTCTAAATTATGCTAGTTAATTCTTCGTTCTTTCTTTCTTTGATGGCAATTAGTCATAACTACTATGCCAATGTCAAGTAAAATGTAATAAAATCAAGTATCTTGAAATGCTTCTAGTCAGCTTGTCAAGTTACGTTTCGATAAAATGGTGGCCATTCTGCTAAAACCTTCTATGGACATTTTTTGATGACTTAATCGAAATATATTGTACAATACGTCACCACAATTGAACGATATAACTTAAAAAAAAAAGACTATGAAAAATGAAACAAAATACAACGCAACTGATGTAAGTTGGCGGGAAAAGTCCTAACTCTTCTTCTCTTCATAATTTAGAGTGGTAGAGCCACATTGCGGATGAATACTTTGTCAAAGAATGGCATATTATATATGTGTAGCATGAATGGGCCGGCTCGCCCGGGGGAATTCCACACTCCCGCAGAAAATCGACGTCTGGTTGGTAGTTTAGCTACCGCGCTTTGTCCGGTGAGCGGTTGAGTTCCGGAGGCCTAGACGTGATGGCTGGCGAACCACGTCTCCGTCACTTTTAAATAAATAAAGATTATTAAAATTCGGCATAGTGAATCCCGTGAGTCGCAAGGGAGGATGGAGGTCAGTCCCAGCAGAGCCCCGCATGCTGAGGTAAGGCACCATAGCAGCCTGATAAAGGGACGGTCGGCACGCTTGCGACTAAGCTCGCCCCTAGCTACGCATCCTTTAGAACGGCAGACCGTGGATTGGCGCAGATGAAGGGAAAAGGATAGAGAAGAAAAAACGAAAGAGCAGGGGAAAGGAAAGATGGATTTAGACAGGATGATAGGGATATGATACTACCCCAATGTAAGACAAGGAGTGAAACGGCAGTAGCTCGGGAGGCCGGGATCGCATACCCGTGTATCATAACTACCGGACAGGCAGCTAGGCAAAGATACTCCCTGACAGGTAGGTCATTGTATATAAATATAAAATTATATTTTTCAAATTTTATTTTTAGGTTTACAATTTCAAGAAGCCAGCGGCGTAGTTGACTGTTTACGAAAGTTGTCTGAGGTCGAACGTTTTACATTAAGAGCCGTTTCAAGATGTCCCCGCTTAAATTATTACTTTAACTTTCTCTCAATAAACGTTCGTAGCTAACTTAAATGAGTTATCGACTTTAAATTGACAATTTTAACTCAGTAATAGACTAGCTTCTGATCACATTTTTGTCTTCATTTACCTTTCGAATCGAAACAAACTAAAGTGGCAATGGGCTTGTCAAGTTTGTCGGAGATTCAACAATCGTTGACGCAGACGCTTGGTGCTGGAGTGGAGACTGCGTCTTAAAGTTGCGTGGGATGCCCACCGGCTAGATGGCGCGACGATCTGCGTAGGGCGGCTGGCAGAAACTGGATGCGTGTAGCCGAAGATCGGGCTAAGTGGCGCGCCTTGAGTGAGGCCTATGTCCAGCAGTGGACTGCCACGGGCTGATATTGATCGAAGAGGGGTCAGGGGGGGCGGGGAGGAATACGTAAAATAAAGTTACAGTATGTCAGATGATATTTAACTGGGTGATTGTGTAAATATCTAAAAATACGAAAACTACAATGGACTGCGTGTGCAGCGGTGGGAAGACTGTTAGCTGATGCAGCAAAGATTAAAAATACGGGAGCATTGCTACTGTGTTGTTTACATATTTCGAAAAAAATTATGGTCTTGCTCACCTGATAAATTCTGTATTGTAATTTTCAAATGGTTTTGAATAGCATTCACACTACCCATCAGTACATGAGCAGCTAACTGACGGTTGGTTCGCTTATCAACTATCGATGTTAACATCAGTCGGCTACTATTACTTATATATTTGCAACACTACCTCCCGAACTAGAGCAAGAGCTCGCTTGTTATTTGACTGGAGATTTTCTCGCCGCCCGCTAAGAATTTTGAAATGGGAAGCAAAGGAATTTTTATTTAAAGCTTTCAACTGAGAACACTCAACTCCGCTGAGAGTGGGTAAGTGAAAAAATAGTAGTCCGCTAAAAACTGAAGAAAACTTGACAGGGCAAGAAGAAAGAATTATTATAATAGTTTAACGGTTTTTAAACGTACATCTTCTGTGGAAAATATTTCTTTTCTGTTCTCAAACAAGGTGATAACTGAAAATACGTACATACATATAGTCACGCCTGTTTCCCGGAGGGGTAGGCAGAGACCACGGATCTCCATTCGCTATAATCCTGGCATACCTTCCTAACTTCCTCCACACCCATTCATCTTTTCATTCATCCCTCATCTCACATTCATCGCAGCGAAACGGCTCTCCGTTAGACGTTTCTCGCCCTCGTGGGAATCAGGACGCGACGGGTGGCAGACCACGTCGCCGTCATTTTTAACAAATTAAGTTTTTTAAAATTCGTCAAATTGTATCCCAGGAGCCGCAAGGGAGGATGGAGATCAGCCCCAGCAGAGTCCTGCATGCTCAGGTAAGGCACCATAGTACCCGGGGAAGCCCGATCCCGGGACGGTGGGCACGCTGGCGACTAAGCTCGCCCCTAGCCATGTATCCATCGGCACGGCAGACCGTGGATTGGCGGAGAGGAAGGGAAAGGATAGAGAAGAAAGGAAAGGGCCGGAAAAGAAATGCGGATTGGGGGGGGGGAGTTTACTAGACTCGGAATAAATATTTATAAATGCATACATATATTTATTCCGATGCGGGGATCGAACCCGGGACCATTGACTCCGCGGGCGGAGGGCCTCGCCACTGAGCCAATCGGTCGTATAAGTAATAATTATAAACTACTTTTCAACCGTCTAACTTTAATGTGTCTTGCAACATCGAATTAGATCCAGCGAAGCGATAAGAACGAAGGTATTTTCCCCCTAGTTTTCATATCGAATATCTCAGTCCGAATTTAATCTAAACTTTTTGATAGGTGTTCATAGTTCAATGAATACGGAATAACCCTTACGAACGCGTAAATATAGATTATTGTTTAAATATAAGCTATTTGTTTGTATTAATTATTTACAATACAATTAACGCGGGCATTTCGTTTCTAAATTTCAGCGAAATCGGCCCATAAATGGCAATAATAGTACGTTTGTATGGCGGCCATCTTGTTTTCCGCCATTTTGCTTTGACACCTACGTACACGCATCACGCCAACACATTGTATATACCCGATTGTATGTGTGTGCGTTAGCGCTTCATGGATGGATAAAGTTTTGTGAGTCTCGTCAGCAACATGATGTAGTAATAGCAGCATTTAATATTACAATTATTATAGTTTGAAATTTCAATATACAGTTTTAAGTTTTCACTTCTGTCGGCAGTCCTCATGACTGCCTCCGATTTTTTTTTACCTCTATTTAGAATTTGTCTGTCTGTCGATCTTGTTATTTCACTATTTTTATAGACTATAATAGAACCCGTATTTAGTATGCTTTCATGAAAGCAGACTGAATGCGGTGGAAAAGAGAGCATTAAGAATTATGTGTGGTGTAACTTGGAATGATATCATATGAAAAGAAGATTTAAGATAACGGTGTGGAGTAAAATAAGGTGTCGTGATAAAAGTTGAGAAAGGGATATTTAGATGGTTTGGGCAGATAAAGAAGATAGATGAAAGACGACTGATAAAAGAAATTTATGTTCCGGACGTGGATTAAACTATCGGTAGAGGAAGACAAAAGAAAAACATAACTTGACTAAATTTAAAAAAAAGGCCAGGGCAAGAGTACCCTTAACCGGCGGGCTTGCATGAAGATAGTGATGAATATGGATGAAGTAAAGAAAGTGTGCCGAAATCGTAGCAAATGGAGGTCTGTAGTTTCTACCTAACCCTACGGGAAACAGGCGTGATGAAATGTATTTATGTACGTATGTATGTTTGTATGTATGTATGTATGTATGTATGTATGTATGTATGTATGTATGTATGTATGTATGTATGTATGTATGTATGTATGTATGTATGTATGTATGTATGTATGTATGTATGTATGTATGTATGTATGTATGTATGTATGTATGTATGTATGTATGTATGTATGTATGTATGTATGTATGTATGTATGTATGTATGTATGTATGTATGTATGTATGTATGTATGTATGTATGTATGTATGTATGTATGTATGTATGTATGTATGTATGTATGTATGTATGTATGTATGTATGTATGTATGTATGTATGTATGTATGTATGTATGTATGTATGTATGTATGTATGTATGTATGTATGTATGTATGTATGTATGTATGTATTTATGTATGTATGTATGTATGTATGTATGTATGTATGTATGTATGTATGTATGTATGTATGTATGTATGTATGTATGTATGTATGTATGTATGTATGTATGTATGTATGTATGTATGTATGTATGTATGTATGTATGTATGTATGTATGTATGTATGTATGTATGTATGTATGTATGTATGTATGTATGTATGTATGTATGTATGTATGTATGTATGTATGTATGTATGTATGTATGTATGCATGCATGCATGCATGCATGCATGCATGCATGTATGCATGTATGTATATATGTATGTATGCAATGCGGCTGCATTTCATCTCATTCCGTATGAGATTTATCTTAATGATATCGAAATAAACTCGAGCGATAAAAAGGACATGGATCGAAATTGAGAAGACGGTTCCGCGAATGTACTCGTACGTATTACGGTTCGTTTATTTTTGCCACCGTTATTGTGAGCTGACACCTTCATTGTCTGTGTGGTGACACCTTTATCAGTCCTCTGCAACCTTGGTGCAGTATTATAAATATGTACATGTGAAAACATCTTAATTAACTTAAGGCGACGTGGTTCGCCACCCGTCACGTCCTGATTTGTATACACACGGATATATACAGGAAGAATAAATAATTTAATTAACAAATAAAATGGAAATCCGTTATTGGCTCCAAACCTATTAAATTGTAAATATTAATTTTGGCAAATACTTGTTCTGTGTATTTTGTTTAGGTATTAGATAACATGTAAAAACCTTTATTTATGACACATATTTTTTTTACAATAGCTAAAATTAAAATCGTAATAATATTAAAATATATAACTAAACAAACAAAAAGAAAATAATTTTAATCTAACAAGTGTCATTAAATGGTTCTTGCTCGGCATATGTCTGGAGTTCTATTGCAGCACCTGGCGCTGGTTTTCAGCAAGAACCAACGTAGTCAGATCGCGGACCACAGTGACATTTGTACGGACACACACATATATATACACATACATCCATATATATACTACTACTAATTAGATTCGTTAGATTAAAATTATTTTCTTTTTGTTTTGTGTATTTATTTGTATATATAATATTATTAAGGATTTAATTTTAGTTATTGTAAAAAAGGTGTCATAAATAAAGTTTTTCTATTTCTAATACTCATACACATAAATACAAATACAATACAATATAATTAAAAACAACTAAATCATGTAATAAATTCATCGCAACCAAAAGAACAAGTTCCTGTTTACATACTTAAAATTGGATTTTTTAGTATTTTTTTTAAACATATTTGTAGTAAGCGGTCTTCCTTATCAGTATTTTTGCAGTACGAAAATAAACCCGAAATCTGCCAAATGCCAAAGCTTTATACGCATGCGTATAGTCTAACTGTTTCAGTGTTATAACGCGCCTGAAGAGGAATGTACGCCTGTGGCCTCTGAAATATATTCGATTCCGGCAAAGTTCACGACGTCTCCATTGAAAAGTTTCATGCAGTAATTAGTTTAAAAAAAACAATTCTCTTAATTTATTGTAGTGTCTTAGGGTGGTGTGTGTAGTCCTTTAGTGTATAGTCTGTGGCAGATTTAAAAAGGTAATTATTTATTTGATGATAATATTAGAATAGCTCTTTTGGTTTAAAGTATTTATTAATTTATATACATATAACATATTTTTTACAATTATATTAGCAAATGCTTTAAACTCGAACGACCAATTGTCTCAGTGGCGGGGCTCTCGCTTACGCATTCAATGGTCGCGGGTTCGATCCTCGCACCATTAAAATATATGTATAGCATTCATCTTCTTCTAAGAGTACCTCTCCGACTTGCGAAGGTTGGCAGCTAATTCAGTAAAACTCTCCTCCTCCTTCACGAGGTGCAGCAGTTCTGGAGCACTCGCTATCCCGGTCCACTCCCTGATATTACGTAGCCAAGACTTTCTTCCCCGACCAACTCGTCTCTTGCCCGCGACTTTTCCCATCATGATGAGTTGCAGCAACTTGTACCTGTCATGTCTCATGATATGACCCAGGTAAGAAACTTTTCTACTTTTTACGGTCTGCAAAAAATCACGTTTTTGCTTGACTTCTTGGATAACCTCGTCATTGGCCCCTTTTTAATCCAGCTAATAGCGAGCATCCGTCTACGCTTCTGAGGTCTTCTTTAAGCGTCCAAGCTTCACATCCGTATAGAAGAACGATGTAGTCCAGATGTAACAATAGAGCATTTGCAAAAAAGTTTGAGGTTGCGATTATGTATGGCCTACAGACATTTTCGAGTCTGGTTACCCCGTCAATCCGCATTGACAAGCGTGGTGGGTTAATGTGTGTTCTTCCAGAAATAAGAAGGCCCGTGTCCAGTAAATTTTTCCAGTCGAAACTTAGTTTGGCTTTTTCTCTCCAGCCCCTCACGTCGATTGCCTTTAAGTTGTTCTCGACTTAGTCTTCTTAGGACTTCGGCGGCTTCTACGACTATCTGGTTTGCCGTCGAGTAGCCGTTTGGGTATTCTAGCCTCATCCATCCGTATAACGTGTTCAGTCCGACGAAGGCGTCTAATCTTGATGGTTTTAATGACGTTCGGGTCATTGTTCAGCTCATAAAGCTCGTGGTTGTAAAGGGTATTCTTCGTACTGCGTCTTCCTGATTACTAATTCCAGTTTGGGATATCTACTCAACGAAGCATGTAGATTATCACAATGAACCTTATTTATAAGGGATGTGTTTTTCCATCAGCGGACAACTAAATTTATTGATTGACTATTATTTTGTTGAAGCTAAAAAAATGTATATTTCCAATATGATCAAAACCAAGTTACATTTGTGCTGCATCACGAAATCCTCGCATGTTTTGTCTGGGTAAAGGCAAGCAATTTAACATTGAAGACTTATCTGTTAAATCATTTTGGAAGTGAAAACTTCTATAGCCGCGTTACACGACTCTGGGTAGAAAAAAAAATCTATGGGTTCGCGTCAGCAACATTATAATGCTTAAGGTATATCTATAGCTATATACATTCAAACACAACAAATGCGCGCGCAGCTGCCTACGTTCACGCATCACGCCAACACATTGTATATACCTGGTTGTTTGAATGGATAAAAATTTGTGAGTCGCAATTTTTTCAAAAATCTAGTTTACTATGTTTTCGTGTACATTTTTGCGTCGATATGAACATTTTTAATGCAATCTCCTCTCTAAATTCCTGCTCGATTACTTGAAATTTATTGAATGATAATTAAATTAGATTGTACAAGATACTTCGGCTCGAACTGTATAGCAAAACTCTGAGCGGATTTATTTTTATTCGTCTCGACTTTATCGCCGTGCCACAGGTGGATTTGAAACAAATCACCAAAGCTTGTCCCTTTCGAAGGCATTACAAAGGGACACGAATGCCTAATACAAGAAGAACTAATGAAAGAGAAACGAAACTAGATTCTGACTCTCAATAATGTTATAAATTAACACAATTATCTTTTTTATAATATAGTAATATTATTAAGTGAAAACTTCTATAGCCGCATTACACTGCTCCGGATTTTAACCGCGCACCGAACGAAACGCGGTAGCTAAGCTATCATACCATCCAGACGCCGATTTTCTGCGGGAGTGTGGTAATTCCCCGGTCGAGCCGGCCCATTCATGCTACAGACGTATAATATGACATTCTTGACAAAGTATTCGTCTGCAGCGAGGCTCTACCACTAAATACTAACTAAGTACTAACACTTAATTTTATTATAATCGACTTTTTAGACATAAATATAGTCACGCCTGTTCCCCATAAGAGTAGGCAAAGACTATAGATCCTTGATCTGCTACGATTCCGGCACACTTTCCTTGCTTTCATCCATCCTTCCTCTCACATTCATCGCAGCGAAACGGCTCTCCGTTAGTCGCTGTTCGCCCTCGCGGGTATCAGGACGTGACGGGTGGCGATCCTCGTCACAGTCATTCTATAACAAATTAGGTTAATTAGTATTAGTCATAGTGAATCCCACAAGCCTTTTAATAGACTTCTCTTAGAAATCAGACAGACATGTGCACAATAACTGTATATAAATGAGTTGTAATAAATCATATTTCCTGGTCATCTATAGGGGGAGTACATAAAATGTTTATGGATCAATCCTGGGATCAAAAAAGGGAATGCCAAAAAAGTCTATTCCACTGTTTCTCCTACATTCGAAGACATCTCATTATGAAGTAGATTCGATTGTTAGAAGACTGAACTTTGACAAATGAAAAATAACTTATCATGTCAAAGAAAGAAATATGTACGTTTAGATTTGAGGCAGATACACATTTTTCGAAGTTGTTTGGTACACAGTGAAAACACGTAATACACGCCGGAAATTGGACCTTATTTCCCGGAAGCTGAAAAAGCAACCAAGCACCTTCAAGGCTTATTTACATGTGCGTGTCACGATTGACCGTAGAGTAGTTCAACGCCAGAGACTTTTGTAATAATATTTTTGAATGCTATTTATAAAAGTATGGACATTTTTTTACGAATAACACTATTCAGCAGATATTGTCTGTACTTATAATTTATTTATTTAATCTACCTTGCTTTTCATTTTTTACTTATATTTTTACTCTGTCTATTATAACTTACTCTCTCTTCTTTACTCTATCTTATTTAACCCTTGTTATCTCAAGACTCGCTTTGTACTTCTCAATGACTCACATTCGAGGTGTTTGAAACATCCGAAAACTTAATATTAAAAATGCCTGCTCATCATACCATATTCTTTGACCAGTCTTTCACAGTACAGGCTATTCGGTTATGGAATTTGTTGCCGCTGGAGGTGAGACAAGCGAATTCTCTCCAAATTTTCAATAAGCTTGTCAACAATTACTATATTTATAAATATCTTTATATCTTATTATTTATTCGTTTATTATATACGGTTAATCTATATTTATGTATGTATGTATAACCACAGACATTTATTAATAAACAAAGCCATATTTGATAATGGCTTTGTTTATTAATAAATATCTTTGTTTATTAATAATTTTTGCTTTGTTTTCTATCATCATAACGATAATGTATCACCAACCTACATCAAATTATATTTTTTAACATTGTGTCCATCCTACGGTTGTCTGGAAGAACGCTATTAGCGATAAGACCGCCATTTGTATATTAATATTACAATCAATAATTGTATAACTTTGTTTGTGGTGTACAGTAAAGAATATATCTATCTAACTCTCACAATTTTTTTTAAAAAATTTTTACCAATTTCACTTCCAGCAGAAAAAGGTTAGTCCAGAAATCTTAATGTCTAGCTAAAATCTCTCCATTTTCTCTCATCTCCTCTCCAATTAGTTTCCCTTGCTCAAAGACTGACAACATAACTGCAGTCTAGTACTACACATATCATTCATATCTATAGATCTGGTATTGTAGGTACCAGATGCATAGTGTTAGTAGCTTGCCATAAGATTAGCCCTTCATTTATTATTAATCTACTATATAAAAAAATGATTATACGGTGTTTTTTGTTTTAAATAAAGAAAAATACGCTGTCTATGCGTTGATTATTAATTCTCAATAAGGTTTATTGGGCTCATATGTATTATAATATAACAATATACTTTCTATCGATTAAATAAATAAAAAAAAAATTACTCTGTACAAAACTTGGAAGTGTTCGCAATTCGTTTGTTAGAAATCAAATTAAAGAAATTACCTTAATAACATATTTTCATAAAATTTTTAAGTTTTTAGCAATACTATTAAGGGAAAGAAACATATACCAGATATATTTCATTGTTATATAAACGTTCTCCGATACTTACTTTATGTTTGTTGTTATTTTTCTATGTTGGCAATTAGTCATAATTATTATGCCAATTTCAAGTGAAATATAATAACATCAAGTATCTTGAAATATAACACATCGACTTCGCTCGGTCACCACGAATGGGCGAGGATCGGAGCGACCAAGTGGTATCTCAGACAGACCATCACTCAGACCAATTGGCTCAGTGATGGGCCTTCCACCCGCGGATAGATGGTCGCGGGTTCGATCCCCGCATCGGAAGAATTATATGTATGGATTACAAATATTTATTTCGAGTCCGGTAACCCCGCCAATCCGCATAGGACAAGCGTGGTGGGTTAACGTCCGTTCCTCCAAAATGGAGAGGCCCGTGCTCAGCAATGGGAAGTATATGGGCTGTAAAACAAAAAAAAAGTGGTCGAAGGCCAGTTGATTGAGCCATATATCGCTGGAGAGAACAGGTGGATGCTGACCTGCGCGAACTACAAGCCAGCAATTGGCAAGAATTAGAGACGTACAGGGAATTATGGAGGACCCTCGTTTCGGAGGCCAAGATCCGCTTAGGATCAGGAGTAAGTAAGTATCTTGAAATATACAGTCACGTTAGGTATTTATAAAATGGTACATATTATACTAAAACCTTCTATGGACTTTTTCAGTCAACTTGAAAGGCACGATACACGCATTAATTTCACATAACTCCACTTATATGCCTTATTCGAACTATATTGATTCATATGTCACCACAATTAAACAATATAACTTACAATAACATAAGATTATGAAAAAGAAATAAAAATACACAACGTATTTGATGTATGTTTATAATAGAATCATAATTCATCGTCGCCACAGATACAAAATACAGATAATTAGATACGTACTAATTATCTGTATTTTGTACCCATACTGGTAATACTAAACCAAAAATAATTTTAGAAAACAGTCGATATAATATCGAATCGATAGCAATTATATTCATACGCCTGTTTTATTTAATACAGGTATATGGACAGTCAAAAGTTTTACTTAGCTAAGATCCGCGACAAGCAAAACAATAACAGAAAATTAATAATGTGTGTTTTTCCGTTGGGTTAAGACAACCGAAAAGTCTTCCGTAGAGTCTACTATACCTGAAGATGCCTCGTGTTGGGGCGAAACACGTGTCGTTTACAAGATGGAAAAGTGATAATGTGTGTTTGGTGTTGTGTATAGTGGTTGATGGGTGGAGAGTTGATGGCCGATTTTCGGTAAGTTTTTGGTTTAAGTTCCAAATAAATCCACTAAACCCAACGGAAAAGCACACATTATTAATTTTCTGTTATTGTTTTGCTTGTCGCGGATCTTAGCTAAGTAAAACTTTTGACTGTCCATATAGGGATGGATTTCCGCAAAGTAACGCCTGACTCCATTAATAATCTTAATACAGGTAGGTATGTTATTAAGTAAGTTGGTCATACTGAAAATAATCTAGTAATTATATAAAACATATTTATAGAAAAGAATTATTATTTATAGAAACAAAAGAATGAAGATGATGTTAGTAAGACGAAAGTGATGGTTTTTGAAAGGGAGGACACTTCGACGCAGTGTGAGGTGCTGATTGCAGGAGAAAAAGTTGAGCAAGTGAATGAGTTTATATATTTGGGGTCACTGTTTACAAGAAATGGAAAATGTGAAGGAGACATTAAAAGGCGAGTGAAAGTTGGTAATCAGGTTAACGGAGCCCTGTACTCCTTTATGAAAAGTCAGAATGTGTCTAAAACGACCCGATTGGCGGTTCATCAGAGGGTGCTTGTTCCGACGCTAATATACGGTAGTGAAAGTTGGGTTTGGCAGAAGAAGCATGAAAGCAGACTGAATGCGGTGGAAATGAGAGCATTAAGAAGTATGTGTGGTGTAACCTTGAATGATAGAATAAGAAATGAAGATATAAGAGAGCAATGTGGAGTAAAAGAAGGTGTTGTGACAAAAGTAGAAAAAGGGATGCTTCGATGGTTTGGGCATATAGAGAGGATGGATGAAAGACGACTGGCAAAAGAAATTTACATTGCGAATGTGGATGGAAGGGCCGGAAGAGGAAGACCACGAAAACCGTACCTTGATCAAATTGCTGAACTTTTTAAGAAAGGCCAGGTCAAGAGTACCCTCAACCGGCGGGCTTGCATGAGGAGAATAATGAGTGTGGAGGAAGCAAAGGAACTATGCCGAGATCGTAACAGATGGAGATCTGTGGTCTCTGCCTACCCCTATGGGAGACAGGCGTGACGATATTGTGACGAACAAGAGATCGTCATTATAAACTTAAAACACTTATAAATAAAATTTATAAACAAATAATATAAATATAAACATCATATATGGAGTCAATAGAACTCATATAGGAACATAAAATAATCAAATATCAAGTTTGGTAAAAATCATGAATACGAAATAAAAGTCATATATAAAGGACTTATAAAATATTCGAAAATGCAACAAAATTCATTAAAAAGTAAAATTAAACAATGATTATCAAATGAACATAACGTTCACACATTATTTTATATATAATAAAGTTTTAAATCATTCATATAATATTTTATATGGCATTAAGTTGTAAACAGTTCATGTATCGCATGAATCGTATTTTATTAATAATTCAAAAACTATACAAGCTAGAATTAAAATAATAATTTATTGGGCTTATGGATGAGTAGTATAATGTACATAAAAAATATCATTAAAATCTGAGAAGGTCGAAATTTTCATACAAGACACCGACGCGGAGACGCATACCAGCCGCCTCGCGTATGTATGGTAGCCAAGTGCGGCCGGACACTCTTAAGTACAATGATACTGTATGAGAGTCACACATGTGATGTGGCACCTTTCTATTATAACTTTAGATATCGTTGGGCGCCAGTGCAACACCTACCTGGGTTTTGCAAAATAAAACCAGAGTGTTGTCAATAAAAAGAAATGTTTATTACATAAAAAAAAAGAATCAAGTAGGTGAGACACAAATTTGTAGGTCGTGGGTAAACGGCCGATCTGATTTTGCCACGAAAGCGGACTAACACTCCCCTGAGCTAGCTTGTGCTCAAAGAAGAAAACCGCAGGTAGAACCCTGCAAGTTGACAGCGGTTTGCCCTCAGCGATTGTAAAGGATGCGCTGAGACACCTAAATGTCGATCCCTGAGCTAGCTAGCACTCAAAGAAATAAACCGCAGGTAGAACCCTGCAGATACATTTGCACCGCAGGTAACATACTGGCGGAGGGCAGGTGGCACCCTGGATCAGAGGTGACACCCTCCGTTACATTGTGCACCGTAGTAGAATCATTACCGCAGGTGGAATCAACCCCGCAGGTAAAAGCTGGCAGGTAGAACCCCGCAGATAAAATGTGCAGGTGAAACCCTGGAAGTGACAGATACCCATCGATTACGACTTGGCCTATCAACTTCCGTTCTGGTTAATCAGCGACAACTCGTGAAAAGCATTATGTCGAGATTGTCGTGGTGAATTAAAACCAGAACGGAATTACAAAATAAAAATTAAACACACATGTGCTATTCAAAACTTACCCTAAAACGGGGTTTGATTCCTGCACTTATTTTTAAAATAAATACTGAGCGAGGGCGCTCTTAAGAGACGTGACGGTTCCCGTTGATATTTCCATAACGGACAAACCCTCACTGAGGTGGTGTCGTTCCTCGGCACCCGTCAGTAACTTCCATAAAAAACCCGAGCGGCACACGAACAAGGCCCAAATAGCACGAAGGCGCGAGCGCCACACCTACACCTACTTGAGTTTACAAATTCCTTTTCAAATTCCTTCAATCTGTCACCGCGTTGCTTTGAACACTTAACGTATGACAAGCAAAAAATGTTCGATGGCAGATCGTGTTTTTGTTATAGTAATTTATTAATTCTAATATTAGAATAAGTATTTAAATTTGAATACGGAATAGTGTACTAATACTAATATTTTTAACTTATACTTAAACTAACTAAAATTATATCATTAAAACAT